>NW_017547234.1:2986024-3005471 GCF_001854935.1 Bemisia tabaci
ACCGCGGGTCCTGGTCAAAGTCACTTAAGACTTTTCTAGACCAGAATTTCACGAGCTTTCAAAATGGTTATTTGGAGTTTTGCCCTAAAATCAAGCCTTTTTCGGGTAAAAGTGGGAAAATTCGCGGAAAAGTCGGAATTCTGAGCAATTTTGGGGGGTTTAGGGGGGGCCTACTCCCCTCCCCTCCCCCCACCACGATAAAATTCGCGTAGACAAGGAAAATCTTATTCTACTAGTTGAGAGCTTCAAGAAAATCACCATCTTCAAAATTCCCACCGGGGGGGGGGNGGGGGGGGGGGGGGGGGGGGGGGGGGGGGAGGGTTACCCCTTGCTGGCCCACGGTCTATTAATCGAATATGACACGGGCTTTAAACGCTGACTTCGGCGACGCGCATTGCGCTCATCGCGTACCTAAAGTCAAGTCGGCAGCCGTTTACGTTCCGTTTGCAGATGGATGCGCCGCCGCAGTCCAATACTGCCGCGCTAAAGAAAAACGCCGTATGAGCATTCGAGAGTTATCAAATTTCCCTTGATAAAACATGTATTTTTGACAACATTCATCAGGGCCGGATTTACCTACATGCCACCCATGGGCCGCCTGTATTTTGCTGCCCCCTTCTCATTCGTTTTGAAACATCAATAAAAACCATCAAGTGAACGTGCCGGAGGGGAGGGGTGCATAAGAC
Source organism: Bemisia tabaci (assembly GCF_001854935.1). Classification (NCBI taxonomy): domain Eukaryota; kingdom Metazoa; phylum Arthropoda; class Insecta; order Hemiptera; family Aleyrodidae; genus Bemisia; species Bemisia tabaci. The sequence goes on from NW_017547234.1 coordinate 2,986,711, forward strand.
ACGTTTAGGTACCTACTCGTGTTGAATACATTTTTTGCGGAAGCCCTGTCAACACCACTAGCAAAAGTTCAAGGAACTTTGCGCGAAAGTTAAGTTCCGTAAGCATATCTCTGTGTGAACAAGGTCCTCCATTTATAAGAAATGAACCAAAAAATTGAAATAACAAACATAAATGTGGTTTGATGATTTTAACTTTCGCCGCTCCGCCGGGCTGATCGCACTGTGTTTGGCGCAATGCGTGAAGTATTTCTGCAGTCTTGTAGGCGCTACGCGTTTCACGCTAACCGCTCCTGACCGCACTGTGTTTGACGCAATGGGTGAAGTATTCATGCAGTCTTGTAGGCGCTAACATGTGTTACATGTTGACCGCCGTGCCGAGGGCTTGCCCTTTTCATCTCCAGTCCTCGTCATCATTCCTCTATGCGCTGAGCTCCAGGCCAAATTGCGTGTTCAGTTCCTCTCTCAACTCGACTAATTAAAGATGCTGTCTCTTTTATTACCAAAAAACGATAAAATTATAAATTACTATACTCTCAGGAAAGAGAGATTTTGTCCCCTTTTCTCATTGATATTTTTTTTTTTTCTGAATCAGATTTTTTTATACCTATATTTTGAGAAAATTGCAAAATTTGCCGCCATGGGCCACCCCCTTAATCCGGCTCTGACATTCATGCGTGTTTTTCCATGAAAGTATCAGATATTTTAGATTAAATTGCGTACAAAACTGTCTGAAAATTTTGGAAAATAATATTCGCAATTTTCCCAGTAAAGTCGGTTTTTAGCGCAGGAAATATGGCAACGTCTGAAGGCTCATGCGGCGTTCTTCCTTAGCACGGCAGAATAGCAACCGAGGATTTGCTCGAGAGCGACGACGTCGGTCGCCACAGATGCGCGGAATGATAGACTGTCAAAACTAAACAACTGAAACAACTGCCCTCCGAAGACGCTCTGCCCTTTAAAGGTAACCTGCTCCACCCCGCCGCACGGTTGTTGACTCAGCAGGGCAGACTATCGGACCACTGTGCGTCGTGTAGGTGCAAGGTGCTGAGGACCTGTGGCAGTGGCATTAAAAGCGTATTATTTCTGCATGAAATGGCACAGTCGAACTCTTGGAGCTCGGTCTGAAAAGTGATACACGTTCGGATACGAGATCATCTCGGCACTCGACCCACCAGTGCCAAACGTACCAGCACCGCGACCGAATCGTGCCACACATGTCCTGCTGCCCATTGGCGTTTTCCCTCGGTCGGCGGCAACGGTGCGATCTCGAGAGAACCACGCCCACCCTTTGGTGACCTTGAACGTTATGTCACAGGAGGTGTGTCCTCTATACCTGCCTCGGTACAGTTATAGGTTGTAACGCGCTGCGGCTTTCGCTACGTGGACCACACCAATCGATTATTTATTCGTTCGCTTTGACATCCGTTTATCTACGCAATGGACCGAATCCAAATATTTTATCCTATGGATGCGCTAAGATGCGTGCTGCGCTCACCGAGAGTCCTGGACCCGTTGATAGTCAACAGGGTCGTCGCGAGAGTAGATTGCCCCACGCGCGGATCCGGATCCAGGGAGGGCGTGGAGGGCGTACGCCTCCTCCCCCCCCCGCGTTCGCCCGAAAAAAAGGCGGAAAAACAAGCGAGGAAAGAAAAGATGAGGGAGCGGAGAAAATAAGAAGGTAGGACGCTTAGATTTGGTAGTTATTTATGAAATTGACTCAAACTGCATAATAGATGCTTTCAAATTTTGAACGTTTTCTGGAAGTAGCCCCGCGGACCCCCTCACGCCGCCCCCCCCCCTTTTGAAGTGTCTAGATCTGCCTATGCATTGTCCTCCATGCAAACTAATGTGGTGAAGAAGGAGGAGGAGGGGAGGGGGAAGAGGAGGAGGAGGAGGAGGAGGAGGAGGAAGTGGAGGAGAAGGAAGTGGAGGAGAAGGAAGTGGAGGAGGTGGGTGAGGAGGAGGGCGATGAGGAGGGTGAGGAGGTAAAAACGGTGGAGGGTGAGGAGGAGGAGGGGAAGTAGGAGGAAAGAAGAGGACCGGAAGAGGGATAAGAGGGAGAGGGGGAGAAAAAGGAAGAAAAGGGATAGGAAATGGAGAATCCTGGAATCGTCTGAGACGTCGCTGTCATTTCGCTGCTCACCTTAAAATGAACGAATTTTACAAAATTTTATTCAACGATTTCAAAATCCATCATCGGCCTGACTAAAACAGAACTACCGCAGTGGGGCTCTGAAAGTCGCGAAAAAGCCGAGATAATATATCCTTGAGAAATGTGGCAGACACAGTTTTACTTTCTCGCTACCCTAGGGTAGAGAAAGTATTTTCTAATGCTATGATACCTCCTGATCCCAATAAAACGTTGTCTTAAAAGTATCGTTTAGGCTGGGGAATATCTACCGAAAATACTCAACATTTCCGGTTGCATCAGCTGATCGCCGGAAACACTCTCTGATTGCATGCGAAAGTATACGGCGTCAAGTGAATTTTCACCGGAAAATATTCAGAATTTCCGGTTATAGTTGTATCATTGTTGTACCTATCATTAGTTCAATAGTTTTATCATTGCACCTTAGAAATGCGACGGAAGATTTAAATGGAAATAGCCTCCATGCACGCTGGGCGTGTCGATTTCCTCTGAAATTTTTGCAGTGGTGAATGAATGCATAGCTGAAGTGCTCTCCAGCTGGAATTGGATTTAGCAAAAGGGTGGGTTTTCTACGAGGATTAAAAATAGACGAGTGGTACGGAGTATAACAGAAGAATATGAACTATGCAAAAGGATAATCCGGGTATCGGAACTTGGCTGTTTTGAAAACGCCTTCAAATGCGGCGTGATACCTCACGCATTCCGGAGAGTTCAAATAGTTGTATCATTGCGCCTTAGAAATGCGACGGAAGATTTAAATGGAAATAGCCTTCATGCAGGCTCGCCACATCCCATCTTGGGCCCTGGTACCAGTTTTAAGGTCCGGGCTCCAAGCACGGAGGGGGGGGGGATCCGAGGGGCATCCCACGAGAAATTTTAGAATTTATACAACTAATCGGACGCATTTTGTAGCTTCCATATAGAATTTTTCCACCAATTTCTGCGGAATAATTATGTTTTTTTTTCTACTTTCAGCACAAAATACTTGCGAATTGTTGCATTCAAAACGTCTGGAAAATTTTTATTCGTTTTCGGGGGGGGGGGGCTTATGATACTATTTTCAGTTTTAAGAGGGCCAACCCCCCTGGACTCCCCCTTCGTTTGTCTATGGCAATGGAGTTGAGCCATGAGCCATTGAAGTCGAGGATGCCCAGACTGGAGACTCGTAGCATCTGACGACGGAAGAAAATGAAACGCAGTTACTAAAAATATCCCTCTGTAGTGAAAATCTTGAAAATAGATAGAAATTTTCCTTGAAGTATACTTTTTTGAAAATTTAAGAAGAATTCTACAGTGCCCCAGCGTGTTTCTGAAAATCTATTCACCTTTTGCGAAATTTTTAGGGTAAATTTTTCAATTTTTCTTACGAAACAAGGGTTGCATGTGAATTAGTATTGGTTTTTCACGGGTAGCACGGGCCCTGGTACCAGGGACCCAGTATCCCCCCCCCCTCCTGGCGGGCCTGTGTTAAACAGAAAGGAACCAAGCCACATCAGCTATTGCCAAATTTAATTGGACAATTTAATTTTTTACATGAAAACGGTTGTGCGGATTTTCGTGCAAATTTCAGTGAAAATTCTCCATGGTACGAAGCAAATTCCTTAAAATTTTCCAAGAAATCCGAACAAACGTTCTCTCGTAAAAAATGTAAACTTGGCAATAGCTGATGTGGCTTGGTTCCTTTCTTTTGAACTCGGTCCAACTATACCTAAATTCTAAACTTTGAGGGTGTCACAACCTCTCAAATCCCAATTTCTTAAATGTTATAAAATCTCGAAGACTCCAAGGGCCCCGAAAAGATTTGATCGGACCATTCGCGGGGAAAAAATAAAATTCAAAATTATAATAGCGTTCCAGGGAACCCGTGGGACAGAAGGCCCGGGCTACTTCAGTACCCCGGCCAATCCGGCTCTGTTTGCGATGTATCCAAACTAGAATGAATTATGTATTCCTTGTTTTTTCGTCTTCGACATGTCGTCTGTCATTTGCGGACACTGCCGTCGTGGCGTTGCATACGCAACAACTTGCGGGCGATTTTTTAAGTTCTCAAATACTCTTCAGAGTTTAACGTCCGTTCTGTCACATTATTGCAGCTCTGCGCCGCGTGCGCAGCTTTTTGTTGCAAAATGAAAAGGGTACGTACTTCACTGCACTGGGAGGCTACGCCCCCTGACCGCTGGCTATGAATGCAGGGCGACCTCTTGCGGGCCTCCAAGGTCGCCCACACTGTTCAGCTGATGAACCTTATCGCTGCATTTTTTCAAAAATATCGGTGATAGGAAGACGAAGCTGAATAGTCAATCAGCACCCTCACCTGTGTTCCTCGTGGGATGTTTAAAAAAATTTGCAATAATATAATCGTGATGGAAGGTAAAAGGAAATTGAGATGAGAGCTCACAATTTTCAGCACAGCGAAAAAAAGGGAGCTCAGTTCGATATTATCTATTTTCTGTTAGAGTGTCTTTAATGAACTTTATGCATCAAAATGTGAGGCCGCGGTTAGTGGTGTAAAATTGAAAATTTCATTCGCCTCCTCCGTAGGTTCTTTAAGTAAAGTCCCGAGTATTCTTCATTGGCAATAGGTGGCGCTAATTTTGATGAGGAATAGAGCAAATTATAGACAGGAATGATTTAGACCCAATTACAGGGAGCTCCGGGAAATGTGTAGTTGGCGACTCAACTTAGTGTTTACTCTGCCGCAAGAGATCCGAAAAATGTGTTTAAGAAATGAATGTCCAGAACCAGAATGTTTAATAGGAACACAGGAACAGCGTGTCGATTGTTGAATCGTTATCGAAGGAACTTGATCGATAAATCCCTATCTTGGCAATGCTATTTATCGATCGAGGTTATTCGATATCGATTCAACAATCGACCCACCAGTGGTTATTGATGAAAAAGGGGCCAGAAAGGGGCACAGCCTTGTAACACCATCATAAGGCATGTTACTTTGTTACTTTCTCAAAAATCAAATAAATGAAAGGAACGTAAGACATTTTAGCGCCCCGTGTGAAAGCGTACTTTTTTCGCCCCCTGCGACGGGTCTTACGATAGGGGAATAAGCCTTCCTTTTAAAAATAACCGGGAAAGAGGGAGCGTTCTGTTGATGCGATGATTTGCCTCCAAGATTTGCGCCTCCCCCCTGACACGCAATCTTGGTGCTAAAAGTAAGCACCGGGCCGAAATATTTATCTTAAATACTGATGAAATTGAGATCTAAGAATAAAGGTTTTACCTTCCCTCCCAAAAATTGCAATCCTCTTACCAAAACTTTAAGCATTCCCTACCCTAATACGCAGGGAATTGTAAATTCCTGTGCATCACTCCAAATTGTCGGAGGTCCTCGGGTTCTCATGTTTAATGCCAATTTTTTGAGGCTCACCTGTGCACTGTGCAGCACGGAGAAAAGAAGAATCATTGATCACTTATGCGGTCTTTTCGGTCTCTGTAACAGTGCAGTGTTGTCAAAAGGGACCGAGGTATTGTTACCCAGGATCGAACAATTGTTAATACGACAGTGCAATTTTAATCACGACTAGAAAAGTAGGTACGTGGAACCTGAAATCTACTACGAACATCGTAAGAGCAACGTTTCCGTTTACTGCGTGTGAGACATGTGACATCTTAAATAAATAATTGTATCTATAATATGAATATATTATAATCTATGGTATGAATTTATTATAATCCTCAATATAAATACATTATAATCTATAATATGAATTATAATCTGTAATATATTCTTACATACATTAATCTATAATAGACAAATAAGATGAGATAAGAGACTCCTTGAAACATGCTAATACGATGTGAACCCGGAAGAAACTATTTCATTCCATTTTTATCATTTTTTTAAAATAAATAATAGCGCCCAATAAAGCAAAAGCATGATGGTTTCAATTGTTTAATTAGGGTTGCGGCACTTCATGCGGTGCTTAAAAAAGTCGTGTTTTTAATTTTGATCTGACTGTGAGACTAACGTCAAGTAGATTAATTAGCTGTATCGAGAATCCTGCAGTATACTGATGTGAATCAGTCGGTAAAAGACGCCAAGGCAGCAATTATAATCGATCTCTGAGGTCTCCCCGCGGAAATAGTTAGGAGATTCAATTTCATTCCGAAGCCCCTTCACTCGGGACGGGACAGTAACACTGGGAAATAAAATGTTTGACGAGTGATCGCTGATCGATCAACTTTCAACGGAGTTGACCTGAACGAAAAGCGCCTTGCGGTTTGAAGCGATAACTATTCGAACACGGTTGTAGTGTGGAGTTGCATAGCTATGATTTGAAGGCGATTTTTCGTGGGTACTCTCGTCTCGACGGCAGAGGCAGATCCTCCATTCCTCCAGCACCATTTCTTCGTGTGTTTATAGCAGCACGCGGCGTTCATGTCCAATATTCACTCTCTGGGCCAAAGAAATTATGAGCTGACGGTTCATCACAGAACGGTCAGATGTATTAGAGTCAATCGAGTCATACAGTGCTTCATCCACCGTATTGGATCAACTAAAGTTTTAAGTATATGAATAAACTCTATTTTTGATCTTAATGATCAAGAGAAGGTTCAAAACGCTAATTGCATAAACGCGTATCTCGTGATCGATATAATGTCATTTTCCATCATATAATGCTTGATCATGCCGTATGAGATCAAACTAAAGAGGGTATGGACTCCCTCCATGGTATGGAGAAATGAAAACGTTAATCGATCGACATGAATCGATCGACATGAATCGATCGACACCGATTCGATCGACAAATTGTTAAAAAAAAACCGGTGTCGATTCGATCGACATCAATCGATCGAAAAATGAAAACGTGAATCGATCGACATGAATCGATTGACACCGATTCGATCGACAGTTAATTTCAAAACACCCGTATCGATTCGATCGACATGAATGGATCGAAAAATGAAAACGTGAATCGATCGACATAAATCGATCGACAAAAGCCGTGAATCGATCGACAAACCCGTGAATCGATCGACAAACCCGTGAATGGATCGACAAAAGCCGTGAGTCGATCGACAAATCCGTGAATGGATCGACAAAAGCCGCGAATCGATCAACAAACCCGTGAGTCGATCGACAAACCCGTGAGTCACTCGACAAATCCGTGAGTCGATCGAATTTTGTCGATCGAAACGGTGATTCACGTTTTCATTTTTCGATCGATTCATGTCGATCGAATCCATATGTGTTCCAAAATACCATAGACCTACAGCCGGCTGTAAGATTCCCAATAGCTTCTATAGCCGGTAACACAGTTTCTTATAGCCTTTTATAGCCGATGGCGACTAAGCAACAGCCTTGCGATAAAGTGTATGCTAAACGTTACTAATTACGGATGCTAGGACTTAGTGAGTTTTTGGACTACCGCTCTCTTTTTGGGCCGCGGTATCTTGATTTAATTTGCGAGGAAAGCTCCGTTCTTTTGAAGGATGCCTGACATTCCTAAGATGTCGGAGCGCCTTCAATTTCGTATGATACTGTGCAATACCTCTGGTGTGAAATAGTTGCTTCAAGCGCCGCGGTACGCTGCGGCGCCGCGCGGCGGGCGGGCAGCCAGCGCTGAACGCGCATTTGCGCCTACAAACCTAACAGGGATACTTCACGCATTGCGCAATGCGTAAAGTATCCCTGTTCGGTTTGTAGGCGCCGGTGCGCCGCCGCTCCGCTTTGTGTTAGGCTCTTATATTTAATCTCGCGGAGTCAGCGTTTTTCAACTCATGACTTAGAAATGTTTGCACACTCTGTATGGATTATTCTCATTTTATAATTGATGAAAAAAAATATGTAGTAAAGGAAAATAAAATGTGCGTTTTGTAAATATTAAGGTGATTCCGTATAAACTTAAGGATTTACAAAGCACAAGAATTTCTACTCAATTTCTTATTGCCTTTTATAGCCGATTGCGAAAAAGCAACAGCCAGGCGATAAAGTGTAAAGCCCGGCGATAGGAGCTATAGCCTGGCTGTATAATTTTTTATCGCTTCGTGTAGCCCGGCCGTATGATTTTTTCCACTTTCTACAGCCAGCTATATGATTTTCTATCGCCCTCTTCAGTCGGCTATAAGAACTCCTATGGTATTTTGAAACGCAGCTCCTATCGCAAATTTTTACCAGGGCGTCGAAGTACATTTCATACCACTGCGCGGAAGACGGACCAAAAACACATATCTCTGAAATCAAGTTTTTCAGGAGTAAGAAAAAACTTCCCAACTTCCTTATTCCACTTGACACTACAATCGTTAATTTTGGTTAAAATATGAGGAATAGGATACTTTCCGAGTCCTTTAACGTCTTTTGTAATATCATGTTAGGAGTTACAATATACGGTAAAAATACGGAGATACGTGTTTTTGGAACTAAGGACTGACGGACAGGAACGGATATACGAGTTTTTGGCATCAGCGATTAAGCCCCCCCCCTTTTTAAAGCATACTTACCCAAAGGATGAATAACACGTAAACAAATCAATTTTATGTTTTCGGACAAGGTACATATGTATGATGTGCCTTCACTTTAACATGTAGGTATGCTCGGGTGCACGCGACAGAAAGCGTATATTTTTTTCCCTGATTGCAACGTTATGCACCACTTTATTATGTTTTATTTTTGAACACCTTTTTTAAAAATCTGCACCCAAACAGTTTTTATGAAGAGTTCCCTCGAATTTTCCTAATTGACCTCAAATTTAAGCGTCGAAAATTTCGTTCGTTCTATTTGCTTTTAAAGTAACAAAAAAGAAAAGATAAGAAAAAAAAAAATTAAATACTATCCGAGTTTCTGCATCGTTACAATGAGGATACATATTTTCTCTTTAACTATGGTAAAAACCGGAGCAGAGAGTCAAGAATGATGACACGTAATCCTAGTTTTACGGTGGCTTCAGCGTCGTGCGAGCCGGGAAAGGGAACGCGTTGGAGTCATCTTTGCAGTTTGACGCTCCTTTAATTCAGCTATCGGCAATGTGGCTCTACCGAAACCGGACGCCGCGCCGTATCTAGTCGAATAGTTATCCCAAATAACTCAGTGACTGTTTATGTGCAATGCGAGGAGTATTCATGCATTCATGTAGGCGCTATTATACGTTTGACGCCGACGGCACTGTTTGATGTAATGCGTTAAGTATTCCTTTAGTCTTGCAGGCGCTGATATACGTTTGATGCGACCGCACCGTGCTTGGCAATCGGGACTTCGAACAATGAGTCTTAAAAGGCCTTTATCGGGTGGGGACCCTAAATAATCTAAAGTATCCTCCTTCATGTGGGGTTTTCAAATTTTGGGGAGCCCCTACAGGATTTCTGCCAGGCCCCCTGAGCCATCCGTTAGAACTTTTGGGATGCTGGAGCACCCTAGCCAGGCCGCTCCTAGGTTGAGGCTAAATGAGCCAATGGAGAAACAGTGGATTCTTACTTGCATTTAAATTATTATTCAGTGATTTTTTTCCAGCAGGGTTTTGGAACGGGATTGGATTTAGGAAGCCTGGGGAGGCTGCAGCCTAGGTCGTAAATTCCGAGTAAGGAAAAACAGGGGCTTCCGAGGCTAGAGGAGAGGGGAGACAGTGGTAGAGAATCTACATGGAAATAAAAGGAAGGTATAAATTGTGAATTTCGGATAGCACGGAGGCAACAATAATATGTAAATCCACTTGGTCAGTTTAAGCAGCAAATCGGATTTGGGAGGTGAAACCCGGGAGTAAGAAGCGAAAACAGGAAGTGCAAAGTAAAAACTGGCAATAGGGGGTGAAAACCGGAAGTAGGAAGTGGAAACTAGGGAAAGGAATAAAAAATTGGAGGTTGAAGGTGAGGAAACGGAAGGAGGAAGTGAAAAATGGAAGTTGATGGTGGAAAACGATGGTGGGAAGAGAAAACTGGAAAACGGAAGTGAAACCCCGAGTAGTAAAGAAAACCGGTACTGGAAAGTAAGAACCGGAAATGGGAAGTGAAACCCGGAAATGGTGAGTGAAAATGGGAAGTTAAAAGAGAAAACCGGATGTGGAGAGAAAAAACCGTACAAAAGAAGGAAGTGAAAACCGGGAGTTGATAGTGGAAATTGAAAGAGAATGGTGTAAACCGGGAAGAAGAGAAGAAAACCCAAAGTGAAAATGTAAAGGCCCGAAAGAGGAAGTGAAGCCCGGAGCTTATGCAGACCAGAAGTGGGGAGTGAAAACCGGAAATAAGAAGTAAGAATACCTGAAGTGGATGGTGAAAATCTGTAGTGAAAGTGAGTTGGAGAGCAAGGTTATAAAGCTGAAGATAAAAACCGGAAAAGGAAGAGAAAACTGGAAGTGGAAAAACCGGAGGGATTTACTTAAACTCCGTGCCGATAGAGCTCGCGTAGATGCAGGAAAAGACGCTTAGCCCACAAAAAAAAAAAATAAATAAATAAAGTAAGAAAAAAAAACGATGACGAGGTTTCCCACATAGCACAGAATATTGATATAATACTACAATAGTACTGACACGTCAGTAGTGTCAGTATTTATAAAATGCTGATGTATCCTGATTTAATATTATATCAAGACTATGCCAGTATTTATTAGTTACTGATTTGGAGCTGTCAAAATATTGTTACAGTATTGGCCGAAAAGGTTGATTTCATATGGAAATCAGGGTTATGACAAGGTCATCAGAACACTGCAGGACACCGACAATATGTATGCGTTACTACCTTAACAATGACACGTCTGTACACTCAGCGCACTCTGTCAAGTAGATATGAAAGTTCAGACGATGACCGTCATTTTCATAGTACTACACATGTATTACATTTGAAACATGAATTACACAAGTATACAAGTATTGAATATTATAAACCACTTACTTGATGTCCTGCGACGTTTAGTAGCGTAAAATACCCGGACGCCCTCAGGTGGATTTGAACCCGAACCGCGGAATTCCTAGCCCAGTATTCTGCCATTGAGCCACAAGGAGCTGATGGTGTTCCGGGTTAAAATCACGCCTGTTAAGGCTGTTATAGCATGCATAGCATCAGTGCGCGGCTCGACTTTCATCATAACTTTGATTAACACCGTGTTTTCTTAGGCTTCTTTTTCTTAAAATTCCTATATTTTTTTTTCATTTTTTCGTGTTAATTTCTTTTCGTGTTATTTTTTTTTTACCTCGTCAGCATTGACTCAATACTGTTGTTTGATATATTGAAGGTATCAGTGTTATATTCATGCTGACGCGGTATACCTTTTAACCGACAATCTTAATATCATACTGCATTAGTGTTGATGATATCATGTCAACATCCAACAATATGTATCAGTATTGACATAAGATTCTGTGCTATGTGGGTTGGAAATACCTACGCGTTACCGTATTTCGTCGTTTTTCAGCAAGTTCCCGACTTCTTCCGGCCATAATCTCTTAGAAGCAGATGATATACATTCCCCAGGCCCGCCACAAGGGGGGGGGGATACTGGGTCCCTGGTACCGGAGCCCGTGTTACCCGTGAAAAACCACTACGAATTCACATGCAACCCTTGTTTCGTAAGAAAAAGTGAAAAATTTACCCTAAACATTTCGCAAAAGGTGAATAGATTTTCAAAAACTCGCTGCGGCACAGTAGAATTCTTCTTAAATTTTCAAAGAAGTTACTTCTTGGAAAATTTCTATCTATTTTCAAGATTTTCAGTACAGAGGAATATTTTTATTAACTGCGTTTCATTTTCTTCCGTCGGTAGATGCTAAGAGTCTCCAGTCTGGGCATCCTCGACTTCAATGGCTCATGGCTCAACTCAATTGCCATAGACAAACGAAGGGGGAGTCCAGGGGGGTTGGCCCTCTTAGAACTGAAAATAGTATCATAAGCCCCCCCCCCCCCCNCCCCCCCCCCCCCGAAAACGAATAAAAATTTTCCAGACGTTTTGAATGCAACAATTCGCAAGTATTTTGTGCTGAAAGTAGAAAAAAAACATAATTATTCCGCAGAAATTGGTGGAAAAATTCTATATGGAAGCTACAAAATGCGTCAGATTAGTTGTATAAATTCTAAAATTTCTCGTGGGATGCCCCTCGGAACCCCTTTCCCCCTCCGTGCTTGGGGCCCGGACCTTAAAACTGGTACCAGGGCCCGAGATGGGATGTGGCGAGCCTGCATGAAGGCTATTTCCATTTAAATCTTCCGTCGCATTTCTAAGGCGCAATGATACAACTATTTGAACTCTCCGGAATGCGTGAGGTATCACGCCGCATTTGAAGGCGTTTTCAAAACAGCCAAGTTCCGATACCCGGATTATCCTTTTGCATAGTTCATATTCTTCTGTTATACTCCGTACCACTCGTCTATTTTTAATCCTCGTAGAAAACCCACCCTTTTGCTAAATCCAATTCCAGCTGGAGCGCACTTCAGCTATGTATTCACCACTGCAAAAATGTCAAAGGAAATCGACAAGCCCAGCGTGCATGAAGGCAGGCCCGCCNCCGGGCCCCGGGGGGGGGGGGGGCGTGTTACCCGTGAAAAACCAATACGAATTCACATGCAACCCTTATTTCGTAAGAAAAAGTGAAAAATTTACCCTAAAAATTTTGCAAAAGGTGAATAGATTGGTATCACGCCGCATTTGAAGGCGTTTTCAAAACAGCCAAGTTCCGATACCCAGATTATCGTTTTGCATATTTCATATTCTTTTGTTATATTCCGTACCACTCGTTTATTTTTAATCCTCGTAGAAAACACACCCATTTGCTAAATACAATTCTACCTGAAGCGCACTTCAGCTTGGCATTCACCACTGCAAACATTTCAGATTATAAATCGACAAGCACAGCGTGCATGGAGGCTATCTCCATTTAAATCTTCTGCCACATTCTTACGGCGCAATGATACAACTATTTGAACTCTCCGGAATGCGTGAGGTATCACGCCGCATTTGAAGGCGTTTTCAAAACAGCCAAGTTCCGATACCCGGATTAGGTATTGTTTTGCATAGTTCATATTCTTTTGTTACTTATATTCCGTGCCACTTGTTGACAAGCCCAGCTTGCATGAAGGCAGGCCCGCCACAAAGGAGGGATACTGGGTCATTGGTACCGGGGCCCAGGCCCCGGAGGGGGCCCGTGTTCCCCGTGAAACACCAATACGAATTCACATGCAACCCTTGTTTCGTAAGAAAAAGTGAAAAATGTACCCTAAAAATTTCGCTTCAAACTTCAAAATGCGTCCGATTAGTCGTATAAATTCTAAAATTTCTTGGGGAATGCCCCTCGGCCCCCCCCCCCTCCGTGCTTGGGGCCCGGACCTTAAAACTGGTACCAGGGCCCGAGATGGGATTCGGCGGGCCTTATTCCCTAATATTTTATGCAGCTAACTTAAAATCGACAAAAATGGAGGTGCGTGTTTTTGATCCGTCACCCGTGAAAACGGGACCTAATCGACGAATGTCCACCACTGAGCGACTTCGGACGAATTTTTCACGAAATTTTGTACATTTTTTTTTTTTTTTATTATTAATATTCTCGAGAGTTCTCAAAATACAAATTCACAATAAAAAAAGATGCTTATATTTTTATTATCTTGAATGATGTGCGCATTATATATTTCAAAATTGGAGGTGCTTCCGCTTTACAAAGACTAAACTTACCTATTGTTCGTCGAGTACCCATAGCGCCTTGATGTAACTGTTTGTGCTCCACGGATATCGACGGTGAAAGTACCAAACCACGTATCTCGGTTTGCGACGTCGCAGACTTCCTGTCATACTTTATTTTTTAAATGAAAAACTACTTAACGTCCAGTCTTGAAAATTTCTGTGATTTTTCCTCTTCATGCGGAGAAAATTCTGTGAAAATTTCAAGGAATGATATTGATTTGGTCTACATCAAAAAAATAAAATGTGAGTGTAGATTTTTAAACACCGCAAACGAGATACGTGGTTTGGTAGTTTCACCGTCGATATGCGTGTTGCATATTCAAAATTGAAGGCACTTTCTCTTTCCTCACTTCTTCAGAGGTGCACCGGACTCGTCACTTGAAGCACTATAATAATTACACAGTATCTCTAAGGAGGGTATCATCCATCATCAGAGGGTATCAAGTACACGAGTTTCTAAGGCCGAGCTTGGAGGACAAGGCGCATAAAGTGCAGTTTCTGGTATTTCGAGATATACTTGTTTGAAGTTTCGAAATTACACGGTTCTTCAAAGCGGAGCAGAAAGTTCAAACTGACTTTTTGATACTTAAAAATTAGAATTTGGGAGCGAATTTTTCATAGACTATAAGGTGAGGTCGGGTAACTGGGCAAGAGTTCGGAGAAAAATGTCAAAATTTCAACTTCATGATTTTTTCTCCATCATTACTTATATTGACAGTGGAGGCTACTTTTAAATTTTTTTTAGTAAGTACAACACCTTGTCTAAATGTAGGAAGAGTCAAAATTCGAATTCCATCTTTCAATTTTTTCCCACAAATTTTCAAAAATTTCCCGTTTTTTTGACCCAGTTACCCAACGTCGTGGGGTAACTGGACTACCCCCCTTAATTTTTGAGGGGGGCATTATTTTTAATTCTCATTGGCCAGAAGGTGATGTTCTGCTCATGAAGGTTTAAGAAAATGTCATTTGAATGTATATAAACATGTTTAAGTGGTTAAGAATGATGTCGTAACATGTTAGCGGCAAAACAACCCTCAAATCTGAGAATTATAACGGTAAAAAAAAATTGTTTCTGCACTAATATGGTAGAAATACAGAGGGTACTGCCCAGTTACCCGACCCCACCTTACATGAGGTTATCAGTTTTATACCTACTTAAAATCATTAGTATCTCAATTTTTTCAAAAACTGCACTTAAGTATGAGCCTTTGTCCTCCAAGCCCCTTCTTAAATCCTTCTGCAATCTTCTTTTAGAGCAGGCACTATGGCTATACAGGGTGTACCAAAAGTCCGTCCCACCCCTGCTAACTTTTGAACGAATTGAGCTAGGGTATATGAAACTTTGGGAATGTTCCTATCTCAAAGGGGACCATCTTTTGGGGGGGTCAAAATTTTGGTCCCCCCTCAGGGGGGGCGGGGGGGGGCCCAACTTTGTAATTTCGAAAGGCAACCCCTATCTTGTGATACATCATTCGAAAGAGCATAAAAAACTACGAATTTTGGCGCAAACCGCAGATTAATATCTTAATTTTTGACCGAGTTATGATAAGTCAAAGGTCAAATTTGACCTATTTTCAAAAAATCATAACTCCGGTTAAAATTATCGTAAAGAAAAAAATAAAACGGGAAAATCTACCAAATTGTGTCCGCTTTTAAGTCAAAATTGCAGAAATCACATCGCTGTAATTTTAAGGGGGGGCTCGGACCCCAAAATACGTCAAATCAAAGGTCATTCAATTTTCCCGCGAAAAAAGGCAATTTCCCCTAGATTTGCCTCCACATTATCTCAGTAAGGTCAAAATTAGTTCAACATTACGTTGGCAAGTCCCCAAATTTCGGGAAAAGTTAAAAAAACGAAATTTATGGTGATTAAATTTGACCGTTTAAATTTCTTTTTTTTTTAACTTTTCCCGAAATTTGGGGACTTGCCAACGTAATGTTGAACTAATTTTGACCTTACTGAGATAATGTGGAGGCAAATCTAGGGGAAATTGCCTTTTTTCGCGGGAAAATTGAATGACCTTTGAATTGACGTATTTGGGGGTCCGAGCCCCCCCTTAAAATTACAGCGAAGTGATTTCTGCAATTTTTACTTAAAAGCGGACACAATTTGGTAAATTTTCCCGTTTTATTTTTTTCTTTACGATAATTTGAACCGGAGTTATGATTTTTTGAAAATAGGTCAAATTTGACCTTTGACTTATCATAACTCGGTCAAAAATTAAGATATTGATCTGCGGTTTGCGCCAAAATTCGTAGTTTTTTATGCTCTTTCGAATGATGTATCACAAGATAGGGGTTGCCTTTCGAAATTACAAAGTTGGGGCCCCCCCCGCCCCCCCTGAGGGGGGACCAAAATTTTGACCCCCCCAAAAGATGGTCCCCTTTGAGATAGGAACATTCCCAAAGTTTCATTACCCTAGCTCAATTCGTTCAAAAGTTAGCAGGGGTGGGACGGACTTTTGGTACACCCTGTATATGGGAGGCAATATTGAATTAAATGTTTGACAGCAGGAAACTTTTAAAAGACGTAGGTACTATGAGATCAAAACGTCACGATTTAAGTATAAAATGAAGGAGGTATATGTAAGTAGGCAAGTTTTATTTTTGCTTCAAAAATTGACGATTTTGAACACACTTTGTTAATCGTAAACGTTGAAAAAGAAACTGATCTTAAAGACTCCATTTTCTGATCTACAACACCAGTTCACACTTTTAAACGGCAATTAATGGATTATAAGGTTAAATATGAGAGTCTTTTTTTTCGACTTTCATCTCTTTTTCCTCAAAGCTATGAAGATATATGGTTCTTACCATTTTCATTCTTCAGATGCTTCAAGTAAGAAACAGTGATTCCGAAACAGGTACCTAAGTTTCATTGTCACTTCTCTTTCATGATTTTAAAAAAGGTAAAACAAATGCAATAGGTACCTATAGGTATGTACTTAGTCTTGATTTGGAAGCATTTAAAATCAAGAAGAAAATAAAATAGGTAGGCACCTAAAATAAAAAAAATTGAAAAATAATGACAGGTAGATATTACTACATTTCACTGATGAATGAAAACATCTGATACAGGCAAACTATTTCATGTTTATTTGACCATTTTTTTAATCAGAATAAAACAAAAAAACAAAAACAAAATTCCAATTTTTTCAATGAAAACGAGTTCAGTTCTAAATATTACTACCTTAGGGTAGGAAGTGTAAGTACAGAAACTCTTGTTTGACTAAACTTAGTGACACTCTCTTCTAAATAGTAAGGATTAATTCCAAGAGGCATTTGGTTGTAAAAATTGTACAAAAATGTGAGTAAAGTTATGGTGCCCATCCACCCATTACAGTGATCAAACTTTCTATTTCTATTCATACGGTGTGCTGATATGCTCATGATCATTACATCGAGTTCCTTGTGGGTTTGATGTGAGAAAATAAAATTATGTTTTTAGTGTCTTAATAAGTAAAACATTTTGAAAATAATGAAAGTGAGCAAAATTTGGAGAAAGCTTATTTTTTAAATGCACCTTCCAAATTTTTACTGGGAGCTGATTGTGATACCTCAAGTTTCTGAAAGTCACCCTGCACCTTACCCAGATTTGAGAATGCTTCGTTGCTCTTACAACACTCGCCTCTTATTCTCAGTTTGGTGACATATCAAACTGAAGGTAAATAAATCTGATAAAACAACATTGTACATTATGAAGAGAGATCAAGAAGAAACAAAAGCTTAGGTAGTTCCTTCACATTTTAACTATTAGTAGGTACCCACTAACAGATACTTGAGCGTGGATAAAAACTATTTAAATACGAAGTAATAGTATTGGACAAATTTTGATGAGTGGAAAAGATAGAGCTTGCATCTGATAAGTTGACACTTTCCTTCCTGTTTTCAAGCAAATAAACTGCCGCCATCAGGGATTGACGAAGAGTTGCAAACCAACAGTGAACTGATTTTCCTGCACAGGGACTCACAAATTAGAGTGTCAACTTACCTGACGTCAGTTCAATTTTCTTTTTTGGATTTTTTTGCAACGGCAGATGTAACAACTTACTTAATTTGAACTTACACAATTCATGATAATGGTCATAGAAGAACAACAGCAGGTATTATTTTCTCTTTATCATAGGGAGTGTTTCAGATTGCTGACTTACTATCTACAGAAGTAAAATAGTGCCAAGGAGTAAATAATGTCTGCCTGTGTATGATTCTCAGAACACTACTGAACAAACAACTAATGCCTTACAGACACAAAAAGGTGCGGACATGATCTGAACCATTACTAACTCTTAGCTTTGCTCTTTGCTTTTTTGAGAGCGTCTTCTTTTCGAAGACGCTCTAGTTCTATTTCAACTAATTCATCAAGTTGGAGCATGGGCTGATAATAAGCATGGACTGATTGCGCCCCCATGAAAGTTAATCCAGCTGCCCAAGAAAAGAACTTGACAGCGTCAGGACCTCTTATTCCGTACATATTGCTTCAATTCCAGCGATAATTGATGGAGATTATTCCTTTATTGTGCTCCGGAAGCAGCTGCTTGCTTCTTAAATTGTTCTTGTTCAAACTTCAGTTCTGCAAGTTCTATCGCTCGGTTCCTGTTGTAAACTTGATAAAAGGTGATATTGGTGCCCCAAGGCTTCCAATGAATCATAAGATATTCCATACCAGCTCCAAGGAGGAAGAAAAGAGGCAACGTTTTGAAGGGACCATGGCCAGGTATAAGTTGAAATAATTTTACTAAAGTTTTATTTCGACGAAGAAACATCTATGAACTTCTGAAACAAACTCTTACCAGGTGATTTTCAGATTGACACAGTAAAACTAGGAGTAAATGCAAAACACGCCAACACTATTTTCGCGAGCAGGGTGCAGAAACGAAAAGGTTATCTTGTAACTGATGTGATAGCAAGATGTGAATGATGTGATTGATGCATTGACGTATAATACAATCTAGACCGCGCATTGGGCCCGACTTTAGGCGGGGAAGGTAAGACAGCTAAGG
>NW_017547234.1:3005496-3017565 GCF_001854935.1 Bemisia tabaci
TGTTTTTGTGTGACAGACATCGCAGGATTCCTGATCCTTATCCCTCAATATCGTTCGTTTGGGTGCACTCGTTTCGGCCTCCATGGCCAGCCAAGGCCGGCTGCCAGTCAGCTGATAATCGAGTTGTCTTAACTCTGGGTATAAAGGGACTCTAATGTGAATGATGTGATTGATGTGATTCAAGTATTCACGGGACGGGAAACCTAACCTATAAGCCAAGCGCATCTGGTCCCGTCTCGATTCGATTATTTTGATTTGCGATATTTTACGATGTATCGAGCTATCGACTTATGATGTAACAATTTTTCTAAAATTCTAACCTATTATCATGCCTATGCGGCATTGCGGCACATGAACAAATGGCACATTGCTTTTCAACCACTTTCCTTTCTGAGTAAATTTTTAATTTTTCATAGAAGTGCACTAGTGCAGTGAATGCTGTGATTGAGGGCCCTTCATCAAGTTAACCGAGATATGGCCTTGTTTTGCGCCGAGCTTCAAGTTGTTGTAGTTGAATAATTGTGTACGTACAAGTTCTCTTCATAACTCACACAGGCACTAAATACCGGTATATCACCTCACTTTAAATTATTCTTACAGCCATATGATGCTTTTTAGTCATTGTCTAGGACGCCAAATCACTGTTAGAAGTTGCAATTCCATCCCCACTCTCTCTCATGTAAACAAGATTATTCAGAACTATGTTGCAAACATTCATCTTGGCATGGTGAAACGCCTCACTTCTCCATCAAATTGTGAAAATACCAATCAAACACCTTTGTATATAGACTACTCTCCAGAATTGTCAGTGATCGATGAACATTGCAGTGGTTCTGATGTAATTATCTGCCAGAACTTCGTAAATGAAAATGAAGAGCAAAATCTACTATTAGAAATTGAGTCTGCCATCAAGCGTCTTCGATATCAAAGTGATCATTGGGATGATGTAAGTTTTAACATTTTGGATAGTTATTATCTTCTCTACGGTAGTCACTTAAAGAAGCAATATAAACCCAAGTATGAATCAGATTAGATAAGGTTGACTGCACTATAATATCCAAATACTCAAGGATGCCTCAAAGGACCCCACACGCTCCTTTTGGGAATGTGTACCACGATTGATTTCAAATATTTTTTTTCCCCATTATCCTATCTTTGGATGCTGATCAAAAGTCACTGTTGTGCTAATTTTCTAAGTACAAAGCACTGTTTTCGCACAATCCGCCCTAGAAGTTTCAATAGTTAATTACATAAGTTGAGGCCAGCAAAGTACGGCAATACCTATCCATCAGCACTTGCTGTAAAGAAAGAAAACCTGGCAGTCTTATCTCCGATACAACACGCATTTTCGTTTTACCTTTCGCAGATTCTTTCCCTCTCCTACTCTTTTCCTCACTTATCACCAACTTTTTCCTTGTTAAATTGCCATGCTGGCCTCTCTTATTCTAGTAACTACTGAAATTTCCAAGGCGGATTATGTGAAAACGGAGCCTCGTAGAAAGCTGGCGCACCAATGACTGTTGATCAGCATCCACAGACAAGTTAAATGCGACGATAAAATTGGAAATCGATCGTGTTGCTCATTCCCAGGAGTGTGCAGGGTCCTCTCTCTCTAGTGAAGGTACATACAGTATGATATGTATTGATTTTGCTCCATTGGCAGCCGTGTTTTGCCTTCCCCCATAAATTTTGGGAGCCACCTTGGCCGGAAAGCTCATTTTTTAGAAACCGCATTAACTTTGCACACGCTACGCTGTTTTGCGCCCTGTCTCTGTGCTGTTTTCAGGCTGGGAGCAGTGCATTGAGAGCGCCACTGCTGCTTAGTGACTGCAAGTTTGAATAAGTTGATGGAGTATGACATCTTTTCCAGGAATCCTGATGATCCAGCCTCTCAATGTCTAGACGCGTTTGGCTAATGGTGCTTGGAGAAGGCAGAACACTGATTAGCATCATCAAATAAAGTAATTGCTTGTGTTTGATCAGGCAAAATCATTTCCTACCTCAATTGAGAATGCTAAAATTGTCTTGTGTTCGTCAGTTTGCTGAATAGTTGATGTTCATAGAAGTGGAGAAGAACACAAAATAAACACAAGCTACATTTTGTGAAGCAAACTTTAGTTTTGGTTTGCGGATGCATAGTCCCTAATTTTGTATGCACCATTTCTTAATTAGTATGTCATACCTTTGAATGTTATGCAAGTCATGGTTGAAAGTATAATCTGGAATGCTTTTTTTATTTTGTTGAATAACAGTCATTGTATTCAGCATCCAGAGTTTAAAATTTTATTTCTCTGGGTGTTTCCTTGGAAATTTTAAAACAACCTAGTGCGACACACACACGCACCCTCACACACACAAAAAAACTGAACGTTTAGCTATTGATGCTATCTAACGCATTTTTCTCCAAAAAATTCATCAAGAGTTTGTAGGCTAGACTGTTTTACAATGCAGAGTGACAGAAAGTTCATTTTGTCTTTGAGATGTATTGCCTCTTCTCCAACCCTCTAATAATACCATTCTCTCTTTCAGGCAATTCATGGCTACAGAGAGACAGAGAAAGCAAACTGGAATCCAAGCAATGCAGTTATAATCGAAAGAATAAAAAAATTTGCATTTCCTCCTGGCTCACCAACTATGAAGCTTGTGCATGTTTTGGACTTGCAAGAAGATGGATTCATCAAGCCTCATATTGATAGTGTACGAGTAAGTGTTCATTTTTTTTACTTTCGTTCTTTGAAGTAACACAAAATGAACTTTTTTTTCCATCAATCCCTATTATTCAAGGAAATGAAGGTTTTATTATTTTAATTGAAATGAATTATTTTCAGGTAGTTTGGGACTTGCCGCATGAAAATTCTTGTTTTAAGATGAGATTTAGGAAGCTGCAAGAAATGTTTTTTTAGTTTTCTAGCTCCAAACCTATCCCCATCTGTGGGAAAAACTGTCTGTTTTTGCAAACGTTACTGTATAGATTTTTGTCTCCCAAAACCTGAGACCCAATAATAATTGATGCCATAGAGGGCTAAAGGGACCTCCCTGCGAAGCAGCAAGAGCCAATGGGGTTGTACGGATGATGCAGGACTTTCGGATCACACTGTCACTGTAGGTAGGTATGGAGGAAAATTTTCCATGAGGGCGATTTTTATTATGCCAGGTCAGAGAATTATTCCCTGGTATAACCAAAATTATCTCAAAAAATTAAATTGAATTAGCTCTTTTTCAAGCCAAGAGAAGACATGAAGCTATTGTATCTCAATCCGATTTATTTGAGCCTAGAATTTGCCAAATCAAAACTTAAAATATTTTCCTCCACAACTTAGTGTTTGAATTCCATCATTAAACATTATGACTCCAGTTTGATTTAGCACTTTTGAATGTTTCTTTTCCCAAATATTTGTTAAAGACTCCCTTTAACTACGGCACCACTACCTCCATCTTGATTTTTTTCAACCTTCAGGTCCTTTATTCCATGAGCAGTTCTCTTTTATCTTTATTCATAGCCACTATACTTATGCGAAAATCAAACCGATTTCATTCTGGCATGAGCTGTTCCTCCCATTTGAAAGACTCTTTAGTGCAGTAGTCACATGATTGAAACCTGTTTTCTACGGCCTTCTCCTCTTGTACTTGCGACCAAACATAACCCGCCTTTGTGTGGTCAAGAAGTTTGTAGCAAATTAAGAGCTAAATATGTTGTTGCCAAGATACAATCAGCTTTTTATCTTGGGTTTTGTTTTGGTCTTTTTAGTGCAAATTCTGACCGAGAAAATGTTTTCTTCTCTTCTTTTTACAGTTTTGCGGCAATACTGTTGCAGGCTTAAGTTTGATGACAGATTCAGTCATGAGATTTGTTTCTGCTAGCAACAAATCTTTGAAAATTGACATATTTTTAGCTCGGAGGTCTCTGTATATTATGAGGTCAGTTACTTTTATTTTTGGTCAGTTAATCAATAAATTTTCAGGGTTTCAAACTGTACACAAGAAGCTGTACTCTCAGTCTTAACTAAATCATCCAGTAAAGATATATTTGTGCCCCGCAAAGGCTCCATAAACTCCATAGGCCTCAGTATGCAAAGGTGCGGCTGAAAAATAAATGTAGCCTTATAAATTTGTCATGAACTCTTAGCTGAAACAGGTATCCTCTGTACAAACGTTTTAATGCCTCTGTTTTTTAAAAAAAAAAACCCATCTTTTATAAGGGTTCCAAAATTTTCACACACTTTAGGTCACTAGGATACTTGGGTCAAAATAGTGTGGACCCAGCACTATCTTACCACCTTCTTACATACAGTTCGTGCCACATTTCTAAGTGTTCTTTTCTTGTTCAGGGGCAAATTTGTATGTGTGTTAGTAATATTTTGCTTATATCCAGGAATGCAATGCGTTATGACTTTACTCATGAAATTTTGCACAACAAAGAATCATTTTTCAATGGAGAACAAGTCCACAAATCAAGAAGAATGTCTGTTATTTGTCGAAATGAACCCCCTCCGTCTAACCTCTGAGTCTTCAGTCAATGATAATTGTAAGTAAAATTGAATCACCAAACACATATGTGTTTAAAAAGTGTTTTAATGAACCAAATGTTTAGTGTACCTTAGACCTTGGCCACACAGCAACAGTCGCGGAACTTTCAACTGCGTTCTGTGTCCCTTTTCTGTGCGCAGACGAAATAAGTTATTGCTCAGCTATAACTTATTCTGCCCAAGTTCTGGAAGCTAGAGTACCTTTATAGACAGAGTATGGCCATTCGTATCTTTTTACTACAGGAAAACTGTTCCGCTTTTTGATTGGTCAACGAGTTTTTAGGCTTCATGATGCTCTTAGGGCCGTAAATAAACAAACAAGATGGCGGCTCACCGTAACATCGATGAGAAGGTAAATTTGACAAAAATTTCAATTATGCGGCAGTAACAATTTAAACGAGCATATCTACGAATAGCACACGAAAAACACATGAAAACATTGTTAAATTTCCTTTCACCTTTATCACAGGAGGATGTAAGATGTGCATAACCTCAATCTTGCTTGCTGATAACGGCCATCTTGTTTGTTTATTCACGGCCCTAAGAGCATCGTGTCAGCCTATTTGCTCGCGACCAATGAAAAACTGGAACAGAAATGGCCATACTCTGTCTATAAAGGTACTCTACTGGAAGCTCTCTGAGTGTGGAGAAGGCCTTACCCAAGTCATATTCCGGGTTAGAACTCCTGCAGACTGATTCCAGAAAATTTGTGATTATTGACCGGACAAGACTAAGAAAGAAGGTAGGTATGTGGTCGGTCCGTCTTGTCAGTCCTCCTCTTTGTTAGCTATTTTAAAAGCTGTTTAGGTGGAATCAATGAGAGGAATCAAATTTTTTTTTTAGATGCCCATTTCTTACCTTGTCCAGTAGTCTGTTTGGTAAGTTGTACACCAAAAGCCAATGTAGATATGAAAAAAGAATGCTTTTTCATTTGATGCTCGGATTTTCCTTATCAGAAATGTATTAACTTGAAGCAGACTCTAAACATATCCTTTATCTACCTAAAAACATTGTATAAACTCGGAGTGAGATGGGCTATAATATCGGGGATGAATAGAGAGCGTATTACACTTAATTGAAGCATGTTGCCCTGCCCATCGATCAAAAAGGTGCATCTCTAATGCCATGTTCGAAATATTCCAATCATACTTTATTTTTTTTTTCTAAAAGAAAAGTAACTGAAATATCCTCTTAATATTTTCCATGGATATTTTTAAATGGTTGGAAAAGATCCATAGAAAATTTGGAGAAAAGCTATCGGTTAGTTTTCGTTTTAGAAGTTAAAGCATGAACAGAGATTTGCAATATTGCTATCAGAGATACCCATTTTTTAATTTAGCCAGCAATACCTCAAATATGAAGGTTGAGTAAAACTTTCTGAAAGATCAATATACATACTTCAAACAAAACTTGACTCACAGTCTATGTAGGAAAAACAATTAACACCAGCTCGCATTTCTCTACCTCGATTCAAGTACATATGTGCAGGTGCACTAACAATAAGTCCCGAAGAAATTTGTCAACCTAAGACTTTTATATCCCTGAACTCCAAAAATTTTACCCATCTCTCTGATATCCTTTGATTTTTCATCATTTAGAATTATTCCATGGACGCACTATCAAAAGAAAGGAGGCTCTAAGAAGAAACATTTATAAGTTTGTTTGGCATAATTTTTTTCAGTTAGATCCCACGGTTTTTTTATCTTCTACTTTTTACCAGACAAAAATGTGGTTCAGTTTTCACACAATTGATTGTTTATTTATTTTCTCTGTTTTTTTTGTTTTTTTTCAGTTGGCTTCAATATCATCTCTTTGACAAGTATCATTCAGAAGTGGATTGAAGTGAATGAAATCAAGATAGAAAGTAGCTGGATGATTTTGCCTTATCTCAGTAAGTGCACTCAGTTTGCCTCAAACATTTATAATTCTGAATGTTTGAAATATTCATTTCAGGTGTTCAACAAATTATATGCATTCATTTTAAATTCTTTGTAAAGTGTTAGCCTCACCATTTCTGTGAAATGAGCATGTCCTGTTTAGTCATTTGTAAGAGCGCTTAGGCTGAGCAACTCATTGTTTAAATTGTCCCATTTAAGCTAATTTTGATGATAATAGTTCACTTGAGAATTATCTCTTCTCCACCTGAAAACTTAAGCGATTTGAAGGGGTGTTACTAACATAGTTTTGCGGGTCATTGCCCTTAAAGCATTTTTTGTGATGTCGTACTTGGCCTCATCATCTTGATCGAATAAGTTATCTGTAGCTTTGTGTGGACGTGAGTGCTTCTTCCATTTAGATTGCTTGTCTTTAGCTTTGCCAGAGTTTTTGAAGGATTTACCAGATTTTTAGCAACCATTTGGGACCATTAGGTATACGAACATCATGATTTTCATCTGATGAAGTATCGGAGATAGTTTTTCCTCTCTTAGATAGCTGACCCTTTCCTTTGTTTTCTCCTCCAGACTCTGACACCCTTTTTTGACAGGTATCGATCTGCAGGCATCAGCAATGCATGTCTTAGAGTTATTTGGAAAATTAGATGAAGAAATGTGTGTTGCAAATGATATTAGCATCGAACATTTTCCTAAAAAAAAATTAAATGAATTTCAATGCGTTCAGAATCTTTTTTTTTTTTTTTTTTTTTTTTTTTTTTTTCAGAAAGAGAGGGTATTCAGAGAGTTTTATTCAAAAACCCTTGCTTATTAAATCAAAATCTATTTTTCATTCTTTAGTCGATTTGTCCTGCAATTAGTTCATGTATTTTCCTTCAATTATTTTCATTAATTTTGCTCCCTTTTACTTTCCACACCCGCAACTATCTCTTGTACTATGTCTTCTCTTATCTCTATATATACGTTTATGACAAAGTAATAACATTGTCAAGGTTCACCTCTTAATGTGTATTCGTTGCTCGGTTTTAAGATTGAAATCCTCCTAAAATGTAGTTGAAAATTGGTGACCACCAAATCAGCAATGAATTTTTTTCGTTTCATTATAACTGCTTTTTTTTTAAAAAAAAAAAAAAAAAAAAAAAAAAAAAAAAGTAGATTCCAATGATCCCTGCGATCTGGATTTTGTATCTATTTTCTTAGTAAGTGAGAGACCAAGAGTTAAAACAAGAGAGGAAGATAGAGAAATACGGTTTTGACAGCCGAAACAAGGCTCCGCCATGTCATTAATCTTATCTATGCACATTTCATGGATTTTAAACCAAAACACTACTCTCATCTTGTTTTGGCGAGCCACCTGTCTCAAATTTTTACTTCCTTTTGTTTGAAACTTTTGGTCACACTTTCAAGAATATCATGATAATTCCAACTATGCCGGTCGCTGCGTATTTTAGTGAGTTTGGAAGTCTCCAAAATTTTTGACTCACAAGTGGTCTAAGTTAAAATCCTAGAATCTACATTCAGTTTTCCAAAATTTATCAAGGAATAATGATGGATCAATTATGTACATTTTACATACAATGTATTTGACAGCTGTCGAACTATAGTAAGTTTAGAAGCCTACAGACTTTGACTTAACAAGGGTTGCAAGTAAAAATCCCAGCATTTACATTCGGTTCTCTAAAATTTATCATAGACTGATGACGGACTAATTATGCAACAAGACAGTTGCAGCAGCGCTTTTCATCCCATAGAAAGTGTGCACACACCTGAAAGAACCGCACGCACCTGCTAGGATGAAAGGACCGAAGTGAAAAAACATGGCGTCTCCGCATAACCGTCCCTCTCTCTCTGGTGTCCGCCTCTCCCATTGGTGGATCAAGTCATGTGACTGGATCCCCCAATAGGACCACAGACACCAGACAGAGACAGGGAGGGAAATGCAAATATCCAATATACATATTTATATGTCACATAACTAGTCCAATTAGCACAACCAGGAGAGGCGGCGCAAGCCCGGCTACCTCTTTCTTCATACCTCGTGTACAATCGAAGTGGCAATTACTATTGCCAATACAGCTATCATGAAGCGGCATTTCAACATTTTCATCAAGACACTATTTTCATATAAGTCCGATACACACATTATGATACAGTACTGGATTTGATATTCAGCAATTCGCACCGCTCTGCGATGAGGGAGGGGCCAGGGTAGGCTCCCACAGTGAGACTGCGGGCGGGCCCTGGTTGTCCCTCCTCTCGATCGCCGGTCGTAGACATTATGACACTATTTCCTCCGGGCCTCTCTCCTTCCGGTTCTAAATTTACGCATCTTATATGAAGAATTTACACATTTTACACAAAGAATTTAGAATTACTATTTCATCTACATTTGATTCGCATAATTATACAATACATCAGTTTAAGGTTTAGCATTTTGCTAAATCTTAGCTTAGCTACCATGTAGCGACAATTCAACATTTTCATCAAGACACAATTTTTTATATAAGTCAGATACACACATAATAATACAGTACACAATTTGATATTCAGCAATCCACACCGCTCAGAACCTAACCTAACCTGACCTGACCATTTGTCCAGTCAGGTGGGAGGAAAGGCTTCGTAAATCTGAATGAGCTTGTCTCTTCTGTAGCAGGGTGTTTCGAATGTTGTTACGGTCATCCAGGAGTGTGGCGCTTTGTTAGGTTTCTTGAGAACTGCTTGTTCGTGCTCATGTTCTATGGCTGCGAGTTTTTTTTCCAAGGACGTTATCGTCTGCTTTCGTGAACTGCTCGAGATTGAACGATTGAAACTTCGATTACGAGATTACAATTTTTCTCATTGCGAAAGTTAATAGGCATTTCATAGTACAGGAACTTTGGCGGAACTCACTAGAGGGACTTGTGGAGACATTTGCATTTCCTGATCAATTCTTTCTACGGTAGATTAGCCAGAAATCATCTTTGCTTCCTTCAGGCCACTCGCACGGTTGAATCGTTCCATCGTTCGCCAGAATAAATTGCTCTTGGGAACGAATGATAGAAGTGTAATGACCGAAGTAATTGTGAGCATTCATATCTCTGTCTCCGTGATGAAATACGGCTCCGTGCAAATCGTATCGATGGTGATGTGAGGTAGAGCGGCCATTCTGAAAGAGGTACTTTTTAGTCCCTCTTCGAACAGCAATAACTGTATGACGAACAACTGGCTCGGATTGTGTACCACAGTTCGTTCTTGAGCGGTGCTTTTTTGGCCGCAAGTGGGACAGGTATAATCCCCGATATTTCGGTAAGTCGATGGGATTTCCAAAAATTGAGCAATTGTCGTGTGATTGTGAACAGGAGAGAGTCTGAAGACGTCCGATTGTGGCTCCGACCTGTTGGTTGCCCCGCACACATTGAAATCGCACTTTCTCTCATTCAATACAGTAAATTTTGTATGTTCCTTTAAGATAGCATGACCGTTTATCAAGTAAACCAAGAATAAATGAGCATCTTGTTGTGCAGGGTCAGCGTAAGGTACCTGGTGGCCATCGAAAGACGCGGTAAGTCTACTTCCTGCCGCACATGGAAAGAAGTAAGCTCTTTTCCTCTATTTGCTGCAGTAACGCACTCTGTGGCAAGTCTTTTCAGAGCCGTATCATCTGCTGAACTCGATAGAGCACATCGGAACGGCTCTTAACTGAACAGGCATTGCAGGTCCGAGTCTGAAGGGGAGAAGGAACTAAAAAATGTCACAGCTTGTGTCTTATTTTCTAGCTTAACCTCAAAACTAAACTCTGAAAATCTGGTTGCGACGCGGGATTGGATTTCCGCTGTTCTCTCGCTCGCTCTCGACAGGGAGCGCTCAATGTCCCTCCTGACCGCGACGCGGGATTGAATTTCGGGATTACGGTGTGATTCCTCCACGGTGCATGAACTCCACGGACTCACCCCCTTCCAAAACTGGTGCATCGGATCCACAGGTCGTGGAGCCCACGCACCAAATTAGAGAGAGACAGAAAAAAAGTGGTGCGTGGAGCCCACGCCCTGTGGATCGATTGCACCTGTGCATCGGCTCCACAGTGCATTCCCTCCACAGGCCCCTAGTAGCGCCCAGGGTAAAGCGGGTCGCCTTTCCTTTTCGTTATTGCAAAACATTCAACGGCGAAACCTTCCGAAGACTGAAAAATAAGTATTATTCATCGCGGAGGAAGAAAAAAACCGAATGATAACAGTGAAGCCACATATTTTTGTAGGATGGGAAGTTGATCAATGGCCGCATTTCATAGTCATCTAATCTCGCTTTCCAGCAATTTTACGTGTTACAGTCGATATTAGGGTGGCCCTTAATTTTGAGTTTTTGGAAGTTTAAAGTGCGGAACCCTCAAAAATCCTTCCATTTAAAGAGAAAAAAGCGCGAAGAAAAATACAAATACATTAGAAAACGCACCCGTAAGAGCCAAAAGTTGCGAGCGTTGCGCGCTAAAACGCGTTTTTCCGCCTTTTCGCGGATTTTTTTCCGTCATTTCGCGGATTTTTCCTTCGCATTTCAAATGTTGCTACGACTTTGGGGGTAACACTTTTTTAGAGTACTTTACAAAAAAAAATAACCCAATTTACCTCGCCCATTTTAAAATGTCCTTTTCTCTCCCTCAAAGTGGCCACATCGTGCGATTTTTCGTAATTATCTCCCCGCAAGGTGTGTCTTTTTTCTACCTTTAAAATGTTGATGAGGCTTTGAAATTTTCTGAAATAGCGCACTTTTTGAAGTACCGTATGAGAAAATTAACAAAATGTACCTCGCCACACTTAAGATGCCCCCTCCCCTCTTCAAAGTGGCCACATCGTGCGATTTCGTCGATTGTTCGTATCATTCTACCGGTACGATTTGCCCGAACGAGTTTAAATTTTTTGACGCGTCACAAGTAGAAACTCTTCAGATTCTAGAAGTAGAATGTCTACCAAGTCATTTAAGCTAAAAAGAAAGCAATTTTGTCAAACTGCTGGAAAACAGAGTCGATTTAAATGTATTTCGGGGCTAAAATAGGCACATTTGAAATTACCGGTATAAAGTTCCGTAAGGTATATTATCCGTTATATTATCCGTTATATTGAAAAAAAAATTCCTAGATGGTTATAATGGCTAAGTTTCTTGGATATGGTTGTTTAAAGTGATCGAACACTAATGGTAATATCACCGATTTTAGGCATTGCGACCTAAAACTACCAATCAGAGCTGAAAATTGCTCAAATTTTCCGTGGAGCTTTCCAAAAAAGACCGGCTTTTTAGGCAGTCGATTCGGCGGTCGAACGGAGTTTGAAATGGAAGCTTATAATGACCTGCTCAGAGAAAAATTTCCAGATGAGCGTAGGAACGGTTTCCGAGTTACCGCAGGGAGGAGGGGGGGCCGAAATTCCATCTAATATTTGCCGTTTTCATGTTGCCACGGGCTCCTGGGTCCTTTTGCAAATAATGTTTAGCATATCGATACTTCAATATTTTGAGGGGACTCACGTCGAGGAGTCAATGTATCGAGTCGTTATATCGATTTTACACTGAACATTGGTGGTATCTCGGGATTAAAATTCGCTAATACGGATTCACGTAAGATTTAATAATCTGAGTGAGATCGGGAAAAATCAATAAAACGAATCGATACATCGACTCTC
>NW_017547234.1:3025427-3056511 GCF_001854935.1 Bemisia tabaci
GAGGCCAATTTTGCTATTTTACCCCTAAAAAACCACAAAAATGCGATTATTTTTCGAGGAGCTCCGACAACCTATTTCGAAATTGCCCAAAAACCCATCAGGGAGTACCCCACTACAATCTCCAACTTGAATTTTTGATGTACAACAAAGTCGCATTTAAAGTGAGTTCAGGGGCACCGTGAACGGGATCGAAAGGCGTCGGGATCGGATCCGTCTGGGTCGCCACGCTTTTGCGGCTGGCGAAGGGCGGCAGCGGCAATGCCCTGATGGTGGGGTGGATTCTTCTTTGGATCCATGGGGCTAACTCCGAGAACTTGGTGTCGGGTGTTGGCAGGCTGAGGTGGGAAGACGTTTATAACAAGACAAATCGGGATTTACAAAGGTAGTACAAGATTAGGTTCGGTGCAATTCGATAAATGCTTTTCGACAACATTCCGCCTTTTACTGGTCGCGCGTTTTGCAACTGGACTTTTAGGAGTTTCCGTTGATGTTGCAGTGGCTTCGTCACTCGGTAGAGTTGTCGTTAAAGGATTTCTTAGCGATCCGTTGGAAGCTGCATTCCCACGAGCGGTGGGTTCTGGGCGTCGAATCTGCGATAAAACAGTAGACTGGCGCCTTTGCTTCCTCGCGGCCATTTACATTCTGAAATTTCACAGTCATCGGCTAGAACCACTCTCGTTCCAAACTGCACAACAGCTGTGTGATGGCATTCTACGACACCTTTACCGCTATGAAATACGGCTGCGTCGAGACAGTAACGATGCTCATCGACTTTAATGTTTGTGCCTTGAAGAGCAGTCATTTGAAACTTGTCATTTTAACCCGTCGCTCCCCATCGACACTGGGGTTCCACAGTAAAACTACCACAGCAAACAATTCGCTTTGTTTAGAAGGCACTCGGCTGCCTCTGTTTTTTCGTGGAATTGCGGACACACAAAATGTATCGGTTCTGACCCAGAGGAACGCCTTTGCCAAAACTCGGAAACCTTCTTATGTTCTGTTGGTATCTGCACCATGTGACGCTCATCTGAAATTTCAATCACAGCCTTACAAGAAGTACATTTTCTCTGTGGTACTTCAGTGAACGCTGTCATTTGTTTCAGGACGTCACTCTGGTTGACGAGGCAAAGGTAGAAAAAGATAGGCTCTTGCATCTTTGGCTCCGCAAAGTCATCGCCGGTAGCTTCACGCACATTGAACGCAGATAACGACTTCCCGCTTCGAGGCTATACGTACTCCTCAGCGAGTTGTTTCAAAGTAGAATCTTCGTCCGAGTGTCTCAATGCGTTCCATAGGAGCTCATGACTGAGTAGGCGTTGCAATGTGGCGTTGGCGTAGCAGGCTACATTGTCCTTATAGGAGGAAGTAACGATGACACCATCATCTTTTTAGGTGGGGGGGTGTTCGTCTACGGCATTCCCTGTTTCGAGGCGAGGTGCCCATGCGTCATCTTCGATACATTGTTTTCTCTGTCCGTTCACTTTCCGTTGCTTTGCCATTGACTTCAAGTGAGGAACCATCGTCCGCAGTCTTTGATATTCACGTAAGGCGGAAGTCAGAGCTGAAACCTGTGCAGGATTGAAGTTAAGAACTGTCAGACCGGCCAGTGTTTTGACCCGAGACAATGCGACGTAAATTTGACCTTTGGAAAACGTTTGGTCTCCGACGTCTACGAAAGCACAGTCGA
Source organism: Bemisia tabaci (assembly GCF_001854935.1). Taxonomy (NCBI): domain Eukaryota; kingdom Metazoa; phylum Arthropoda; class Insecta; order Hemiptera; family Aleyrodidae; genus Bemisia; species Bemisia tabaci. The sequence continues at coordinate 3,027,115 of NW_017547234.1, forward strand.
GGCTCAATCCTTGACTTTTATGAATTGTTATGCCGTAAGCTAAGGACACCGGAAACTGTTCTCGATGGACGAAAACCCCCGGTATGATTTCAAACTTAGCCACAACTGGATACAGCAAGAGTTTCCGGCCGTTTTGCATCTCCAATTTTAACTGTTTTGGAGTTCTATTTTTGCTTATCACCTTTGTGATGGTTCCAACAGCTCCGTTCATGTACCCTAGAGTAACGTCTATATTTCTCAGGAGCATGACTCTCGCTCCCTGTTTGACCCTAATAGTTTTGTCTAAACCAGCCGTTCTGGAACAGTCTCCTTCTAGTTTTTCCAGGGCTTTCTGTCTATCAGAAACTACAAAAACCCTCAAAAACATTTTTCGGGCAAAAAATCCGGTCGAGGAAATTGACGTGTCACTTCCTTTTAATTAAGTATAAGATAGGCAAAAACATTTGATGAATTCCCAAAGTCAACTAAGACTAATCTATCAAAAATTTCCAGAAACTTACTCGAAAGGAAAAAAATAAATTGAAAAATAAATCCCTTGCCAAAAACAAACAAAAAACCGATTTTGAGATAAATCCCTCGAATGAACTTGAAATCACAAAATCGGCCGAGGATGTCAACTGAAATTTTTCCCCCTTCAATTATGAGCTCCGCAACAAGCGTGACTCGCTTGAACCTTTTCATACACGAGCCGCACGAATTCAGCTCTTCTTCTCTCCTCTCCTTCCGTCCATGGACAGAGGTCCAAAATTTTTCGGATTTACTGACGCGACCGGCTGCGGCTCGATGCTCTCAGTGAATCGGTGCCTTTTTATCCCTGATGTCGGCTTCAAGTCGGTTGCAGTTTCACCAGTCGACCCATTTTTCAACAATCACATGTTAGACTTTTTCGAAACATGATTAATCTGAAACATGGATTTTTCTTAAGGGAGCTTACCATTCGCTTTGGATGGTAGGTAGGTTGTAAGTAATAATTTTCTTTATTTTCTTATACTCTATCAGTTCTAGGATACATTTGTACCATTTGATGACATTTCAACGGACACGTTGGGTCCGGAGAAGTGAGGGGATTTCTGAATCGCCAAATTATTAGTAGAATAGTTATAGTGGAGAGGAGTTGAGTCCCCCCACGGAATGAATCCCACTTAAGTCGACAGGTTGTACGTGTTTCCCTCTAACTTTTGTGTCATCTTAGTAATCCACCCATGTTTACGCATCGAGCCGCAGCCGGTCGCGTCAGTAAATCCGAAAAATTTTGGACTTCTGTCCATGGACGGAAGGAGAGGAGAGAAGAAGAGCTGAATTCGTGCGGCTCGTGTATGAAAAGGTTCAAGCTAGTCACGCTTGTTGCGGAGCTCACAATTGAAGGGGGAAAAATTTCAGTTGACATCCTCGACCGATTTTGTGATTTCAAGTTCATTCGAGGGATTTATCTCAAAATCGGTTTTTTGTTTGTTTTTGGCAAGGGATTTATTTTTCATTTTATTTTTTTCCTTTCGAGTAAGTTTCTGGAAATTTTTGATAGATTAGTCTTAGTTGACTTTGGGAATTCATCAAATGTTTTTGCCTATCTTATACTTAATTAAAAGGAAGTGACACGTCAATTTCCTCGACCGGATTTTTTGCCCGAAAAATGTTTTTGAGGGTTTTTGTAGTTTATATCAGGTCTTTTTTGGGTGGATAAAGGTCTGGCTATACGAGGAGCCAGCAAAACCGAAGTATTCGGTGAAATAGACCATTTTTTACCTGCAGATTTATTGAATTTCTTAAAGCGACCTCCTCATCTCCCCATATTGTCGCTCCTATCCTCGCCGATCAATTTTAGACAAAGTGATTTATTCAGATGATTTCCTTTGTCCGTTTTTTTTATTAGTGGTAGGTACAATGTTTTTTCTTGTAACCTTTGCCATGAGACCTCGTAAAAAAGGAGCTTCATTGAAAGATGTCTAGCAAAAGTAACAAGTTCTCGTCTTGCAGCTACTTTCCAGACTTTTTACTTTCTCGCTCCCATAGGGTAGAGAGGAAGTATTGTCATCCTCCAAGAAAAAAAAGAAAAAAAAGTTGAAATTTCATCATTTCTAGACGTTTTAAGGTCCCAGGAGTAAAAATAACCATACTTGAAAAAATGTGTGTCCGTCCGTGTGGCGTCCCCCAAATCTGTCTACAGCGATATCTCAGAATCTATCTGTTCGATTTCATTCAAAATTGGCACAGGACACCATATCTATGGTCTCTTTATGCACGTCCAACGATTTTGAGGTACGCTAAAATTTGGGGGGGCTACGCTCAATTGTCCATTTTTAGCAAAATCACACGGAAAGCTCATTTTGAAAGACTGTAAATTTTGAAAAATGTCTTTAATTCTTTAACAATGGGCATCAAGCACATCACCTGGGTCATTAATTAAAGTTCCAAAAAGATCTTTGGACTAAACTCAAAATTCAAGAGATTACGAGGCCCAAAAGTAGGGCACTTTGCTCCGCGAAACAGCTCATTTTCAAGGACTGTAAATTTTAAAAAATAAAAAAAAATGCCTTCAATTCTTCGAAAGTTGGCATAAGAGCACCACCTGGTTCATTAATTTAAGTTCCTACGAGGTCTTTGGACTAAACTAATAATTGAAGGGTTACGCGTCATTTAGTGAGGGCACTGCAAAATCACACAGAATATATGGACTAAAATTTTGAAAAATGCCATTAATTCTGTGAAATTTGGCATCAAACGCAATTGAATCATTGATTTGAGTTCCTGAAAGATAGGACTAAACTCAAAATACGAGGAGTGCAGACCATCTCAATGGGGTATCGAGATCACTCATCGGTGGGAAGCTCCGCAGTCTGGGCGTAACATTCTAACAAATGGATTAAATGTATTAAAATTGGAGATAAAAAAGTTAGCAACTGCTACATACCAAAAAGAATCCTCGCACAACTATCCTACTCAGCTTAAACTGTGAGCGAACGGATGAAATGATGATAACATGAGACCAGGTAAAGGGTTGAGGAACAGAAAGTAAAACACTATACCCGATTATATTCACGATACTACGATGCAAATCGCTTATTATTGTTTTAATACTACTATAATGCATTGTTACCCAGCGAATGATGAAATCAAATGTCAAAATTAAGAACTAATAACACAAAAAGTAAAAAACTGAAAACTTTGCCAACTTTTGTGATAGCGGTCCTATCACGCGTATTGCAAAGCATACGGCAGTCCCATCGGAGAGACTTTTTGAGCGGTTGTGTTTGCGGGAAAATATTTCTAATTTTTCCCTCTTCATCGACATTCATAGAAGGGAAGGTCGTGATTTTTTACCTCGCGATTCCTCCTTATGCCTACGCGCTTTCGTAGAGGGCTTTTCATTTGAGTCCTTTTGATTCTCAATTTGATTGTATGCAGTATCAACGAAAAATGGATCCGTCGCCGATGAGTGTTTTCTAACACCTAACAAAGCTTCACCTCTCTGACCCAACTCGAAAGGCGCACTTTAATATAATATTCAAAAGGAGTGCCGATTGTCATACGTCCGAACGCAATCGGACAATATTTCCCAAACACGATTCGCCCTACCACTTGGTGCTGGGCTCTTTTTGCTCCTGAACATATGATTTGATCTTCTCCTCGGGTATCCTTTTAGAGGACCTTATGCACTTCAGTCTTTCCTTTCCTCATCAACCCATTTCGAGCTTTAATATGCTTTAATTTCTCGGCCTGGAGTAGGCTTCGAATTTCCTGTTCTAGAACTTCCAAAGTAGGTCTAAGTTTCTTGAAGATGTCCTTAAGGTCTTCCTCATGTGCCACCTTTTTACTTTTGTCATTGAGCAATTCCTCCGGTCGCGGCCTTTTGTTGGTTGGCGTCGACTGAGGTGTCACCACCTCGAATGGATTCGTCGCGCTGGTCCCGCCGGTGGGGGTCGCCATCCCCGAGATGCTGCGACTCAGTTGTCTCCTGGCCGATGAGAGAAATACCCGTTGTCCACTCCTTTGGGGATCCCTCCACATGCCATGTGGAAATAACAACTAGTCACTTCAACAGTATTCAAAAAGAAGACTTTGATTTAGAAAGTATGTAGAGATAATAATGTATGCTTTGGAGATACATTCAAATTTTGAACATTTTAACAAGTTGCTCAGTTTTGAAGAATATTGAAAATGAAATATAATTTATGCGTAAAATACGTTTAAAATTTTTGAATTATTAAGTCGTTATTTTCATAGCCTTTCTACAGACCAAGATCATTAAGTTTCCCTTTAGTAGGTAACATTTTTTAACATCAGTGAGTGAAGTAACATCTTCACTCTGTCCCTCATTTGAAAATACATCCCTCCTTCCTGCCGCGAAGATGATAATGTCCCCCTTTTTCACCATCCCTCTCCTCTTTAGCCAGTATCTCCCCCAATCCTGCATTTTAGCCTCCTCTTTGCATTCCATCACAACATTCATTCCATATCTGTATACCTCACCGTGCAATTTTTCCCCCACTTTTTTAGTAAACTCATCCGCCATTACCCAAATCGTTTTTTTTCCTTTCTTTCTGTTCGCTTTTTCATCTTTGCTGTTATCTACTCCTTTTTCTTTTTTTTTTAGCTTGTTCGAAGACTTTTCGCTTCCACTCGCTCACTTCTGTATGCACGTTATTCAATTCTACTCTAAGTTTTTTATTCTCTGCTTTCATATCTTCATTGATTAAAACAAGCTCCCCTATCATTATATTCGTTTCGTTGGAACATTTGCTACAAAACCACATTATATTCGCTTCATATTTATTCAGCACATCAAGTTCCACCTCCGACATTCCTATACACCTGATATGTTGGTATCCCTCCTGACACTCTAACCCTTCACATCTGATCACTTTTTCGCATTCCAATATTTTACATTCATAGACCCCACACTTACCCATAACTGTATGCATCATTTCCATTCTTTCCACACTCCCCCTGAGCAGCATCTCTTCATCCACACTGACCTCATCATCCAATTTACAATCTATCAAAGTTTTGTCTAACAAGTCAATTTCCATTTCAAAATCCCTATTAGCAGAGTCGTTGTTAGCGGCCGATTGATCCCCCATTTCTCTTCGGCTACTGCTTTTTTCATCCCCAAATACCTTTTTTACCATACCCTCCTTTTCCATTACCTTCTCTTGTCTGATCACTTCACTACCCATTTTTAACTTCAGTTTCTTTACTCTTATGTTCCCTTTTAACTCTTCTCCCAATCTGTCCACACTCTTACTCCGCTGTGGTAGATTGACCATTAGAGTACCTGATTCAGTCTCCACTTCACTACCACACCACACTATCAGACCATACTTTTTTCTTTTGCATTTCTCTGTAACTTCTTCCCCAATTTCCTGTATCCCCCAATACTTTGCTTTCCCCTTCACCTCTTTCCCCCATTGATATTTTACTGGCCATGCTTTAGCCTCCCTTTTAGGCCTAACACTTCTGTTCCAGAACTGCTAGATTCCCATACACTCACTCATACAATTCCCCTACAACTTGCTAAAACAAGAAGAGCATTATCAATTTTCAATACACAATTCACAATTCCACCACTTCACAAACTCAAAAATTCACAAGTTAAAAAACTCGCGACTGCACTCCCAACCTCCAAAACCGTGTTCCCTTGTCGGCAAGCTGAACTGAACTGTCGGCAAGCTGAACTGAACTGTGGCATGATGTGGCATCACACATCTCAACATAAAGACCGTGATGTCTGGTTATCTGAGAGCGAACTAACTTTTCAGAACTGGTGATCCAAGAATAGTGGAACTTTTCTTCCATTTCGTAAGAAATTAAGAGGAAATTCGTATGGTCTACAACTGGAAGGTCTTCTTTGGAATATTTATAAGCGAAACCTTTCTGACAAATATAAATTTAACCGTGATGACTAGTTATTTGAGGGCAGACTAACTTTTCAGAATTGGTGATCCAACAATAGTGGAACTTTTCTTCCATTTCGTCAGAAATGGGCCTGTTGCAAACTTTTGCTAGAGCAAAAATAAGAGTTGTTTCTTCTAGATAATGCCTCAAAAATCACGATGAGCGCATCGGCAAAGTCTGAAATGCACTCATAACTTCACAGTCTGCGTAAGAAATTTGCGGTTTTTTGAGCTTCCCGCTTCAAAAGCGATACTACGGCACAGGTGAACATTTTGTAAAAGGAGTCGTTCCATCGTCGGCAATACTCATCATGGCCGACGCCAATCCGCCAAAACACGTGTGATGGGACGAGATAATACCTGAACTGGATTAGACCAGATAACAATCGGCGTGTTTTAACGTTCATGTTTTCCACGCCCGAATTGATTGACCTTGAACTCTCCTCGAATTACGCGCGGAACTGCGCGCAAGCTTCGGCCATGATGAATATCGCCGACGATGGAGCGACTCCTCTAACAAAATGTTCACTTGTGCCGTAGTATCGTTTTTGAAGCGGGAAGCTTAAAAAAACGCAAATTTCTTACGCAGATTGTGAAGTTATGAGTGCATTTCAGACTTTGCCGATGCGCTCATCGTGATTTTTGAGGCATTATCTATAAGAAACAACTCTTATTTTTGCTCCAGCAAAAGTTTGCAACAGGCCCATTAAGAGCAAATTTATATGGCTTACGAGTCGATTTTTGCGACCAAGAATTTTTCTTGGAGGTGAGAAAAAACGCTGGAATCACCATCACTTATACATTTCGTGTGGTGCAGCCCATGAACCCTTTCTCTTTCTACGAAAGATTGGACAATCATGTCATGCTCCATTCCTGCGGATGAGCCCTCCCAGTTCTTGTAGCATGTGTGTTTTGGCCAGGCTCATTTGTTGCGTCAAGCTACTGCACAGATGCAGCTGTATTTGTTTCTGACATTGAGGGACAGGAGCCTCCCAGTCGCCTTCCCAACAAAAACCGCACGGCCAGATTTTGCCGTATACTTGTGTCCATGACTTCGATGGGTCCATCCTGCGTCCATACAGACAGTTATAAATGGAACGCCATTAGAATCTTCATCGCTTCGTACAACAGTAAGGTCCTTCTCCGCTTCTCCGGCTCTTTTCATATCGTCATACAGTTTTTCAATCAAGCTCTGGAAAAAAGAAACCCAACACATTTATCCGTATCTTCTGAAGTCTCACAAAATTGATATTTTTCTTCAATTCCTTCTATTACTGAGGAACAACGATCTAAGTTACCTACAATAATATTTTCACTTTTATTTTCGAGAATTATCTTCAAAATAGCTAACTAGAAAAGTTCACATAGTGTTCCTCTTAGATTGTGATCGTCGTTGAGTTTTCGATTGTTTGATTTGGAAAGAAGAGAGGAAAAAGAAAGGGGGAAGGTGGCCGAACTGACTGAAGGTTTATGATGGTTAATGCACTTGACTTTTATTATTTGCCGCTCGTAACTCAAGACTTTCTCTTGGAGCTGGGAGACAACGCTGGAATCACCATCACCTATAAATTTCTTGTGGCGCAGCCCATGAATCTTTTCGCTTTCTATGAATGATTGGACAATCATGTCAGACTCCATTCGTGAGGATGAACCTTCCCAATTCTCATAGCATGTATGTTCTGGCCAGGCTCATTTGCTGCACTTAGCTACCGCACAGATGTAACAGTATGGACAGGAGCTTTCCAGTCGCCTTCCCAACAGCAACCGCACTCGGTTAAGCGCTTTTTCACGTTTTTAAGCAGATGATTAAAGCATTCGACTTTTATTATTTGCCGTCCGTAACTCAAGACTTTCTCTAGGAGGTGGGAAAAAACGCTGGAATCACCAATACCTATGCATTTCTTGTGGCGCAGCCCATGAACCCTTTCCCTTTCTACGAATGATCGGACAATCATGTCATGGTCCATTCCTGAGGATGAGCCTTCGCAGTACTTAAAGCATATGTGTTCTGGCCAGGCTCGTTTGCTGCACTTATTGCCGGATCAAAATTATTGATTCGAAAGGCCAAACTCAGGGAATCAAAAACCCGTCCTCTGTAGATAACAATTGGTGCCTGCAGTTGATCCGAAATACGGGAATGTAACAAATGATGAATTTGCAGGATGTCTAATCTAGTGCTTTGCGGTGGAAGTGGTAAATTCACGCATACATTAGTTCATAATTAGAAATTATCTCTCTGATTCCTCTATTTTTCGTATTGCCATTTTTATAATGTCAGTCACTTTCTTCTTTATTTTTATGATTTTCGTTCAAACAATCAAAATAAAATATAACTTGCACCTCTGGACATTCAAATTTTACTCTACAATAGGCATACGTTTACAATGGAATAATAAGTGGATATTTTATTACACATCCTTCGGTGCAAAAAAAAAAAAAAAAAAAAAAAAAANTTTTTTTTTTTTTTTTTTTTTTTTTTTTTTTTTTTTTTGCTCCGTTAACTGAAAATAAACATTCCTGAGGACTAGGAAAAAATACTCATGCGTTTAAATAATCCCTCCATCGATATATCATTAAACTCGATAGAATACAGTTCATCCTACAGAATTGTATTGAAACTCTGTGAATCGTAAAGAGGAACAATCGAGTAGTTATCATAAAATGCATCGTCTTTGGAACGCTGCGTGATCATAGCCGCAATTTCTGCCAGAGACGGGGCCGCTGCTTGATCACTTTCCTCATCGTCAGAATTGCTTGGTGCAGAGCGACGATCGTCCGGCAGAGCCCCGATATCACTCAGCTAATCTGAGAGGTCAAGATATTTTCCTGGACGCTCGGCACGCTGGCTGTCACGTCATAAGTTCCTTTAATTAAAGTCAACGCACTCCCTTACGGTTGTTTCATCTGTCTTCTTAACTAGAGTACCTATATTAAGAGAGTATGGCCACTGGGTCCCATGGAGAGGCTTAGGACCCAAAAATGGCGGTGCTTTGTTCTGGTTTTTGAGGATGGGAGGGGGGTCATTGCCAACTTTTGACGGTTATCACCAACCGCACTTGCTGCCAACCTTACTACATCTAAGATCATTTTTCTCAAAAATTGCACACGATTAGCCTTAAAAATATGTAAAAAAGTCGCAATAGTGCATTTGGGTAAAGTTCTCGTTACGATAAGCAAAGACACCCTTGTAGCAACGGATCGTGAAAAACTTGTAAAAAAAAATTGAAAACATTGTGAAATGAAGATGCGCGACATATACAGAACTCGTAAAGAACTCGTAAAAAAAAGTTCCCAGTTGACGAATTGGGAATCATTTCACGCGTTTTTTACGTAAAAAGCTTATGAAAAATAAGTGAGAAACTCATGTTAGATATTAGTGCTGCCACTGAAAATTATTTTTTACGGGTTACTTATCCAAAAGTTTTTTACGTAAAAAACTCGTGAAATGATTCCAAATTCGTCAACGATATTTTTTGGCGAGTTTTTTACGAGTTCTTTATGTGTTGAGCCCGTATCAGACAATCAAAGTAGACCTCTCAAAGTGGCGTCACGTGACCCCCGCAGATCATATGCCTGACAAAATTATCTTTGAGGGATCTCGATCTGAGTGTCACATGATCCCACGTGCCACTTTGAGAGCTCTGATTGTATGATACGGGCTTTGCGCATCTTCACTTCACAAGGTTTTGAATACAAATCTACTTGTAAAATAGAGGTTTCTTTACATAGGAGCTTACAAAAGAAAATTTGTTTTCGTTTCAATTTTAAACACGGAAACTTGTGAAATAAGCCCCGATTTCTTATCGGCGCTTATTTTCCAACAGGTTTTCTTTCTTCCTTCAATATTCTATTATTTTTGTTTCATTACTAATTGAATACATAAAAACGTGTCTTCTATAAGAACGGTTGAAATGAATGCAAAGGAATACAATAATATGACATAAACTGACAAAAATAACTATATTGAAATAAGAACATGAACATATTAAACAAACAAAGAAACAAAAAAGAAAAGAAATTTGAAAATGAAAATTTTCAAATTTTTTTTTTTTTTAATTCTTTTTTTTTTGAAATGAATTTTTGAAATTTGAGAATTTGTTTTGCAAACAAATGGACAGTCAGATTTACATAAAGGATGGAGTGTGAACTCTACTCTTCTTTTAAAGTATGATTCTGATATATTTGACATAGTGATGGAAAAAAGAATTGAATGAGAGAATAAAGTATTCATCAAAAAGCTCATATTGATTATAGTTGCTTCATTTAATCTTGCCCTTATTTTAATTTTAATAAGAAAACATCTTTCGCAGCCTCTATATTGTTAGAATGTGATTTGCTAACGTTTATTTACAAACGAAAAATAAAGTAACGAGAATGAACTAGACAGAATGAGCTAGAAAAAATGAGGCAGGAACAATTAAACATAAAAAATAACAAATGACATAAAGAAAACAAAAATTGAAAAACACATATGATGTCATTTGGAAGGGGCCACTTCTTGACCCTCTTTAGAATAAAGTATTGATCACCAAGAAATATAGTAACAGGATAAAAATAATTCTTGACATAACAAAGAAAAAATCAATTGATTAAAGAAGGCAGGAAACAAACAAATGAACTAGATAATAAACCTAATAACTAGAAAAAATTAAGAACCAAAATACTGTCTACTTGCCCAACATGAGACACTTTTTACACTTAACAGTCTGCCATTTTTAGAGTAATGCACCAATAATTATGAAAGTTGGTGAAAAGTTGTCTAATAGGTTGAACTTAAAAAAGGACATGTCCAAAAAAATTTTGGACCCCCCAAATTTTTTTTTTTAAAAAAAAAGTAGGTGTCTCATGTTACCTCCATTTATCCCTAACATGAGACACTAGGTTAGATTCTTTGTTCTGTCTTATGTTAAGTAGTCTGTAGGTAACATGAGACAAAAATTTACATTTTTAAAAAAGAGGAAGAAAAAAATTTACAAAAAAATTGCTTTTAGAGCATTTAATACTAAATTTTTGAAAACAAAAATAATTGAAATCGTACTTAAAACGAATGAACAAATTGAAAATAGCCTAAGTCTTTGAGATCCTAGTTTAATGTCTTCATTAAGTCAGTCTAAAGATTATAGTAATAAGTAAGTAAGTACTTACTTACTTTTAAGTAGGAAAAAAAGGCACGATTTAAAATTGCCTTGGTAAAAAGAGTTACATAAACTAATAGCTACCCACTTAATAAGTGGGAAAAATGGCTTAAAAACTTGCCTTGGTAAAAAGAAGTTACCTAAACTAATAAGGTACTTACTGAAGTACTAAGTAATTAAGTAGAAAAACTGGCTTAAAAAAATTGAATTGGTAAAAAAGAGTTACCTAAACTAATGAGGCACTTACTTTTATAATAAGTAGAAAAAAATGGCTTAAGAAATTGCCTTGGTCAAAATATTTGACTTATTTACTTACACACTAAAGAGGTGAACAAATTGTCTTGGTAAAAAAATAAAATGTTAAGTACAGTTTAAGTACTTACTTAAAAAAGGAAACAATCAGCTTTAAGCCGAAGTATCATCACTGTTCAAAGGGATTATCAGAAAAAGTGAACCGATCCCTAGAGACGGAAATTGGCTCAATAATTTAATAATTTAATAAAAATTCAATAATTCAATAATTTAATAATTTAATATTCTGATAATTTCTGACAGTTTGACATCAGTGATGTCATCGATGTCTGGGAATACAAATACATTATTTTTCCCCTTATAGCTGCGCAAAAATTTACACTCAAAGCTAGATTTTTTTGCATCTATGACTTTGCATACGAATTGTTTCATACACTTAGCCTTTGAACCTTTGTTGTACATTAACTGCACAGATAGAAAATCCCCAGCTACTGGGAACCTTGCGGGTGGAGGAGATGCTACCTGTGGCAACTGCTCTTCATCAGTGATGTTTGGAATATCCAACGAGTCTGATCTTGTCACGCTGCTTGGGTTGCCAGAGTCAGTCGGTGCATCAACGTCGGACTCCGAATCTCCTAGCATGGAACTTTGTTTCTGGTTGTTTTTCTTGGGTGCGCGTTTGATCACCTTGGTTTTCTTCGCTAATTTCAGTTCTTCAGCTGCTGCTCTTTTTTTCTCTGCTGCCGCTTTTCTCTTCTCTTTTGCAGCTTCTTTTTTCTTCTCAGCTTCTTTTATTTTTTCTTCTTCAGCAGCTGCTTCTAATTTTTTAAGTTCTTCCAAAGTGTAGCCTCTACCTGCAGCGATTTGGACTTTTTTTCTCGGTGCTGATTTAGGTTGAGTTTCAGTAGATCGGTGCTCCTTGAGGAACCCTTTTAAGGCGGAATACCATTCTTCACCATGATCATCATCATCGACAGTAAAATCTGGAAGTAGTTTTAGTACTTCGGTCCGGTTTAATGGCCAAATCCCACACTTTTCAAAACCAGCAATCATATTAGCCTCAGAATTAGTCAATTCTTGAATAGTTTTCTTTAACAATCCTGGAAAATTAATTTTTGTAATGTTTCCCCTGAATTTGCTCTTATATTCAGTTAAGACAGCCCTCCATTTCTTCTTAAGAGGAGCGAAATACGCAACGTCAAGGGGTTGACAAATATGTGTGGCATTGGGTGGAAGGAGCGTAAAACGAATTTCATTTTTCTCAGCCAGTCTTATGACGTTGTGGGAAATATGGCTTGCTAGGTTGTCTCCGATAATTACTTTCTGTCCTGGACCTAAAGATTTGCAGTAAGGGATTGCAACTTTTTGGAACCAATCTTCAAATATGGGGGCCTCGAACCATCCAGACTGAGAGCGGTTGTAAATGGTCCCTGGCGGACCACCCTCCATCCATAATGAGTACAAGTTTTCAGCTTTGTAGACAACATAGATGGGTAATGTTTTTCCTGACGCAGTGCCAGCAAACATTACTGAAACACAACTTTTCGTTGTGTCCATGACACGCTCAGCAAATTTAGTTGTTCTACGAACAATAACTTTAGCTCGTCCAGGGTCATCCCTGAAGTTTGTTTCGTCATAGTTAATTATATTATCAGCAGGAACTCCCTCCATAGTTTTCTCCAGCTCATCAAAGTATTCATTGATGCTTAGAGGCGTAAGCTCAGCACGTGCTCTCTTTAAATTCTGCGCTAGGCGTGTGCCCAGAAATTCGCTGTGTCGTGAAACAAAAGCCTGACCCCATTTGAAACCGGGCATATTATTTTTGAATCGGGGTTCATTGACACCTCTTGCATCTAAAAACCTCTTGACTAAACACGTGATATCGTGCATTTTTAAAGGGAAACCCCAGACAGCAGCTACCGTTATGGATCTCCTCAAAGCTTCTTCCTGTTTAAGAGTTGAGACACGTGGTCGACCAACCTTACCGTTTTTCACCTTCTTCACATGACGAGCAACTGTAGCGTGGCAAAGATTCCATTTTCTTGCAGCTTCACGAACTGATGAGCCTTTCCGAACTGCCCTTACAGCACTTCTCATAATATCATCACTGTAATCCTTATATTTACGGCTGCCGGCCAATCGACGCAACCTTTTTTCTTGCCTGCCCCTTGGTGATAGATGTGAGCGTTTACCGTTAGATTGTCTTGGATTGTGATTTGTAGGCTGCTTTTGTTGATAACGTGCCATATTGGAAGTCTAAGAAGTAAACAAGCAAAATGAGGGATCAAAAAACATGAAATACTCTTATCAGTGCAACCTAACCGAACCTTTACCTTTCCCTCCGCGGGCCAGCGCACTGCTCACTGAGCTCCTATAGCCAATATCTTTGTCTCAAAGCTCCCACAAGGCTGTCTCGTCACTAACCATCATCTTACATTGAAAGGTTAGTTACTATTATGGCAAGGCAAGTAAATTGAAAGGTGCTTGTTTGTAAAGGAAAAGTGTCTCATCTTGTCTCATGTTCGGCCAACAATTATAATTTTTTGATTTTTTGACAAAATTTTGAGTAGCGGTCAAAAAAAAAAAAAAAATTGCATACAGCCCCATCAACGGGAAGGTATTTGTGAGGTTCAGACACATTTTGAATCTGCATACGGCTGAGGACAATTAAATTACTACCAACACTATTTCGAGCACCAATACTTCTCTCAAAATACTCTTTTCAAAAAAAAATTTATTCCAAAACTTACCTTCGAGTTTAAGACTCGCCTTCTGCAGCACGGCTTCTTCAGATGTTACCCTTTGAGGTTAGCACGCCACTTTTGTTTACAAATCACTCAACAGGGCTACCACGGATGAAAAAAAAAAAAAATCCCGACATGTCTCATGTTAGGATGCTGTCTCAAGTTGGGCAAGTAGACAGTACTTGGACAGAGAGATCGCCTTACAAGGGGAACATACGGACCTACCGCCTCCGATTGGGCTGAATTTTTTTCACAGACTCTATGGATCAATTCTAGAGGTCAATTTGAGCCGTTTTCCCGAATGCGCAATAGGAAGGGCGTAAAAAATTCCTAAAAGTTGCGTTTTCGGCGTATGATTTGGTCGTGCGGCGCGTGGCAACACTGAAGCAGTCTCTTCTACCGCTTTAGCGGCCTGAATGTTTCAGCGGAGTTCGGAGCCCTACTGCACAGGTGCTGGCTCCATGATTGTGAGGTCCCCGGTTCCATCCCCAGGTTAGTTGTTTAGTTTTTATTTTCCGCATGATCACGCAAAATTTTATTTTTAATTCTTCATCCGCATTTATAAATCAAGCAGTTCCGATCACTATCCCCCCCTTATTTTACGTTTATTTTCCCCCGATATTTATTCACATTGACCACCAATAATCGTATGAAACTTCATTGACATAAATTAATGGATTAAAAAGCAAAGGGCCAAAATAATGTGTTTCTTGGCGGCACTTGCATGCACATGGGTTTGCTCTTCGATTTACTTACACATTAAATATTTTTCCAGGAAAATATTGGGAGATAATGGAGTAACAAATAAGGTTTTCTTTTGCTTTTTAATTCATTAATTTATGTCAATGAAGTTTCATACCGTTATTGGCTATTGGCGTCAATGTGAGTAAATAGGAGGGGGGGGGATGTACGTAAAGTAAGGGGGGGATAGTGATCGGAACTGCTAGATTTATAAATGCTGATGAAGAATTAAAAATAAAATGTTACGTGATCATGCGGAAAATAAATTAGTAAACAACTAACCCGGGGATGGAACCCGGGACCTCACAATCATGGAGCCAGCACCTGTGCAGTAGGGCTCCGAACTCCACTGAAACCTTCAGGCCGCTAAAGCGGTAGAAGAGACTGCTTCAGTGTTGCCACCCGCCGCACGACCAAATCACACGCCGAAAACACAACTTTTGGGAATTTTTTACGCCCTTCCTATTGCGCATTCAGGAAAACGGCTCAAATTGACCTCTAGAATTGGTCCATAGAATCTGTAAAAAAAATCCAGCCCAATCGGAGGCGGCAGGTCCGTAAGTTCCCCTTGTTAGTTGAAAATCTCAGAGATCAATCAACTTCATTATCACAAATAGTTTTTAAACTAAGAAAAAAAAGTGTATGAATATCAAAAAATAAAAAAATAACTTGATTCAAGTACCTTAGGTCCATGAATCACAAAGTCAAAATATAAATACTATAATATCCACTGTCTCAACAAAACTGAGTTCTTGTTAGTAACTTTAGGGATTTTCCAAAACAGGCTGCTCTGTCAAAGTAGGTTCCGAATCAACTATGCTTCGGGTTTCTGATGTTGACCCGCTTTTGGAACGGGATCTGCTATGTCTCCCTGATTTCTTCTTTGAAGGATATTTCTTACCCTTATTGCTATGATGTCTTCTTTTTCGGCTTGATGGTAAAGTAGAGGAAGAAGAGCTAGACGATTCACGAGAGAATGCAGTTGACGGGGAGCCCGAGCTGCTCGAGCGGGCCCTTCTTGATTTAGATTTCCTGAAATGAAAATAATATCATATTTTTAGGAAGGAAAGTATAAAATGAAACCAATTTTAATGAGGGGAAATTAAGAAAAAATGGAGAATATTGTGTTTCTATTGCTGGTTAAATTTAAATAAATTATTGAAGGGAAAAGGGTAAGTGTTTAGCAGATCCTTTTAGATCTTACTGGTTTCCACAGTTCTTAAGAAATTAGGAAACTTATTGTCCAACAACCTTTGAACATGAGAAAAAAAAAGAGAAAAATTAATTTATGAAGAAATTTACCGGGACGATTTCTTCGATTTCTTCTCATCTTTCCTCGAAATCTGCGAGAAGGACTGACTGACAGATGTGGACACACTGGAGCACATTTTCTTCTGATTTGAAGCTCCAAACCAATCAGCACTGGCCATTGTTCTACCCTCGGTCAGTCTGTAGATGTTTAACAGGCAGGCGAAATTTGACGTGGATGGACTTTTTAAATCTTCCGACTCATGATCTGATACTGATAGTTTCTCTGTAATTTTCAAAATAAAAGAGAAAATTTAATTAATAATAAATAACAAGATACAAGTTTACTCTCTAATATTGATGAGAAGATAGCATCTTCGTCTTCATCTTCTTTTTCACGAACTTTCACTGAAATCGATGTTCCAGAGGGAAAAGAGAATTATACAGGGCGGCCGCAATATTGGATTTTGATATGTTGAAAATCTGACTAAAAATTTATTATTCCTGTTAAAAAATACATGCTGATACGGAATTTCACAAAAATCAATCTAAGAAAAGCCAAAGCAGCATATTAAGCGACAGCTGCCATCTTGAATTTAAACGTTTTGGCAATCTCTCCAAAAATTCAACTTCTCTGTCAAAAGATACACTTGGAGACGCTATTGTTTACTTGGCAAAAATTGTCTACTTGGTAAAGAGCTTCGGAAGTCTGCAACTTTTTCAAACTACTGTTGCACTGAAATGACGCGTTTCTGGATAATTTTGTGGAGTGTTTCCAGGCCCTGATTTTTGGCTGTCTTTCACGTGGTGTACCGGTTTTTCCGAACATCATATACCAAGAAAGCTATTGCAATTTCATTGATTTGAATGGATTCAAGAGAGAAAATGTAATTGATGGTCGGTGCGGTGTGTGACTGGCGCTAAGCGATTGTGCTGAGAAGATGGCGGCCTTTATTTAGCTCCGCGGATACTCAGAAAACGTTTAACAACACTTCCGCTGAGCTCAGCCACTCAGCGGATAACTTAGCGGTTGCACTTCTGACTTTAACAACGTGTCTTGTAAGAGGAACAATGTATGCACAAGAAGTTTTCCAGTATCAACAGATACCAAAGCAGATTAGCAGAAATGGAAGTTCCTTTTTGCTCTCTGCGTTACATGTTAGGTTAACAACAATTACTGTGAGAGACGGAAATGTTGATTGATTAAAGTGAAATGATAGATGATCCAGATTGCAGGACTTGAGGTCTGATCACTACTACTACAGAAAATCAGAACGGCTCTGATAGACAGAATCACAAAGTAAAGCAGACAGAGCCCCAGATCTAAAAAAAAACAAGAGACTTTATGTTTCCACTGCATGGACTAACAGATGGTAACAGTTTCCTCGATATACATCCTAAGATAGTGAACGCTTTATTAGGAAGTTAGTGCTCTCGATGGAATGGTCTCCAGAGCCGGTCATGAGCAATCGGAGCCATCATGCAGCCGATTCTTGAAGTGCTGAAAACTGACAGTCTCTACAATTGGGACATTTAGTACACTAATAGCTAATTGAGGATCGGCGAATGAGGCAACAAGTGTCTCTTCTGATGCTCTTTGCTCTAATCAACAACTGAATCATTGCCCTCCACAAGTGCCTCACGAGGACAAGTGAGGGACATTTGTGACTAGAATGGATCAAAATACTTACATTTAACAGCAAAGAAGATCAGGTTCTGCATTTTCACGACGCCCGAAAAAGTGAAAAACCACAGACCACATAACAAGCGAAATAACCAGAGAAAACATCCATACCTCGAAAAAACGACGCTAACTAGCTTGCAGGTTTCAACATGTTCCGACCGGAGACAATGGTTTAAGCGCGAAACTGCCGCGTTACAGAGAAAAGTTTTAAGTGTATTTTAAGATGAGCCTCAAGACACATCAAAATATACGTTAATCACGGCTCATACAGATATGCTTTTACTACTCTCTTCAATTCTTCATTTCGCGGCGCGGCAGCAACAAGTCTGGTCCTCTGCCGTTTCCTTTCGTTCCGCGTTGCCGAGTTCCGTCTCGTACCTGGTTCTGAATCTGATTCCGACATGGACACGGAACGCGGGATCGGAATTATTATTATTATTTACATTCCAGTAATTCCAGTCCAGTTTCGTAGTTGCCAATACCATAGAATAAGGCTACGCCTAATAGCTTTATTATTCTATGCCAATACCTCTAAACTCTTACTCTAAACCAAGTGTCTTGAAGTTTAAGTAATTACCATTATGATGTACTGTATAATCAGCATGTACTGTATCTGATGTGCTGTATCAGCTTCAGTGAACCTCGTTGTATGGCGGGGAGTCAAGTGTATAAGTGTGAAGCATTTGGAAAAGCCATCGAAACAGCGTTACAGTAAGTTCTCTGAGTCCCAGTTTCAAAATTCAAATTTACTTTCGACTTCCAAATGCTGTTCATGACAAAACCCATGATTTCACTAAAGCACTCACTGTATCCACCTAAGTATCACAGTGTCCTGAGTTTCCAAGCCCCTCACTAACTACCGTTTTGCGACTACCAATCGATTGAATTGAGGTCTAGAGGAGATGTTATTGCATTACATTGCATTCAATCCATATGTATGTAAATGCCTATTGGTATGAAGTATTATAATTGAGATATTGCATGTGTGAGGAATTTGCGATTTGACTGTTGATTCTTTTGTATAAGTTCGCGAGAAACATGATAGTGCCACTGGTTTTCTCTGAAATCAACTCCCAAGCTCAAAAAAAGCTCTCAAGTTGAGGTTAAAATGGAAGGGATATCCCACCCTACCCCGAGAGTTCACGTCTACATGAAGATGAACTCTCCATGCAAAGGGTCAGCTGGGGTAATTCCGGACGATTTTGACGGTTGTAACCTAATTTTTACTTTGACCCTTGGTTTGGACCAGTTAAACTGAATGAATTCAACATTTTTTTGGATCTGCCAGCTCCTTATATTGTTGAAAGCTAGTTAATATAGTATTTGTCGAAAAAAAGTTTTTCAAAAATTTTTGGTGAATTTTTTTGTAGCGTCCGGAATTACCCCGTTGCAAACGGAATTACCCCACCGACGGTGGGGTAATTCCGGAGGCGTATCTAAGTCCACGGCTATGTCTCTTTAATGAAATTATGCACACATACATATTGGATGTTCTTTAAGTAGACTGCAAAGTATTAGCGCTGAATCTCTCTTTCCGGAATTACCCCAACTCGTAATTTGGGGTAATTCCGGATGCTTATAAAATTCAGTTTTTTTTTCCATTAATGTATTACAAAGTTCACTTTTTTTTTATAATTTCAATTTCTGATTATTAGAAGCCCTTCTTTAATTAATAAAGTTGTTGAAAAAGAAAAGGCAGGTACAGGATCTTTCATTTCCCTTTTTATCTCGTCAAGAAACTTTCTCAGTAGGTAAGCCTTTGTCCTTAATTTTTTTCAGTAAAAACCATGAAAACTTAGAAACAATTTTTTTTTTATTTGTTTTATATGTGCATATATTTCTCTTTATATATTTTTAAGGAGGAAGGTATGATGTAGGTAAGTAGCTAAAACAAAATACAATAAGAAAATTAATGTTTATTATTTCAAAAAAATTTATCTAAAAAATAGTACGTAACGTAAAGTTTTAAGTATAGGAACAAGTGTTCTTTTAAAAATACTAGGTAACTAAATAGAACCACTATTGCCAAAAAATAAAGCGAAGCATCTAGGTAACACCTGATAGCACTCATTAATTGAACTCTTAAACTCCCAGACTGATTGTGAGAAAGAGGCAGGTAGGCACAAAGTTAGGCTTAGGAACTTTAGGTAATGGCGAATGAAAAGTAGAAAAGAAATAAAAATGAAATGTAGAATGAAAAGAAAATATTTCTAATAACCTACATAATTTTGATATCAATAGGGAACTCAGTGCTAAAAGTGTAGTAGCCTCTACGGATAACAGGTTTTGGAAGAATTTTTTTAACATCTATTTTTTGAATAAGACTGATGTCTTCAACATGAGGGAATACAAAAGATTTTTTCTTTTTCCGTAAGAAAGATACATTCAAATCATCATCTTGTTTCTCAGAAACTTGGCCAACATAATACACAAACGTTTCTTTTTGGACTTGTTTCTTAAAACGAACCAGGATAAGGTCCCCAATTTCCGCCTTTGAACCAGATTCTGAATCAGCATAATTTTCCATCAACAGCAATTCTAAGTTGTCATCTTCCTTCTCATTGTCATTGAGGCTTTCACCATCTGATAAATCAGAATTTTCTGGTAAATCAGCATCTTCTTCCCCGTCATCCTCTTCGGATTCATTTTTATCTTTGGCAGGTCTCTTTTTAGTATTCTTCGTTGGTTTCTTTTTCTTTTTTGCTGCATTTTCTGGTAAATCTGCATCTTCTTCTCCGTTCTCCTCTTTGGTTTCATTTTTATCTTTGGTAGATCCCGTTTTAGTTTTCTTCTTGGGTTTCTTATTTTTTTTGGCCTCTTCAGCTTCTTCAAGACGCTTCAATACTTCATCTGTGGTCAAGACCTCGCCATATTTTAGGTGCTTTAGTCGAGCAACTTGCTCGGGGGTTTTAGCTTTGTACTGAGTTAATTCTGTCCTTTTAGGCACGCATTTAATTTTATGGGTAAAAATATCAACTAAGCTGGTTGGTTTCTCTGGCGTATTGCCATGAATTCTAGTTGACAAATCTAGGACGGTCTCATAAGATACATTATTCTCAGTTATCGCTGAATCTATTGGTCCGATAAAGGCGGCTTGAGAAGAAATAGGACTATGAACTTGTGATGAAAAAGGATTAAGATCAGATACTTCATTCGCAATTGGGTTATTGACTGAGGGAGAGATCCCGGAACTAGAGCCAGTCTCTAGGCGCGGTGTTTCTGGGGGCAAAATTTCATCGGGGGGTGGGGGTGTACTCAAAGATGCTCTCCTTTGCAATTTTAGTTTCTTTTTATTTTCGTATAATTCTATTTGTTCTGTAGTGAATAAGGTTGCAGCTAGTTTTTTGGAGTCAAGAGGATAAAGACCAGTAGAGCTGAAACCCTTTTGAATGTTGATTTCTTTCAATCCTTGTGGCCAAACTTTGCCCAAATACTCTCCAAACAACTCCTTTGTTAAGCGGCCATGACCACGACCTATTTGGCTTTTAGCGTATTCTACTAACAATGGTTCCCACAACTTTTTGAGGGGACCAAAAACGCTTTTGTCTAGAGGTTGCATTTTATCAGTAAGATGACTTGGTAACTTAACTAAGGAAATATTGCTGTCTATTGCTGCCCTGATAATTCTGACGCTGAAATGGCTTGAGTGGCCATCATAGATTAAGGCGGCATGTTGGTCAGGCAGTTTTTTGTTTTCTCTTAATTTTTGGATATGAGGAATGAAAGCCTCGGTGAACCATGAAAAAAAGATCGGTTCTTCCATGTAACCGTTATTTGACGCTGAGTATTTTGTCCCTGGATAACTATTTTTCGAAACCCATCTAGATTGCACTGACTGACCTTTAAAAATTATTAGAGGAGGCATAAAAGTGCCATCAGCAAACACGCAAGCTAAAACTGATGTATTCTCTTTACCTGAACCACCTGAGATTCGACTCAGAGGAACGCCTTTTGCTCCGATTCCTTTTGATTTTGTAGGATCACTATTGAAGCCTGACTCGTCACAGTTTGCAAGAAACGCTTTTGCACTTGTAAGGCCTTTCTCGTTATACAATTTTGTAAGTAAATCAAAGAAATCATAAATTACTTGCGGGTCACGGGCGTCCGCACGCGCTTTTTGCAGCTGTTCAGCCTTCTTCAAGCTCAAATTGGGATGACGGCGCATGAATGATAAGTACCAATCTTGCCCGGGGCGACCATCCTTGAATGGAGTAGAGATATTGTTGTTCCTGACATAATCTTGTATTAAATCCTTGAGCTCCTCTCTGCCACAAGGGACACCCAATTGAGCTCTTGCAATTAGACACTCGACAATTTCTGCTTCGATTTTAAGGTTGAGAGCAGGTGACCGTCCAGCACCAAATTTATCTGCGACAAAAGTAAATGAGACTATCGATTAAGTTGGGAAATTAACTAGGTAAAAGTCAAGTTAAACCAGTTCAAAATACCCAGAAAGGAAAGCCCCTGACATGTAATAGAAATAAATTACAGATATCCTCACCTTCTCCTACTTTTCCGGCAACTCTATCAGCCAGTGTGGATTTAGGAATGTTATAAAATTGTGCCGCGGCAACAATGGTAAGATTTTGATTGGATACATCACGAACGGCACTGGCCAGATCACATTGCGTATAGAGAGGCTCACTCAGCTTCTTTTTTTTGTAATTCCTTGGCATTTTAGAAGCTAAAACAGATCAAAAAGTAAATTAATTATCAAATTTAATTTGGAAAATTGAATAAACGGAATTACCCCACCGGTGTTTTTCCGATGGGGTGATTCCGGTTTAACCTCAATCTGGACAGAGGTTCATTGATCATTCGAAAAACAGGCAAAATTGTTTATTCATAAACAGAACAACTTATAGAAATAATGGTTGTTGGAATATAAAGATAATTTCTCTTACCTGTAACACTTTGCAGAGACGTTCCGAATTTGGCGATTTGCTTTTTTTTCGCACCTTTACGACCGATCTCCTTATCACGCGTAAACAAACAAGAAATGAGAACCAAATCACTCAGGGCGACCAACTGAACGTTGGCAACATACTAGCGCGAAAATTCCCTAACCTCAATTTTACGACCTCCATGATGCACATCCGGAATTACCCCGTGACGGAATTACCCCAACTGACCCAATATAGGGAGCAAATACATTAGCAGGGTTGCCGTGTTTTCAGTTTCGAGTCCCTAAATAAATTGGTAGCCATGTCAATGTATATTTGCTCTCTATCTTTGCATGGAGAGTTCGTCTTGTTATAAGGGTGGACTCTCAGGATAACTCCATTTTGGCCTCAACTTGAGAGCTTTTTTTGAGCTTGGGAGTTGATTTCAGGGAAAACCAGTAGCACCATCGTGTTTCTCGCAAAATTTTACAAAAGAATGAATAGTCCAATCGCAAATTCCTCACACATGCAACATCTCCTCATCTGACTTGAAGATTTTATTAATTAATGTATAGCTATAAACCTCCAACCTGACCTAACTTGGAAACTGAAAATGGAAAAATTGCAATCTCTTCACAGCTTATTTCTAGCAGTAATCATCCTGATTCGTCTAGTCCATGTAGAAGTGAAGATAACTTGTCCGTTAATGTGTTCTAAATTGGTCAAACCAACAATGGTGAATGTTTATTTCAACATCGACAAAGGCAGGGAAATCATCGATATAACCTATCGATGATATTGATGTCAAATTTTCTGAATCAGGTTGCAGACACAGCTGCACATGTGTATTGTGTTCATGAGAATCTTTAAAGTTAGTACATTTTTTTTCTTTTTTACCAAATTTTGAAACGGTACGATTAGAAATGGATGTTAATCCACTGTAGTTTCAATGGCTCTCCAGTGTGGTAACTATATACACTGGCAAAATATTTTTCACCATACCCAAAATCCTTTCCAATGACTGGCTATTAAATATTCACCGAATTCTGGTTGTGAAAAGTGAATAGGAAATCAGATTCAAGTGAATTTTTATTGCTGTCATAATGCACCCGTAACATCCACAATAATAAAATTGCGCATTGACAAATGAAACCTTTCATCCCGGTGAGTAACCTAATTCTCACCAAATATAATTCTGCCCCCTGAAGTATCTTGCCTTTTTCATGTGTGGTTGTTTTGTGTACGCGCTTTTGAAGCCAAAATTTTGGAAATTCTTTTGTTCAATACATCAATTGTTACACATGCATATAATACACTCTTTCGCTAATAAATTTTACCAGTTTATTTTCTTGAGTTAGTTACAAATTTCTTATGAGTCAAAATTTGGGAAATTCACCCCTAAAGAGAATAAGGTGAATTTTTCAATTTCTTTTCTGTTCAGCAAGAGTTTTTTACGATTCAGGTATTGACTCGTAAATGAAAATGAATTTTAAGAGTTCTTTATGAATGTATGACAAATTTTTTACACGTCGAAATTTCAGATGTTGCCTTGTAAATGAAAGTTAAATTGTATGAGTATTTTATGAGTGTTTCACGAATTTCTTTCAAGTCGATGTTTAAAAAATTGACTCTTCAATGAAACGTAAATTTTACTAGTTGTTTATGAGTATTTTATAAGTTTTTTACAAGCCAAAATTTTGACAATTGACCTGTAAATAAATTATAACTTTTATGAGTTATTTACAAGTATTTTACAAGTTTTTTACTAGTCAAAATTTTGAAAACTGACTTGTAAATAAAAAGTAAATTTTATGAGTTATTTACAGGTATTTTACGAGTTTTTTAAGAGTCAAAATTTTGAAAACTGACTTGTAAATAAAAAGTAAATTTTATGAGTTACTTACAAGTTTTTTACGAGTCAAAATTTTGAAAGCTGACTTGTAAATAAAAAGTAAATTTTATGAGTTATTTACAAGTTTTTTACGAGTTTCTTACATAAAAACGAAAACTTGTAAAAAACTTCTTTCTTTTACAACTTTTTTACGAGTTTTTTATGTGGTAATGAAATTCACAAGTTCTTTACATTTTTTTACGAGTTTTTCACGAACCGTTGCTACAAGGGCAACTACATTTTGAATCATTTTGCATTACATTAACTTTATGGCGTCCGCCATTTTTGGGTCCTAAGGGCTCCATTCAGCCTAAGATGGCTGAGCCAATCAGAGGTGGTAACTCCAGTGGCCATACTCTCTCAATATAGGTACTCTATTCTTAACCGTAACGAGTTCCTCAAGCATTGTAATCAGAGTTAATGGACCGAAATTCGTGTGGATTTCCTTCAACGCTTCTTCAGCTTCTTTTGCGTTTGCACAGTGTTCGATGTCATTCAAATGATGATCGTCCACCACCTGAATATTAGGAAATTCATACAATCTGCATCTTTCTTCTCCTGTTTGGGGTTTGGATCACTATCATAACCCGGGTCGATCGCTTCCCACAACTCTCTTTGCTCTAACGCTGCCTTTGTCCGTACTGACCATGTGTGGTAGTTACCTTCGCCGAGCACCGCCAATTTCACCTTTTCAGCCATCATGACCGCCTCACTTGTCCGGTTTTAAGAGTCGGATTCTTGTCCGGTTCCGTTTTTTATTTCCGAGAAATAAAAAAATTGCCGTCATGCCGCAAAAAAGCAGCAACCTCAGCAATTTCATCAACTGTTTCTATATTGATTTCTGTTAAATCAATAGCAGATACCAGCATCTAGCATTGAATCGGTATGTAATGCTGTGACTTACCAAACATTTTTGCGGCGTGACGGCAATTTTTTTATTTCTTAATTTTCATTGTTTCTCATTTTTCAAAGCTTCATTGATTTGCCGTTCTGGTTTCATGATATCACTCCAATGTCAAAGTAAAAACTGGAGCAACCTCTGATGGGAAGGGAAAAAGCTAGACTGGCAGGACGAGACAAACCCTGGACTTGCCGCTCCGATTTCTTATATCATGTGTGTGTATCTGAAAAATCGGGACGGTATAGCTCTTTAGTTCATTGCCGTCCGAATGGCACTCAATTTTTGGGGTATCAAAATAGCAGAAGTTTCTTAAAGAGGTTGGAGGACAAAACAATTCGGTCAATAATTGTCTCGATGCTCAGAAGACACATTTTTTCTCCAATTTTCGGTTTATTTCTCGTTGCGTGGCGCCATTTTTTCATGAATGAAGCAATATGTAAAGACTTCTTTATATAACTGGCGTCATGAAATAGTTTTTGTGCTCAACGTTGAAATCCTGAAAGTTTCTTTGCCCAGTCATATGAGAATCCTGTACTTTCGGATTACAAGTCGAAATCAAAGGAGAAATCAGAGAAAATGAATAACAGCAAAGCTTCCTTTTTTTTTTTTTTTTTTTATGAGATTGAATTTACATAAGAACAATATACATGTAAATGACACAAAGATAAGTTAGCTCTCATTGTTTTTGGAGTCACAATGATGAAAACATGTTGGAAAAATTAAAAATGTATACGCTTGGCTTTTATACATAACGATCCACTCGTTTTCTCCGAATGCAGACTAACATCTTTCTATAATTTAATCAACCATACTATTCGTTTCAACAACTAAACTGAGTTTGTTTCTCACACTCAGCTATCAGTTTTTCATTCACATTCGTGTGCACTTGAACAGGACAAAGATCTCCAATACTATCTCAATAGTGTTGGAAGTCCAGGCTCAAGGGGTGCCAATACAGTATTTTTTTTTTNGATACCCTGCTGCCTTTTTTTCTTGACGAATGCCAACGATTGTGGAGGCGAAAAGAATCGTCTGTTAAATCCTTCAGCAAGAGGTTGTCAACAATTTGGATTACATTTTGCATTAAGGAACCACTATCTCTGGCTCCTCCATAAAAGCACCTTTCTGCATAGGGAAACCAATAGCATTTACGTTGTTTCTAAAATGAGCCAGAAATAGTGATTCCTTATCGCAAAATGTGGTCTATTTCTTCTCCGCTGTCATTAGAAGGAAAGAGTGGAAGCGGGAATCTATAATCGTTGTTGAAAAAACGTGTTCTAATGAAAAAGGAACAAAGATTCTTTCATGAAGACAAATTTTAAATGAATTTGTTGCTGTTTGTTGGTGGTTTTTTTTTCCTCTGGACAAATGCGTCTCGTCAACGAAACGTTGCACGGAGAGAAACTTTCTGTAAGATCAAAAGAAACTCCAATCATTAATGCCCAAATGAGAATTCTCGCTAAGTCAGCCGGAAATATCCTTGTTTTTAATGGTATTTCTGTTATTTCAAAGACACTTTCTGTCATTTTTAAGAGAATTTAGGTTGACTCACTGTCAGCGAGAATTCGTATCCAGGAATCATTACTCAACTGGATTTTTTTTTTTTTTTTCAGTTTGGTACTGCACTAACCAAAGCTGTCTGTTTATTATTGTCAGATCTTTTTTTCAAACGTGGCCTACCGTATCACTCTCCTCATCCTAAACACTGGGCCAAAAATACACGGCCCGGGCCTGCCTATTCTTTCCCTCCACCACAATTGGCGCCCCCGAGGAGCTCCATAAAACAATATCAGCGATTAAGGTGTGCTTGAAGCATGGTGTTAAAATTTTGGCACCAAATCCACCTCCGCAAGGAGGTTTGCGATAGATTCCGGCTCATGTGCATCAAAAAAAGGCCTGCATTTTGGTGTTATAAAGTTTAGCCTATTCTTTACCGTCCGTCACCACAAAAGCAACACTGTCACCATCAGGTGCCTATTTTAAACATGTGGTATCACATCCTCTGCAGTGCCCGTTACTAAATCAACCCAAAATTTCCACTAAAAATATGCTCGTCGAAGTTGAGACCGGCTGGAAAAGGGTCCTCATCTTCTGGTGAGCTGAGATCGTCCTCACCCGTAGACAATATCCTAGACTTACTTAAATTTCGTTTGGGCGCAAAAGCTGTATAAGTTTTAAGTG
The DNA here is from genome assembly GCF_001854935.1 of Bemisia tabaci. Lineage (NCBI taxonomy): Eukaryota > Metazoa > Arthropoda > Insecta > Hemiptera > Aleyrodidae > Bemisia > Bemisia tabaci. The sequence goes on from NW_017547234.1 coordinate 3,054,666, forward strand.
CGCAAGGCATAAGATGAATATTCTCAATGTAAAGGAGTTTCATTGCATGCAAGCAAAACAATGTCACATGGAACTTGCTTAGGCTACACAAATACACCATGATGCTGTTTACTTGTAGCCTACAGTAGTTGAGCAATCTATCATATTCACTTGTACTTTTTAAGAGGCTCCGCAAGGCTCCCTCGGGATATTTACTATGTTTGCTCTTCATGTAAATCGCGGCAAACCAGTATCGTGGTGATTATTCCCAAAATCTGGAATCAAAATAATCAAATTTGTCAGACATCAAAGCTTCGCCGCTTAGAGAGCGCTCATAAATTACGTAACGCTCCAGGGAGTGCAATTACCCTAATATTGGGCTGCGGGCCGATTATCGAAACTGATAGACAAAGCTATCGACAAAGACCACACAAGGGATTTGGAGGGATCCTATTGGTGGAAGCAGGTGGTGGCAATGGACATAGGAGGTAGTTAATGGACTAACTAACGGCAACCCACCAAAGACCCGACAGTTAGTTCATAATTTTCTTCCTTAGCCTATAGTCCTTAGTCTACCAACCATGTCAAACAATAATGTCGCTCCATACTTTCTATGTCTTCTTTGTCTATCGCTTTGTCCATCAGTTTCAAGAATCGCCCCGCAGCTCAGCATTGCTCAGTCCATGCTTTTTTGGAATCTACTTTTATTTTTTACCAAACAATGAAAAGCGGCTAACACATCTCTCGTTTGGATATGGGTCCCCAATTTTTAAAGTATTATTGCAGATTTCAGTCCTCTACATCAATAAATGTTTTGTCGAAGATTCAACTCAGAATATTTGTTAATTATTTGTACGATTACCTGAAAACATTTTAATCGCCCACTGTGTTCAATTTCTAATTAGTTAAGTTCCTTTAATTAATTTTAGTATCCTGTGATCAATCGCCAATCCCTCCTCTATCCTCCTTCTTGTTTCATCTCATCCTTTTCTTCCCTCTTTCGCTCTTTCCCTTGTCACTGGCCGCTTCATTGTTACTTTTTTCCATAAAATTGTTATCGTAGTCTTTAGTTAATTGGCAAGAAGAGAACTATTGTTTTGTTGTAGTATTTTTATGTACGTATGTTAGCATGTATATTTTGAAAATAAAATTTTCTCCCGGCAGGGTTACTGTCCCAGGGGAAGAACAGCGAAAATCGTGTTTCTGAATGACCCTCTTACTCAGCTACTACCTCCCCCCCCCCCCCCCCCCTGCCTGCGACTTTGCAAACTTCGCGGCATAATTTATATTTTTATCATCGGGAAAGTAAAGTAGTCAACGTAATTTCTTGAAAGCTCCCTTCATATTTCTATTATGTTAGCAGAATTTATAAACTTCAAGCTATGGATTTGACTTGTTTCTCTCCGAAGAAATAAAACATGAGCAGAAATTTTGAATTATCGCAATTGGTTGCCAACTTCGGCCATCGATGTTTCATTTGTATTGAGGAAAAAATTCTAAAATCCTGAGCTCAACCCTGATTCACTCTGTACAACATTTTAATGGAGAATCTTTTCCGTGCCGCCGTGTCTAACCAGAGGCGGATACAGCAATTTGGCAACACCGGATTTCCTTCATTTAAACCTATGTTAAATAATCGATTTTTTTCGGAGCACCTGGCTCCTACAGGAATCGATACATTCCCATAGGTTTGAATGGGGGAAAAAACAATGTTGCCAATTTTCTGGATCCGCTAATGTGTCTGACTTCAGTTTCCTTCTGCGGTTGATCTAGACTCAGTAATAGTCCAGTCAAATTAGAAAAATTAGAGGAAAAAATTCCCATACAAGCGATTTTTGGCTAAAGTTGCTTGTTAGGGTCTGGAGAG
>NW_017547236.1:0-25946 GCF_001854935.1 Bemisia tabaci
GTGATTTTAGGATTTTTAAGATATCGTCATAAAATTCTAAAAAATAATTTTTGCAACATACCCATTTCTCTCCTATGTTGGAAACAAAAGTAGACCAAAGCAAAATATCGACTTAAAATGCAAGGATTTCTTCCGAAAATGATCCTACTTTCATTTCCTTGAACTTTCCAATTTTTTGGTTTAGAATGGTTTTTGAGACTCATCAGGAGCTGTCGTTCCCCCTTTTTTTCTGCTAGTTTGTTAGCCTAATTCCGTTAGGACCTACATCCATCGATAGACTACATGGATTGCATTTTGCAGAAAGCAACCATTAGCATTGCAATGTTGCTAAGATTGTGCAACTTCTTTTGTCTTGGATGAAAAACCCGATTATCCCCTAATAGTCTCTATTTTACTCGCTAAAAACTGTCAATTTAAGACAAAAATTACCATCTAAATGTCATAGATTTTCCCAATTTCCGCAATTTTATTGCAAAGCATGAAGTTGCCCAATCTTAGCATCATTGCAATGCCAGTGGTTCCGTTTTGCAAAATGCAATCCACATATATTTTCCATAGACATGAAGGGATTTTAGGCACATCCAAAATTCAGGCTTCCCAAATTTTCAGGGATTTAGGTCGTGTAGAATCTGTTCCTACAGATCCACTCATCAGTTCCGTAAAAATTGGAAGCTACTACCGAAATTCGAACCCGGGACCTTTTGACGTACAGTCAGACGCGCTGACCACTATACCAACCTGGCGAGCGGGCCGATTATTGAGATTAATAGACAAAGCTTTAGACAAAGAAGCCAAAAGTGATATGGAGGGATCCTACTCTGGAAAAAAACACATTGGATCTAGAGTTCAGACTCTTGAAAACATCGACAAGAAGAAATACTCTTGATTCAATCGGATTTTTGCTTAAATCATAAGAACCCAACCTCTTAAATTAATCGGATTTCCTTTTGATTTAAGTAAAAATCCGATTGAATCAAGAGTATTTCTTCTTGTCGATGTTTTTAAGAGTCTGGACTCTAAATTCAATGTGTTTTTTTTCCCAGTGTATGGTTAGAAGCGGGTGGTTTCAACAGACAAAGAGGGTAGGTAATAGACTAAGTAACGGCAACCCACGAGGGACCCGATAGTCAGTCTATCGTTTTCTCCCCTAGTCTATAAGAACCACCCATGTCAACCAATAGGATCGATCAATACCCCCTAGTCTTCTTTTTCCATCACTTTGTCTATCAATTTCAATAATCAGCCCACAGCTCGTTCCTATTTTTGTGTTAAAAATTCTAAATCCACCGATTTTGTTTACCTAATCGATGCGATATCTCGCAGGCCAGAAACTGTAACGGATCGCCGCAAACACTGGAAAAAAACAAATTGGATCTAGAGTCCCGACTCTTGAAAACATTGACAAGAAAATGGACTCTTGATTCAATCAGATTTAAGCTTAAATCAAAAGGAAATCCGCTCAAATTAAGAGACTTTGTTCTTGATTTAAGCTAGATTCTGATTGAATCAAGAGTATTTTTTCTTGTCGATGTTTCTAAGAGTCTGGACTCTAGATCCAATGTGTTTTTTTATCCAGTGAACTCGGTCCATTCGACGTGGCAACACTGCCTGGATAATTAATAACGCCTCCGTTGACGGCGAGTCCGGCGGCTTGTCGCAGGTATATTGCAAGGGAGGGTCCGTATCACTCGGTCGAGCGAGCAGAGAGAATACCACCGCAGTAGCTCTTACAGAAAGTTTTGTCTGGCGCGTGATGAGCAAGGATCGGGAGGCGGGACACCGTTCCCGGCGAGGGTCAAAGAATCCCGGCAGGCGATCCCATTGGTCGGCTCCGTGAACTTTCGGAGCCCGCTGGTCATCATAAGAACGCTCGCAACGCTGAAATTCGGAAACTTTTCGGGCGAATGAAGTCGGAAGTTAACTTTTTTTGGGTGTGATCAAATTTTATCGGTCACAAGTTTTGACTCCGGCCTGTTTGGCTCGGTGAACGAGTTCTCGACGACAGCCTTGTGGTGTTCAATCTTCAAAAGGACCTCGTGGGATCTCGTTATACGATCGACTCCGGTTCGTGCGCGTCGCGGGGATTTTCGATTCAACCGTGTGTTCGTTGTAAAATTTTGCGACGAACGCGATAGCACTGGGAAAAAACACATTGGATCTAGAGTCGAGACTCTTCAAAACATCGACAAGAAAAAATACTCGTGATTCAATCAGATTTAAGCTTAAATCAAGAACCAAGCCTCTTGATTTGAGCGGATTTCCTTTTGATTTATAAGCTTAAATCTGATTGAATCAAGAGTCCTTTTTCTTGTCAATGTTTTCATGAGTCTGGACTCTAGATCCAATGTGTTTTTTTTTTTCCAGTGAGCGCCCTTGTCGGCGGTCGTTGAAATGGGTCAGTGCGCTGGTCTCAGAATCGTGTTTTGATGCTTGATTTTTGTAGTTCGGATTAAAATAAGAAGATCCGCCCAAACAGCAACTCTTTTCATTCAGTATCAACCAATATATCGCGCTTTGAAAAATTCGGACTATGACGTCGTCATCCGCCGCGGTAGTGATACCTCTGGTTTCTCCCACCTTTCATCAATCAGCGAGACTAACATTTGCACTGGTTACTCAACGTGAAAGTCGGATGAAAGCTTGGTGGAAGAAACCGAGGGTGTCACTAACGCGGTGGATGACGACGTCATGAACCGAATTTTTCGGTGAACTTACTTTCTGGACAACCCTCGTTAAACTTGAGAAGAAATTAGGCAACGTCGGATGTAGTCAGGAGATATTGAATCGGTGGACTTACTTTTCGGGCAACTCTCGTAAACCACGAGAAGAAATGGAGATGTTGCATGTGTGAGGAATTTGCAATTTGACTGTTAATTTTTACGTTAAAGTTCGCGAGAAACACGATGGTGCCACTGTGTTTCTCTGAGATCATCTCCCGAGCTCAAAAGAAGTTCTCAAATTGAGGCCAAAATGGAGGGGATATCTTACGCTATCCCGAGAGTCCACTTCTACATCAAAACAAACTCTCCATGCAAAGATAGGGAGCAAATACATTAGCAGTGATCTCGTGTTTTCAATTTTGGAGTCCCCAAATAAAGTGACAGCCTTGTCAATGTATTTGCTCCCTATCTTTGCATGGAGAGTTCGTTTTGATGTAGAGGTGGACTCTCAGGATAGCGTGGGATATCCCCTCCATTTTGGCCTCAACTTGAGAGCTTTTTTTGAGCTTGGGAGTTGATTTTTGAGAAAACCAGTCGCACTATCTTGTTCCTCGCGAACTTTTACATAAGAATCAATAGTCAAATCGCAAATTCCTCATACATGCAACATCTCTTTTACTGCTCTCTTCGCTATCACGGCAGCTTTCCGGACAAATCTCGTAAAACACGAGAAGAAATCAGGCAACGTCGGATGTAGTTAGGAGATATTGAATCGGTAAACTTCCTTTTTGGACAACCCTCGTAAAACACGAGAAGAAATCAGGCAACGTCGGACGTAGTTAGGGCGATCCCGGTCGGAATCGGCACGGCGAATCCCTTTCGATTTCTCGAGAGCGTAAGGACCCTCGCGCCACGCGATAAACGGACGGCTCCCGGGGATCGGGGAAACGACTTCGTGTCGGAAGACATCGTCGGGCTCGGGGCGCGCGGCGCACAGTGGATCCAGTCAATCGGAGAGGTCGGACATGAAATTTTTGACTAAATCTGCACATTTTGGTGTTTATTTCGTCACATTTTAAACTTTCAGGAGTGCCTCATGTAGAAAATTTCACGAGGAAACCAATGGAACCACTTTTAGAACCTCAAAAGTTTGTATAAATGGATTTTTGAGCGTTTACACCCATACATATCAAGCCGCTACCTCAGCGCACTAGAGCGCTCTGCGACTCCAAATCGCCATCGGAATCGATCCTCCCACAAATCATCGGGCAGATTACACCGTCTGATCTCCCCCTCCACTCCCTCTCGCCAACCTTTTACCGGACGTCCACGCCGCCTTCTTCCGGGAGGAACCCAATCAAATACCTTGGGCAACCTATTATCTGCCATTCTCCGCACATGTCCATACCAAACCAGCTGCCTGGTTTTGATATCGTGCACAATATCTTCCTCAACTCCCATTATTTCACGCACTCGTTCATTACGAACGCGCTCTCTCCGCGAGATCCCTGCAGACCTTCGCCAAAAGTCCATTTCCGTTATGAGCGTTTAAAGTTTCCAAATTTTGTCGAATTTTGTGTATAAGTGCAGACTACCGAGTGACTTGAACACGAGGATACCCTTGGCTCCTGGATCGAACAATTGTTGGAGCATACATGACAAAATGATCTAACCTGCTAAAATGCATGTGTTTAAATGGGAAATGCCGCTAAACGACGTCACTAGAAAATTTCACGAGAAAACCAATGGAACTCCCTTCAGAACTTCAAAGTCTTGTATGAACGGAGTTATAAGCGTTTAAAGTTTCCAAATTTTGTCCGACCTGCCCCATTGCCTCGATCCACTGTGCGGCGCGCGGGGTTCCAATAAAGCGGGAGTCATACCGCGGTTCGTCATAGGCTTTACTGCGGACATGAGTATCGGTATCTGCTCAGATAACCTACATTCCCGGCTCGTTCCCGTGCCCCGCGGCCGCGGACAGGAACACCGAGCAGGGACGACGACGACGAGCCCGTGATTGCCGTTCGGATCCCGTCCCTTGGCCTCCGGAGACTCGTCAACAAGGGTTTAGCTCCTCCTATCTTCTTTTTATCCCACGTCGTCGCTCCGTTCGGGTTTTTTCCGCGTTTCAGCCTGGGCTGTCGGCGTACAGTGAATCGAGACGATGGGAGAGGTCCGACAAAATTTGGAAATTTTAAATAGGGTTGCCGAAGGCAGGGAATACCGGAAAAGTCGAGAATGGCAGGGAATTTTGAAAAGTCAGGGAAAACCTGGAATTGTCAGGGAAAATGGCGAAAGTGTCAGGAGAAAAATGGTTTAGTCACCTTTCTTTGTTTCCTAGAATGGGTTTAACGTTTCGAATAGCAAAAATTGCCAAAAAAAAACTATTTCTAATTATGGGAAAATCGGGATATGTCATAGAGTTTCGGAGAGTCAGGGAAAATCTGGAAATGTCAGGGAAAATTGTTCAGTCACCTTCATTTGTGCTCTAGAATGGTTCAACGTTTTGAACAACAAATTTTGCCCAAAAACTGTTTCTAATGATGTCTTTTTAACCGTCTGGCACATCTTCAATTGTCCGGGAATTTCACCAAAATTTGTCAGGGAAAACAGGAAAATTTCAGGGAATTTCATTTTCTAGATCTCCTGTTTAAAAGCTCATAACTCCGTTAGATCACAATTTTGAGGTTTAAGATAAGTGGTTCCATACATTTCCTCGTGAAATTTTCTTCTAGACGTATACCCCTTAAAATTTACAATGAGAAAACATTATCACAAATGTTTACCACACATGTCACAAACGTATCACAGATTAATCTACACTGGACAAATAAATTCGGTCACGTAAACCGAACGTTCGGTGTTCCTTATCATCCCAAATATTCGGTTTGTCAAACTGAACTTGCGGTTCGTGTAACCGAACGTGCGGCATGTACGACCGAACTTAGTTCGTCAGTTCACTTCACCGCACAAGTTCGGTTTGATGGACCGAAAATTGAGTTTGACAAACGGAATTAGTTGGGATGGTATGGTACACCAATCTTCGGTACAACCGACCGATCTTTTTTTTTCAGTATACTCAGAATATTCGAGGCCCCTGTCCAGTGAGTTCCGAATGAACTGGTACGTCATTCGATAACATTGTCACTAGTATACTAGAGTTTTATCGGCAGGTTGAAATCAATAAGCACTCCCTATCGGCTGAGCGCTTAAAAACTGTCACTCGAAGGAAAAACCTTCACACGAAACAAAATACTTGCGATGAAGAATAAAGGGGTAAACTCCGGACTCATTTTCGGACCGATCATTCCCATTAGCAGTTCAGTGCAGCTTCTGAATAATCTGCCACAAGCTCAGAGAGGTCACGAGAGGGGGAACCACGCCTAGGTTTGGGCAGGGAGCGATAAGCGCACTTGCCACCGCTTAATGAGCGATTATCCAAACACCCCCGCTGAAGCCTGGCAATTAGTCCCGAAACGCGCCCCCAGTTACCCCCTTGATTGGTCCCAAGCAGCTCGTGACCATGACGGAAAGTTGTGCTCAAATGAGCTTTTTCCCGCTATCCTGAGAATGTTAGCTCTACACTGCATTTTAAAGTGGATATGTCTCTGCATCTGCAATCGCCGCACATTGTATCGAGTCAATTGGAGAGTTCGGACATTAAATCTTGAACAAAAACTGCGAATTTTTATGTTTTCGTCACATTTTCAACTTTGAGGGGTGGCACTTGAAGAAAATTTCACGAGAAAACCAATGGAACCACTTTTAAAACCTCAGAGTTTCGAAAAAACGGAGTTGTATGCGTTTAAAGTTTCCAAATTTTGTCTAACCTCTCCTATTGACTCGCTTCAGTGTGCGCCGGCAAATTTCAAGCGGCTTACAAGTCGTCTCAGGAAATTGCAAAGAAACGAAACCGCATAATGCAGGTCTAGTGCAGGATCACTTGAAATGGTGTGAATTCTAGCAGTCTGATGTATTCCGATGTGTTCATGATGTTTTTGTCTCAAAATTTCACGATTCGCGCAACGATGACTTATAAAAGTAACTTATAATCAATCAAGTTTTTGTTCAGTATTGGCTACAAAAATTTGAATTTCCCTCTCACAAGAAAACTAGACTGCTTTCAATTACACGTACTGATAAAAACGTATGGTAGCATCTACTATAAGTCTACTCGTTTTTTTTACAGAGTGATACTATTCGGTGGAAATAACCAGCATTATGATAGTATCCACCAGAACTCTGGTGATACTTACCATAATATGGTAAGTGCTACCGTAGAAACTGGTGTTCATTACCATCCTCGTATCACTGTGTCTGAGTATGATAAAATGTACCATATTTTTTTTCAGTGCAAATCGCGCAGCTCAACGGTTTGGTAGACTCATCATTCGAGCTATGTTCCTTCCTCACCCTGTGTTGCTTAAAATTTATACTCTATTATTGCCTACCGTTTTTGCGTAGAACCGGAGCATCGGTATCGCGAAAGCCGTAAGTCGCGCCACGCACCAATGCACCAGTGTCAAGCGCCACGAACTGCGGGCTCCAGCATTTCCAGCTGATACGCGCTTTTAGGAGGAAGTTGGGATTCACTCAGCTCGCAACTGCAACTCAAGTGCGTTGGAAAAATGTTTCCATAATCTCGACCTTCCCCCCTCCCCCCGGCCCCCGGGGGCCAGGCCCGGAGTGACGGGTGCGGGACTTACGAAACCCGCTCCCAATCCGGCCAGCGCCAGCGACGCCACGGAAAAGTTTTCCCGCGTGAAAAATAACATCTGTTCGCGACTCGACTCTGGCGCGCTGTACTCCAGAGCTCAGAAAGAACGCCGTATGAACATTCAAATGTTGCCAAATTTTCTCTGATCAATCATTACAGGGCCGTTAATAAATGAATTGGCTTTCGTTTCAGAAGCACAAGCCCCTAAAACCAAAATTTACAGGCAAAACCCTAATTTTCCTATGAAGCAAGATGACTGAAGTTTTCTGGAGCGCTGAAAGTCTGCTTGAAAGTGATATTTTTTTTGGTGGAAAAATTTTCACTTCCCTTTTAGGCTATTTCATATTTTGGACTTACGCCATCTCTTGTGGAAATTGAAAGAAATTGAGGGACTTTTTGTCATTTCCCTCACGAAAGATTGTATCTCCAATTCGATGTTGCCAAATTTCCCCTCGCCAACTGCATGTAAAGCAGTAGTACATAGAGCATTTCTAACTGAAAATTTCACTCATTTTACCTCAGATTTCATTCAAAAAGCAATAAAGTTTGGATTGAAATTCCGCAGATAAATTTTTGTAAGATGAATGGATTTTGTTTGAGTCAATTTGGCAAACTTGGAATGGAGTTGGGTTCCTTCGTTTGGGAGACGACGATTCAAGTGAGAAGAGGAGGCTTAAAGTGAGTTTTGAAATTTATATCACTATTTTCTGGTTATTTAATCAGAGCATGGAGGTATGTGACCTTTAGATAATGACAAAAATTAAAGAAAAATTCTATTACTAAGAATTTTGGCAAGGTGCGAAGTGCCATGCGATGTTCTGCTTCAGTACGGCAGCGTCCATACGGTTTGTTTCGCTCCCAGAGGTGCTGGAGCTGAAAATTCAATTAAAAAAGCTTTCAGTGTCAGACTTTCAGTGCCGGCTTAGGTGCAAAGAAATGAAGTTTGGTTTGTGTTTCGGCAAATTCTTGAGGTTTCTATTAGAGCAAACGAACTTTCCCGCAAATCAACTTTATTATGAAGCTTCTTTTATTTAAGTATGTACTTTCTAAATTAAAGCGTGCACAACGTGGTTTTCAACGGTTTGACTAAATGTCTGATTAAATACGTAGTCGGAAAGGGGCGATAATCCATGCTAAAAATTGCTACACTTAGAAAAGAAATATTGGTCGCGGATACTGAACTTTGGTTCGTATTCAGCACGAAAATTTTTCGCTTTAGGTAACCGAAGTTTTCCGTCGTAGGAACTGAATTTTGGTAAACTGAACCAATGAAGTTTAATTTCTATGACCAAAAATTTTGGCTACTTGAACCGGAAAAGTCGATTCGATGTGTTGAATGCACCGAGATTTTTTTCCGTGCACCTGAAATAATTTCACCCGCTTGACAGTTATAATTGGACCGAGTTTAACAGAAAGGAACCAAGCCACATCAGCCATTGCCACATTTAACTGGGCAATACAATTTTTTACGAGAGAACGTTTGTGCGGATTCCTTTGAAATTTTTAAGGAATTTGCTTCAAACTATGGAGAATTTTCACTGCAATTTGCACGAAAATCCGCAGAACCGTTTTCATGTAAAAAATTTAATTGCCGAATTAAATTTGGCAATAGCTGATGTGGCTTGGTTCCTTTCTGTTTAACGCGGTCCAATTGTGGATGAATGAAAGAGTTGAATTTTACCCATTTTACATTTAAACCTATTCTAAATTATCGATTCTTACCAGAGCACCTGACCCCTTCAAGGATCGATACATTTCCATAGGTTTAAATGGAAAAAAGACAATGTTGCCAATTTGCTGGATCCGCCAATGACCAAAAGAGGCTTTCTAAGGAAACGAAGGAGCTGTTTCAGGAACAAGTGTAAACACGACTCTTAGATTCAATCGTGGTACGAGAAAACGTTTTGATTTCAGGCTGGAAACCCCCTACCAACCCACCACGCCACCCAAGCAAGTTCATCAGCCTTCAAAAATAGCCTCCCAAAAGTTGTGTACGAGCAGAGACCTTTTGCTTTCACGGGGAGGCGAGGGGATGAAGGGAAAGGGCGGGGGCGCAGCTAAACTTTCAAGACACGGGCTCGTCGCACAATAGAACAAGTCAATGGGAGAAGTCGGACAAAATTTTGAAACTTTGAAATCTCAAAACTCTATTATCTCAAAAGGCAGAGGTCTTAAAAGCGGTACCATTTGGTTTTCTCGTAAAATTAACCTGGGGGTGGGGACCTCTCAAACTTTAAAATCTTACGAAATTAACACCATAGTTTGCAGTTTTAGTCAAAAAATTCATGTCCGACCTCTCCAATGAACTCGATCTACTGTGCGTCGGTTTGGCGGGATTGACCGGAGCGGGATAGCTGATGAGTCCAACGTTTTCCGCGAGAAGCCTTAAAAGAGTCTCCCGACTAAATGAATGTGTCTAACGAAAACAAACGAACCCTCGAGACGGCGGCGTTTCCGGTCGAAAATCGACTTCGACTCCGTCGATATCGAAAATTAGCGATGTATCGAAATCGAATTTTGAACTAGCTTCCGTCGGCTCATGCATTGGCAGATCCGGCAAATTGGCAATGATGTTTTTTCTCCATTTAAACCTATGGGAATGTATCGGTTCCCGGAGGGGCCAGGTGCTCCGAAAAGAATCGATTATTTAACATAAGTTTAAATGGAGGAAATCCGGTGTTGCCAAATTGCTGGATCCACCTATGGGCTCATGATGAAAAAGATAGTAGAGACGTGAGAAATATGGAGAACAAAATGTAAAACTGAATTTTAGTGTATTGAGGTGAGCTCGTACGATCCTGAGTTCTAACTTCTTACATTGTCGCACATCACGTCATGTGGTGAGGGCTAGGGAAATTGGACTGTATTTTGCAATTTGGACCTATAAATTCCGGCCCGGTTTAAAAACAACGTATGTGCCATTAGTTTCCCTATGCACATACGTGTTTTTTTCAGATGAGCCAGAATTTATAGGTCCCAATTGCAAAATGCAGTCCAATTATAAAGTGATCCACCACATTTTATCCACCCTGAAAGTTGAACTTTTTTAAGGGCATTTTTTGGTGTCTTAAAGGACATTTCAAGAAATGTCTTGTAGTTCGCAAACAAATTTGAAAACATTACCAGTATCGTAATAACGCTGCGCTTAGGAAACTTCAAAATCCATACGTTCATAATAAATTAAGTTTGGTAACCGACCGGTGACTGAATATGGTGACCGGTGGTGATATTTTTCGTGTGGAAATTTGAACTTCACGACTGCAGTTTCCTGATTACATGATTATATACGTAACACCGTAGAGAATTTATCAGCCAGTCCCAGATTCCCGACGGTGCCCAGCGGATTATTAAACGATGTCAGCCTGACAAGACAAGACAATTTACCGAAAATACATCGCATTTCGATGTCTTAAACTTTCAATAATCGGGCCACAGGTGCGTACTAACGCCAATAGAAATCAGTGCGGCGACTAGATTTTCTTGGGATGAGGAATCTAGGATACATTCTCTCTGGCGCTCTGCGACACCTAGCCGCCGAAGTCCCCTGTCCTCCAGGTTTTTCTTTCAAGATGGAAAAATTGCGCTCCAGACAGCACAGCATGAAAGTAATTTCTTATTGCAAAATGCAGTCCACTTATTGAAGCTCTAGCCATTGATGAGTAACAGAAATGAAGAGAAATGCATTTGAGTTGAGACGGAGAGGATATCAAGTCGTGTCGATGGCCCCCTGCAGAACAGCTGAGGGCAATGACGGAATATTGGCGACAGCCTTTGACCGACCGTCAGAGTGGCACACAGTGGGTCAGTACGCCACTCATTGAACTCCACCACTTAGATGCAATTCTGGGGAAAAAAAGCAGAAAAAATTAAAATTACTCAGTTAAAAATTTCCTTGTTTGTTGTTACTTTGTGTTGTTTGTGTGTGTCAGATCAACCTAAAGGACTTGGTTGCTCGACACAATTTTGTGTTAAATCAATCCAAACCGTAGGTTACTCTGAGACATCGGATCATGAAGCAAGTGTCCTGCTGAATATCTCAAACAAATCTGAAAATTAAACTTAAAAACAATTAAAAAACTTAAAATTTCCGCAAAATTTGAAAACGAAATGGTCACGCAGTGGAAGAAAAGATTCCCGATTTCTGAAGCTGATTTTCCGATTTTGCCGTGAAACTTTCCATTCCTTGATGAGTTCCGGCCTTTGCTCGTTAAATTGATCCGTTTGATGACATATTGGAATCTTCAAATCATCATATGATTAGAGAAGCTTTCATTGACCAGCTTGTTTACATACTCAAATATACATAATAAACACCGGGACTGATTTTGGAACTAAAAATTTGAATGTGCGTCAAAGAATCGGCTAAAAGATGAAAAACATTCGATATTCACATCTGGTACTCCAAAAATTTATACGGTTTTCCGAAGAGAACCCCGATGAAGTGGCAGAAAACTTTGGTTACTTATCAGCGAATTATTTGCTGACAGTAAGAGAGAATCAGGAAAAATTATGGAATGTGAAAAGTCAAGAGTTCTAGGAATGATGCTTTGATTGGAGGTCCTGTGGTGGCGCTTGTCGAGCGCCGAGTGTGGGGGATAGGCAGGCAGCCAACTTAAAATCTCGAATTATCCAGTGCTGCTTATTTAAACTCCGAGAGTAGGTACACTGATCAAAAAGTATAAAAGAACTTATAAAACTTTGATTTCGCATAAATTTTCTCATTTTCAAAGTCTTAATCCTTAAAAACGCTTGTTTACAATGCGTTGTCGGCCCTATTGATTAATCTCTCAAATGCATAGGTCAGCAGTGGCACTTTCTAGTGATTTTCGTTTTTCACGTTGTCGCCCTTTTGGGCCCTAAGAGCTCAGAGGCAAGAGACCCTCCACTTGCCTTATGGGGATAGGTGGAAGGTTTTACTTTCGGGGAATAATTCCTCATGGACAATTATAAGGTAGCAACAGTCATCAACATAATTTTGGCTGTTGACTTACCTACATGGTGGATGATAAGCTTTGAGTGACGTCATAAGCCAAACAAGTTTCTCAAACTTCGGCCACTTTAGTCTTGTTTGGAAAACGAAACTGCCAACACGTTGTTGAACATCAACCATGTAGGTAAGTCAACAGTAGAATGTTGAAGTCTCGAAAGTAAAAGCTTCCATCATTGCCAAGATACCAGTGGAGGGTCTCTTGTCCAGTGTTCGAAACTCACCTTTGAGTTTTAGGAGCCATGTGGCGCATAAAGCCCGATGTTTAGGCGCCATCGGAGATTTTTTAGGAGCAAAATTGACTTTTTGCCTATTTAATACGGCGCATTTAGTAGAAAGTTAGACGAAAGATTTTTTCGGAACAGAACCAGTAAGTAGCTGCAACTTGGGGAAGATAAAAGCACTAAGAATGAAATTGTGAAGAATAGAAAAATCTTTCACTTGTAGTGCTGAAAATTCTGAGTTTTTTTAATTCAAGTATATTTCTTTTTTTTTCTTAATGTGTCCTCCTGTGAAAATCCAGATTTTTAGGGGCCACGTTGGCGCAGAGCCTTCATTTTTTAGGCGCATTTGGTGCGTTGGCGCCTTTGAGTTTCGAGCTGCAGTAGAGGGTCTCTTGTCTCTGTCTAAGAGCTACGTATAAATCGAGTTATCCACACTCTCCGTACAAAGGCACTCTGGTGCGACGGAGGTGGCAGTGCGGTCGGTGCACAGCGCCTTCATTTCCTGCTCAATCCGGTCCCGCCTTAAGCCCTTGTTGATACCACATCACCACCGCATTCTTCGCCGAATACCGAATAGTTTCGAGTCATGCACCCGCGTCACCGCAACGTCGCGACGCGCGTCGCGCCGCCGGCACCGCGGGAATCCAGCCGGGCCTCCCCCGCCCCCGCCACCTGCGTCGACCTTTGTTTCTCGCCACAGCTGATTCTGTTCCTGACGCTACTCCGGATGAGGGGACTCCCTGGAAGCCGGGAGTAGCGGTTGTCGAGGGGAGGGGCGCCTCGCGTGCGAATGTGACAATTTCGAATGTGGCTTCCAGAATTGGATTGAGTCGTCAAGCGCCTTCATTGCGACAGCCGCGGCATTAAGCCACACACGTCTTGATATAGGCGCCTTTTACGCACAATGCACTTGCTGCCGTGCTAAGGAAGAACGCGGTATGAACATTCGAGAGGTGCCAAATTTCCTCCGATAAAACATGGATTTTTGACAACACACGGAAAAAAATAGGGTAGTCGACACAACCAGCGGCTAGTTAAAATGCGCCAGCTACCGTGCGGTAGTTACGATAACTACCGCGATGGAGGTCACAACTAACCCGGTAGTTGATGTAGTTGAATCCAACGGTTGTTGATGTAACTAGCCGCTGGTTGTGTCGACTACCCTATTTTTTCGGTGCATTTATGCATTATTTTCAGATATTTTAGATTAAATTGCGTACAGAATTGTCTAAAATTTTTGGAGAAAACGATTCACAATTTTTCCAGTAATTTCGGTTTTTATCGGAGAAAACTTGACAACATCTGAAGGCTCATACGGCGTTCTTCCTTACCGCGGCAGCATGGATGACGGAAGTCGCGAAGCACGTATCTTTATTGCGGTGTTTTAAAATTCCGGTTTTTTTTTTTTTTTTTTTTTTTTTTTTTTTTTTTTTTAAGTGGAACTTTATAGCGCAAAATCAATGGATGATCGAAAATCGAAAATGTATGAAGGCATCGAATTTAGAGAATTTAAAGTCACTTAACCACTGAGGAGGAAGGACCTTTCAGTGTTAGACAATTTAGTAATAGTGCACACTAGATACTAAAATGTTTCTAATCATGTTTTGCCTTTTCTTCCTATTTTCTCTATCCTACAACATGATTGATTTCTACTATGTTCTCTTTTCTAATTGTTTGTTTCAGGTATTTTTCCAGCTTCCGCTCCTATTTTTCTCGAATTTCTTGCAGACAAAAAGGCATCCTCTAGTGTGCCAACGGTAGACTAGCAGAACGAGCAATCTGGAGATTCCTTCAGGTTAAATTTAAACAAATTATCCTAAGTGATAAAGTTGTGAATTGTCCCATTTAAAGAATGTAATTTTTTTCTTTTTTGGCACACTTTGTTCGAAATATCTACCGGACCGATTTGCATGAGTTTTTCGGCAACTGATGGAAGATATTCCCTAGGGAATCCCGCTTCATTTTGATGAAGTCACAAGGGTCACATATTCACAGACAGATTGCCCAAGGAGCTACTAAATTGGGTTCCTCTGGGAGGAGACGCAGGGGACGTCCAGCAAAATCGTGGATAGGTGGCATTCAAGATGAAATTACACGATGCCATTTACCAAATGACCTCTGGATTGATAGACACAAATGGCGAGTAGGTGTCGCAGAGCGCCCGAGCGCGCTGTAAAAGCGACTTGAATGTATGTACAAGGATCTGCGAAGCGCTTCCTGGGCGGGGGTTAGGCCGCGTAACGGCCAGGGGGTGTAGCAGCCTCCTAGTAATGAATTTGCCGAAGTTTCGCAAAATTTGGAACACTTTTCACCTATGAAAGAACAAGAGTAGGCGCCCAACAATGTGTGCAATAAATCAAGAATTTCACCTCTTTTTGCTCCGATGTCACATAATTTTTAGATTTAGCGGCCCACGTTGGCTTATTAGCTTTAAAGAAGTAAACGGTATAAGAAAAAACTTATACCTTTTTTACCTTTGGAGAAAAATCCAGATCTGCTAAGGAGAATCTAAATGAAATGAGAGCGGTAACTCGCGATCTTGTCGCGTCTTAGCGATCAAAGTTTGTGCCGCACCGAAGTCATACCTCCTGTTTCTGACGCCACTCGAGCAGAGACTCGATCAAACGGCTCCGTGGAAGCAATATTCTACTGGTGTCGGTGAGGGGGACGGGGAGTCCTTTTGGGACTGTATTAATTCAAAACACGGGTTTTCAAATTGTGTCCCGGCTTCATTTCCAATAACCCAAATGAGAGCCAATAACCTCTAAGTATACTGCCGCACTGAGGAAAAACGCAGTAAGAACAACTGAACGTTACCAAATTTCCACTGATAAAATATTTATTTTCAAAGAAAGTGAGGAATATTTTTCCTCGGAATCTGCGGATATATCATTTGAGATTGCGATTACAATTTTCGGGAAAATTTGGAGAAAAAATTTCTTGAGTTTTTCGGAGATTTTTCATTTTATCAGATAGAATTTGGCAATGTTTGGAGGCTCTTGCGGCCTTCTTCGTAATCACAGAGTAGTAAATGCACTAAATTAGCTGCGTTTTGATCATTGGACGGAAAGGTGCTTTTGCAGTCAATGCTCGTTTTCAGGGTGTCTACAAGTCCGGAAAGTCCGGAAATAGTTCTGATTTTTAAAGGGTGGTCCGGAAGTACTGAAAAAGTGCGGAAATTTCGCAAGTAGGTCCGGAATTGTTTCATTTTTGTCGCAATTTGAGCGGGAAATTCAAAGTTTTCGAATTTCGCCAATTGGAGGTGCTGGAAAAGTACTGCATTTTTCTATTGAGGAGGTACTGAATTTCTTGGGAATGTACTGAAAAAGCACTGTAAAAGTACTGATTTTTGGCCAGCCTGTTTTAGTAGACACCCTGGTTTTACAAACTAAAAGGGATTCTTTCCAGCTCTTTTGAATATATTTCTGAATAATTTCGAAACGCTTAAATCGATTAGCTCTTGCTTAATGTCATGTAAACGCGCACCGTCAGAAATGCAACTGAGCAGGGGGTCAAAGAGGTCTAGTGCCTCTTTCACCCTAACTGTCTCCACGAAAAAGTCCTTTTCTTAACACTGTGAACTACTCTGACCCGCGGAGATCTCATTCCCAAATTGGAAACTTTTTCAGGAAAATTATTGGCCGCAGCGCTCGTTCTCTTCGTCTTTTCCAGAGACAAGTCTTTTCATAAACTAGCCATATGCATCGCACCTCTGTCACAGTTAGAACGTTGTGATTTTAATAAACTCGATAAGTAAACTTCGTTTCAAATTTTGCATTTTTAATACCTGCTTCAGCGTAATATTTGCGCCCATGATAAATTCTCCATTCGATAATTTTTTCGGTACGTCATTAGACATTCTTTCAGAAAAATGTGCAATGCGAGTATCAAATTTTCAGGGTTGGTGTAAAAACTACCCTCAAGAATACTTAGAAAGGTTTCTCTTTTGGACCGATGTAAAATCGGGGGGACTTTTGGATTCGATTATACGGAAAATATTCACGTTTTTGGCACACTTGAGGTGTGTTTTGGTTACTTGATTGGAGGAGCTTCATAGCGACTATATCCTTACTTCAGAGAGAAACAGGGAAAAAAACACTTAAAAATGTGGCCCAAATTGTACGCAATGAGGTGGAGAAATAGTGCTGGGACCACACCACACGAGAAAAAAAACAAAACATATGCATGCATATGCCATATGCAGAAGATAGTAAATAATTAGTAAGGTGCAATTTTGGAGTAAAATAAACAACACTGAAAAAAAAAAAAAAAAAAAAAAAAAAAAAAAAAAACATAGGTTCACTGGAAAAAAAAACACATTGGATCTAGAGTCCAGACTCTTTAAAACATCGACAAGAAAAAATATTCTTGATTCAATCAGATTTTAGCTTAAATCAAGAACCAAGCCTCTTAATTTAAGCGGATTTCGTTTTGATTCAAGCAAAAATCCGATTGAATCAAGAGTATTTTTTCTTGTCAATGTTTTCAAGAGTCTGGACTCTAGATACTATGTGGTTTTTTCCAGTGCATTATGCGGGGTAAGCAAAGCGAAAATTTCAAAAATTTTCGCTAAAATCCAAAATGAGAGCTCTAATGAGTACCATTGCCTGAGGAGGAGAGTGATCCAGCTCAGGCAGATGCTTTGGAATGTAAAACTATCAGGGCTCAAAGTTTTGACTCTATAATTGAGGCTTTAGAATTTTTTTTTTCCGCCATTGTTTCCTCGCATTAAAGGTGGTCCCACCATCGTTTTACCACTTTCTTTAGAGGAATGAAATTACTTATCCGTTACGCCTCGCGTGACGTATCGCATACGAGTATCGAATATGCGAACTTTTATTGCGTCTCCCGGTAGTTGTTGAGCCACGGTCCCCGACTCCATGCACACTTTCCTGAGGAACCGCTCCCTCGGGATCATATCTATCAGGAAAAGTGCGCACTCCGTTATTCTTCCCTTCTTACACGCTCGAGAGACAGGGGAACAGAGCGGAATTTAGGTAACCCTTCCCGCGCCGATGATAAGCTCCCGGACCCGTTGTAGGTTCCCCAATGATTGATCGGGCACTACGCTTTTTATCGCCATGACGTGTGTAGCGAGGAAACAGAATAGTCCCTGCCTCCTCCAACGCCCAGCCAACGCCCAAGACAAATCCCCGCAGGGATGTTAAAGCGTGCGTTTGCGTTTGCACTTTGCAGGCAGTGTTTGAATTCGACAGGCGCCATGCACAATAAAAGCAGCGCAAATATTTTTAGTCGTGGCCAAAGTTCACGCCTAAATATTCACGGTCAGCTAGCTGTGGACCGAGACAAACATTTCCGATGGATACTGAAATCTATTGAATGGAATTGAAAACACGGTCATTCTAGCAGCACACATATTTTTAATCATGGCCAAAGTTCGCGCCTAAATATTCACGCATTTGCACCCATATGCAGGCAGCGTTTGAATTTGACAGGCGCCATCATGCACAATAAAAGCAGCACAAATATTTTGAATCGTGGCCAAAGTTCGCGCCTAAATATTCACGGTCAGCTAGCTGTGAACCGAGACAATTATTTCCGATCGATATTCTGAAATCCATTGAATGGAGAAAAAAACACGGTTATTCTACGGTTACCACGGTATTAATGTCACGCCGGATTCCACTATGGTCGAATCGTGGCATTGCAGTGTTTGAAAATCTCCTATAATGATTTTTTTATTTAAAGAAAACTGATTGAAATAACTCCCTATATTTTTATTCGTACGTTTTAGACTGAGTAGAACAATAACAGGTGGTGAAATGGTGATGGGTCCAAGCCATTTCGCGGGGAAAACAAAGCCAGAAAGTTCCAAAAATTTCAATTAGAGGCAAAAAGACCCAGCCAGCACCATTTCACCACCTTTTTACATAAAGTTCGGGCAATATCTGAGTTTTTTTTTCTAGTAAAACAATAACTTTTGATTAGTTTTCGTTTAAAAATATTAACCTTGAGCACTGGATGCACTTCTGCATCCTCTAAATTACTTCATCAATAACAAATCTCACAAGGAACAAAGTTTTTGCATTTACAAAAATTAAAACCGAAACGAAATTTTTCCATAAAAGGGAAATAAAAAATAATCTCCTCAGCGATCAGACCCCTTCCCTTTCAAACATTTTGGTTCTCTCTCGTTTAATGCGATTCATTCACTCCACAACAAGAGGGATTTTATAAACTTGCATCTTGTTGAAATGTGAGGAAGGGCCTTGAATGTTAAGTCAAGGCAAAAAGCTGAGAGAAGGTTTATATGTCCATAATCGGTGAAACTCTTAATGAAAAAAATAGGGTTGAATATATTAACAGGGCTGCCATGACCGTATCGTAGGATACAAATTATCATTGTGGCACTTGAAGGCCTCATCTAGAGGGGCAACCTCTCTAATGTATTCAGGTCTATTTCCACATGATAAGGGTTTAAATAAAATAGAGGTGGAAGAAAAAAGCGCTCCTTCATCGCAGTTTTAGAGCTTTTTTGAGCTAGGAATTTGATTTGAAAGAAAACCTGTGTTTTCCCCGAAACACTGTCGGTCCAATCATATCTCATCATAGGGAGTTCGACTTAAATAGACTAGAACTCTCCAATGGGGTAAGAGTGCTCCTTTACTGCAGATTCAAGAGCTTACTTCTGCCGTGCTAAGGAAGAAAGCCGTATGAGCCTTCAGGCGTTGCCAAATTTCCTTCAAGAAATCTCGAATTTATTGGAATATTTGTAAACTTTTTTCCTCCAATTTTTTGAAGAATTTTGTTCGTAATTTGATTGAAAGTTTCTGAAAATGTTGAAGAAATATGCACAACTGTCTTCAGAAATGTATACTCTCTGAGAGGCAATGTGGCAACATTCGAATGCTCATACGGCGTTTCTCCACAGCACGGTAGACTAGAGGCCAAAATGGAAGGGATATCCCACGCTATCCCGAGAGTCCGCGTCTACATCAAGACAAACTCACCATGCAAAGATAGGGAGCAAATATACATTAGGAGGGTTGCCGTGTTTTCAGTTTTAGAGTCCCCAAATTAAGTGACAGCCCTGTCAATGTATTTGCTCCCTATCTTTGCATGAAGAGTTTGTCTTGATGTGGAGGTGGACTCCAGGATAGCGGGGGATATCCCCTCCATTTTTGCCTCAACTTGAGAGCTTTTTTTGAGCTTGGGAGTTGATTTCAGAGACAACCACAGTGGCACCATCGTGTTTTTTGAGAACTTTTGCATAAGAATCAATGGTCAAATCACAAATTCCTCACACATGCAACATCTCCATTGCAATAATAAAGCAATCTGGATAATTTGACTTCATAAGTTGGCTGCCCCGTTTGACCCTAAAAGGTCCATGAACCGACCTCAAACTTACCTATTTGTTCGCACTCTCCCTGTATAGTTTCTCTACCCGGAACTCTCGGCCTCCCAGCCCAGAATGGACGATATGTCCATATAACCCGTAACTTTGGTTTTTCAGTATAACATTCCGTGACTGCAAGGGTTAGATTTGGCGACGGTGGGCGTTATCGGAGCACCGGGGTAAGAGCTGAAAGCACGTGGGGTGCGTGCAAAAGAGTCGGATATTGACTTAAATTGCGTGCACAGGATTTCATCAGTCGGCCAGGTGAGTCGGGTGTCAGCTTATCAGCGCCGCCCCGTCCACCGAATGCAACCCGCGGGGCGGGGGAGCGGCGAAAGGGGTGAAAGGGATCACGGCAGCATTTACAGAGCAAAGTTTGTGCGACAGCCCAGTTTTAGCTCCCTCTTTATTGAACTAATACTCGGCACGCAAGGAGCGGCGTTACAACGCGGATACCGACCGGTCGAATCGATGCTCGGATCGAACCAATATTCTGCCGTGCTTAGGAAAAACGCCGTATGAGCCTTCAGGCGTTGCCAAATTTCCTTCGACGAATCACTAGTTTTCAGGAAAATTTGTGAATGATTTTTCTCCGATTTTTCAGAGGATTTTGTTCGTAATTTCATCTAAAAAGTCTGAAAATTTCAATGAGAAAGATGCATGACTTCCTTCAATTATACATGGTTCATTCGGGGAAATTTGGCAACTCTCGAATGTACATACGGCGGTCTTCCCTAGCACGGCAGTATTTATTTTAAGATTCGACCTCATCCTCGGTCAAGTTATAAGAATTTGTGTAGTAGAAAGTGGTATCTTTATCGGGTTCCATTGTTTACGGAAATTTATTTACCATTTTATCCCGATGAGCTGAGTTGATGAGTGATTAGACTATGATCATTTCGGAAATTAATCCATCTTCAGGTCTTCTTGAAACACTAATAAAAATAATAAAATAAATAAATAGAATTAAAGGCTAAAACTATCGAGGCGAACGAGACGAAAATTGAATTTGTAGAGAGAATTTGTATCTTCATTTTTTCTTCTTTTTTCCTCCTTCATCTCATTCACCCATCTCCATTTTGCAATGTTAGTCAGATTGCAGTGACTATATCTGACTAAGATCGCTCACCTCAGTCTTAAGTCGTAATTAGTCTTAGGACATTTTTTTTTTAAATTTGGAAGGAATAAACTTGAAACAGTCCGTCACTACTCGCAATTTAAATCTATCTCGTCAAACGAAAGCAATAACCAATGGTTTTATAAGCATATTTTAACATTTTGCGCATCGTCGGAATTTTAATCTACGGTCCATGCGAGTGACAACTTTTCGTCTCGTCGGAAAATAGAGTTAAGGGAAAGGGGAAGAGAAGCGGTATTTCAAAGGAGCTTTTACAAATATGCAAAGAGCAGATTTGTCGAGGTATTTGTTACTGCATTTGCATTGTTGTCAACTTGATCTCACCGATGGCGATATCTACAAAACTTCACACACTGCTACTCAGCCTTGCTAAGGTAAAACGCCGTATGAACATTTGAGAGTTGCCAAATTTCCTTCAACCAAATCATTATTTTTGAGGATGCTAATGAATATTTTCCCTTGTGATTTTAAGGAACATTAGGTGAAATTGCGTACAAAAATATCTGAAAAATCGAAAGGAAAATATTCATAATTTTACCAGGAAATTCGTGTTTTATCGAAGGAAATTCGGCAACGCCTGAAGGCTCATACGGCGTTCTTCCTTGGCACGGCAATAACTCGAGTCGCATAATTTCATACATTGCTTTTCATTTTGGCTGAGGTTAAGCTTTCATCGCGCGGAACAGAAAAAGAGCATTGTGTTGGAGACTATGGGGATATGTAATTGACATGAATCGATCAATAAATAAATAAATAAATAGGTAAATAAAAGCTAATGAAAACATTGCTTCCAAGTAAAGTGCCGCCCTCTTCTGCCAATTTCTAACCGGAAAATTCGTTTATTGTGTGTCCAAAACGTAACCACGAAAGCATGCAGACGGAAGCTCTTACGGCTGTCTTGCCTGACAATAATCTAGCATGAAAATGAAAAATACCCTTTTAATGTAATGCCGCAATCAGACGCTGAATTTAGCACCTGAATTTGGAAGTCAACAGTCATCGCCCAACGGCTGAAATTTAGCAAATTCGAGTTATTTTCATCCAGATGTGTATTAAATCTACTCGAATAGTTCAGACAAATTCAAAATTGGTCCGATGGTTGCTGAGAATCGTTGCTGAATTTTGCGCGTCACGCGCAAAATTCAGGCATCGGGCCGATGACTTCCACATTCAAGCCACATTCAGCTCCCACATTCAGCGTGTGATTGCGGTGTAATGGAAATAAGATCAGTCGATTTTAAATCATACATACGATTTCTAGGAGTCTTTCGCACAATTAAGGGCGATTTGACAAAGAACGGAAGCTGATCCCGATTTCTCTAAACTTTATTTCTGCACTTACTGCTCACTTCGCCATCACGGCTCATCTTTGCTCCCTCGGATTTTCCCTCGGAGCAGGCCCCGACTGCCGTGCTAAGGAAAAACACCGTATGAACATTCGAGAGTTGTCAAATTTCCCTAGATAAAACATGTATTTTTGAGGAAAGTCATTCGTATTTCTCCTTGAAACTATCAGATATTCCAGATCAAATTTTGAACAAAGTAATCTGAAAATTTTGAAAAAAAACGTTTGCAATTTTCCACGAAAATCCGGTTCTTATCGAAGTAAATCTGGCAACATTTTAAGGCTCATACGGCGTTCCTCCTTAGCAGAGATCGCGGCGGCCCATGAAAGACGCTCCCGGTTCCGAACTGGAAATGCCCAATCAATAAATCGGGGATGAAAGCTTCAATCGGCCGAGGACCGGAAACTTGTCACATCCGTCATGGATTCGGAATAAAAATCGGACGCGAGGGCTTCCTGGGTCGCCGCTCCTGCTCCTCATTCGGCTCACGCCCGAGCGAGACTCGGCCCGCGCGGCCGTTTGAAACAGTTCCCGCGACGAAAATGACGTCGACTTCGGCCGCGCCGCACAGTGGACCGAGTCAATGGAGATGTTGCAAGTGTGAGGAATTTGCGATTTGACTATTATACATACATACATTCCAGTCGCTTTACAGCGCGCTCGGGCGCTGTGCGACACCTAATCGCCATCCTTGCCTATTGATCCAGAAGTCATCTGGTAGATGGCATCTTGTGATTTCATCTTGAATGCCACCAATCCACGATTTTGCTGGGCGTCCCCTACGTCTTCTCCCAGAACGGTCAGTGTCAAGAAAACGGAAAAGTTGACGATTGGAGGGGATCAGCAAGACATAGAGCTGGAAGATGGACAGTGTATTAAAAGCTGCGAGCATTACAAATATTTAGGAGTTCGAGTATCCCAGGATGGAAAGATGGACCAAGCCATGAAAGATCGAAACCTGCAGGGAAGGAAAGCTATTGCTATGTTAAATAGGATTCTTTGGGATCAAAGTATCTCTAAAGAAAAAAAGAGAATGATTTATAACACCATAATCAAAAACATTCTGACCTACGGCAGTGAAGTGTGGCCCATGAAAGAGCGTACCAAAAAGATTCTTAAGGCAACTGAGATGGATTTCTAGCGTGGAATCGTGAGGAACACGGTGGTGCCAGTGGATTTCTCTGAAATCAACTCCCAAGCTCAAAAAAAGCTCTCAAGTTGGGGCAAAAAAGAGGATTTTTTGACACCGAGCACATCCTCTGACTAAAACGAGCTTTTGATGTTTTCAAGGAGACTTTCAGACACAATTTTACCCTGGTTTGGTTTTCGGTAGATGGTCTGCTCTAAGGGACCGAAAAATGCACTTATCGATACCCCTCCTTTTATGCCCGACTTCTGTAATAGAGATGTTGCAAGTGTGAGGAGTTTGCAATTTGACTGTTGATTCTTATGTAAAAGTTGCGAGAAACACGACGGTGCCACTGGTTTTCTCTGAAATCAACTCCCAAGCTCAAAAAAGCTCTCAAGTTGAGGCCAAAAAGGAGGGGATATCCCACGCTATCCTGAGAGTCCAACTCTACATCAAGACAAACTCTCCATGCAAATATAGGGAGCAAATACATTGATAGGGCTGCCGTGTTTTCAGTTGTAGAGTCCGCAAATAAAGTGGCAACCCTGCTAATGTATTTGCTCCCTATCTTTGCATGGAGAGTTTGTCTTGATGTAGAGGTGGACTCTCAGGATAGCGTGGGATATCCCCTCCATTTTGGCCTCAACTTGAGAGCTTTTTTTGAGCTTGGGAGTTGATTTCAGAGAAAACCAGTAGCACCATCGCGTTATCTCGCGAACTTGTACATAATAATCAATGGCCAAAGCGCAAATTCCTTACACATGCAACAGCTTCATTACAGAGGTCGGACATAAGAGGAGGGGTATCGATAAGTGCATTTTTTGGTCCCCTAGAGCAGATCCTCTAACGAAAACCAAACCAGGGTTAAAATGCGCCCTAAAGCCTCCTTGAAAACATCAAAAGCTCGTCTTAGTCAGCCGATGTGTTCGGTGTCTAAAAAGCCCCGGAGTGATAGGGAAACACGTATTTTTCCCTGAAATGCCTCTGCAGACCTCTGTTCAGGCAACCGTTTAACACGTATTCAGTGGCCTATTTATCAAATCATGATTATTTTCGTAAACTACATTGAGTCAACTTGGAAAACCCGCATACATTTTCAAATTCTAGGGAAGGGAGAGGGGCCAAAAAAGGCCCTTATCGATACCCCTCCGTTTTCACTAAAACTGCAAATGTTGATGTTTATTTCGTCACTTTTTAAATCTGAAGAGGTGCGTGCATATGAAAGGAATTTCACGAGGAAACTCATGGAACCACTTTTAGAACCTCAAGGTTTTTTTTTATATATAAACGGAGGTGTAAGCGTTTAAAGTTTCCGAATTTCGTCCGATCTCCTCTATCGATTCTACCCACTGTCCGTGGGCACGCGGCAAAGGCGCATAAATTTCAAGTTTCCCCGATAAGTGGCACTCGGCCCCGTGTCACCACGCGACCCCTAATACTGCCGCGCTAAGGAAGAACACCGTATGAACCCTCAGGCGTTGCTAAATTTCCTTTGATAGAACTCGAATTTCCTGGTAAACTCATGAATATTTTCCTGCCAACTTTTCAGGCAATTTTGTTCGCATTTTCACGCAAAGATTCTGAAAATTTAAAGGAATAATATTCATAAATTTCCTAAAATATAAACATTTTATCGAAGGAAATTTGGCAACTCTCAAACGTTCATACGGCGTTCTTACTCAGCACGGCAGCAAAGCAGCCGCTCCGCGCCGGCGGCAGGGGTGTCATTATTCATGAGAAGGGGGCCAGGGTCGCATCTAGACTCAAGGTTCACTTCTTCCACTTTAGTTTTGAGAATATATTTCAATTTACTTTGACCTACCGGGAGGAATGTACTGCCTAGTCGAGCAAAATACACTGTTAAAAAAAACGGAGTGAGACTCAGCACAAGCGCGAGTAAGAACGGGCCCTCACTTCGCCGGACCGAGGAGTCACTCCGACGGAGAATCGGCTGGACGGATTTTGGGTGCCGTACGCATAGAAATCACTCCGACGCCGGACGGATTCGCGGGAGCCGGAAATTTAGGGGTTCGCAGCTAGGGGATGGTGGAAAGGGGTTAATTGTGGAAATAATTTTTGAAACCATGAAAAATAAAAATAATGAAACCGTTGGTACGTGATTTAACCGTTTCTGAAGGTTAGAAATTTTCTACCTACTATGGGGATTGAACCCGGGACCTACCTAACACTAACCGACGACCCTACCGATTGAGCTATAGCGAACGATGTATGAAAGTGACGCAAAAACGGTATTTAACGTCGATTTGAACGGGTCGCTAAGATATTTTCAACCTACCTGGATTTGTCCGTGTATTTAGTTTACTTTACTATATTTTTTAACTATATTTTATCGTTTTACTTTGTTTTATTTCCTTGTTGTCTCTA
>NW_017547236.1:26047-44582 GCF_001854935.1 Bemisia tabaci
TTAAGGAGTCAAGAGTAGAGAATTGGAAGTCTGCGGGAGAATTGATCCATTTATTTCCAACATTATCAGTACCTATAGCCAAGTTTTACATTTGTAGAGAATGATGCGGTGTAGGAAAGCTTGAGTCCTCTCCTCTGATTTCTTTCAATTGTAGATATGATTTTAAATTTATTATGTCTGTGTAAGGGAGTGTACATATTTTATTTATTGGTAATAACACATGGTTCCTTATGCTGGGCACTTTCAGTTTAATTATATACTTAGTAGACCTTTCGTACCTAATATTATCTACTTGCTATCTACCTAACTTATGTTCTTGTTTGTACCTTGCTAAGTGCAGTGATTGTTATCATTTAAAAAAATGCCTTGAAATTGAGCAAAAGATATTATCTGGTGTGAACTTTGGGAACTGATAACGGTATAATGTGCGTTTATAATTTGAGTATGTACTCTATCCTCGTTTCTTTCCTTGCTATCTGATCTGAGGTTTTTTTTTTAAATTTTCATCATTTTTTCATGTTCCATAGAGAGAGTAAAATGATGTAAAATAATAGAATAAAATAAAGTAACGAACAAATCCATGTAAATTAGATATATCCTGGTTGTCCACAGTTCAATTCGAACATTAATGCAAGTTTTTCGCTGCCTCACACAAGCGTCCGGCATAGCTCAGTAGGTAGGGTCTTCGATTAGTGATAGGTAGGTTGTAGGTTCAATCCCCGATGTAGGCCAAAAATTCTATCCATCAAAACATTGTTCAGGCGTTGTAGTACCATTCTATTTTTTTTTTTTTTTTTTTAATTTATTTGTGGGGGGTTGGGTAAAAGGCCCCCTCCCCTGGCTAAGAGCAATAAGAGCCCCCCTGAATTTAATGCAACCTTGATAAGATCCACTAGACTTCGATTAATGCATCCAAGAATTTCGGTTAGGTGTACAGAAGCCTTCGGCACGATGAGCCGAAGTTCGGTTCCCCGGGCCGAGAACTTCGTGCTGACAACCGAGTAACTTCGGCTCGTTCTACCGAAGAACTGGAGTTCAGTGAACTGCTATAATTGGTGTTCCATATGGACCAATCATAGCGGCACAGGCAACCGAAGTTCGGTTACTGACGCCGAACTTTTTTTCTCCGTGTAGTTTTGAGAATATATTTCAATTTACTTTGACCTACCGGGAGGAATGTACTGCCTAGCAGAGCAAAAATGCTCAATGGGGAGAGGTAATTCATACATACCAGTTCGTACCAACTCACCGATTGGCTGGAGGATTGGCGGCGAAATCGGGACAAGTTTAAAATTCAAATTTAGAGCGGGAACTGACTAAAATTGCGAAACAAAGTATTCTAGGTTGATTTTTGCTCAAATTCACTTCCCCATACATATTATTTTATCTTTAGGTTATTTTCGGTCCGGCATTGACCGATTAATCTCTTTCGGGAGTAACGGTCATCTAGGTCAGTAGCGGCCTGTTTGGAAACCTTTCTCATATCCGTTAGAGTAAGGATGTCTCAGTAATTTCAAGGTTTGGTCTTGGAGCTTTTATGGCCTAAATTTGATGTGAAATCAAATTACCCAGAATTAACCGGGTTTAAAGCACGTATTAGACTCAGTTTTTGCATTAACTTACTCGTTTTTGCAGAGGGACGCTCATTTAGGAGCCATCCATAAATTACGTCACCCAAGTAGGGGGAGGGGGGTCTAGCGGTGGATGACGTAAGCTTCCCTGAAGGAAAACATTGTTTTTTTGTGTTTTATTTTCACTTAATTTTTACCATTTTGCCTACTAAGTACTTTTTATCATTCTACCTTTAATCTTCCTTTTTCCTCTTTTTCTTCATGTTCGAGAAAATTTGGGAAATATTTCTCCCGAAATGTTCTCATACATAGATTAGACTGCGAATAAAATTCACCGAATTTAAGGATTAATCTCCACAGGTTTCCTGCAAAATGGGCGTTTTAACAGCAGAAATTTGCTCTTGTCCGAATGTTCGCATAACATTCGCATATGAACGTTCTTTCTAAAGTCTTTGGGACTAGGGATCAAAGTTGGAACCCTCCCATTGCTAGGGTCTAGGAATCTTTCCGGTACGTTTCCAGGAACTCTCGGCTGAGATTTTCTTCTCGGAAAGTCTTGAGTACTTTCGCCGGTTTAAACACGGAGTCCCACAATAATAACTCACACTTTGAATAGCAAACAAGAACTTCGTAGAATTCTCTTCGGCATCCTCCCCCGAGGCAAAGAGCGAAGAAAATTGAATTCTTAGTAATAGGGCTTGAAAAATATCTTCCTAATGATGGATAAAAATAAACTTTTTTCTTTCTCTTTTTTTAAAAAAAAAAAAAAAAAAAACAAGCAGAAAAATCCAACATGAATATGTTGGAAAAGCGTGCCGAATAACTGAAATGTTGGACACATACTATTTTCACGTCTTTGTTAGTTGCATCAATTGGTACTTTTTGATAAATTTGGGAGAAAATATTGATTCATGAACGTTGAATGTAAATTGATTTTAAAGATTCCGTCCAATTATCTTGATTTTAAGCTGATATGCGGCATTTCGCACGACCGTGATTTGGGCGAACTGCCGTGCATCGAAATCGCGTTGAGTTAATCTCTTTAGATTTCTTCTCTCCTATTCGGCCGATTTGTACAAATGAGGTCTCTTTTTATTTGTACTTTAACGGAAAGTAAGGAAAAACTCGCTAAATAGACGGAAAACAATTTTTGTGAAAATTTGGTGGATCCTGGCGTCACGGTGAATGGTTCATCGGGCGTGGAAGATAATAGGTTCGACGAGGCGACCCTCTCCTCGCCGTCTATTGCCTTGCTCGAAACCTGACACCCAAAGCTATATCGGGAGATAACTGCAGTGGTTTGAGTGGATTTCTGCAGGGGCCACGGTTAGTACATGGTATAAAGAGTCACGAGGCTCGTCACAGATTGCACTTGCAGTGCAAGACGCTCATTGGCTAAACAGTTTTGGCGGGAAAGAAGGTTCTAGAGTTAAGTCCTCCGAGCGTAAGAAAGCTTCTATGAGGTTTTTGTCAAGTGAAATAATACGGTTTTGACAGGAAAATGTTCTCAAGGGTTCCCAATTAGCAGTTCATTCGGTTTTTTGGTAAGAGACCATCAGGGCTTGACAGTATAATGGTTCAAAGACAAGAAAACGGGTCCGAGGAAAAAAATATTTGGACGGCCCGTTGAATAGCATTGGTTGATCGGTGTGCTGTACTATGGTACATCCGAGTGATTTCAAAAAGCGAGCCCTACTGGCACGCTTAAAAAGAAGAACCGGCCGATGTATAGGCTATATAGACATCAATGCAAATCTCTTCTGTGTACGAGTATTATCAAAGTTTTTTGAAAGCGACAGTTATTTGCACTTACTCCTACCTCAAGGAGTTGCATGCGCATTTTCACATTTTAATTTTTTATTTCTGGTCACTGGTTACAGTGTTCCAGTTGATAACACAGTGCAACCACAACAACAACAACAAACACAACAACAACAACAACAACAAATAATGACAAAAATGTCTCCCAGACGTGATCTCTGTGTATTTTGAGGCTCTGGATGCGAATTTAACCTCTTGTGACCGGGCAATTAAAATTCCCTTAACCAATGTATAATACAAACGTTATTATCTCAGATAGGAGTTGATATCAGTACTTTTCAATGCAACAATCGTGTTCTAAGTGAAATTCTGATGAAGAAACATGTATCAGAATGCTTAAATCCGTACCTCGTCTGCTGACAAGCTGGCATCGAAGGAGTTAAACGTTCGTTATAATTTAATCTTACCAGCCTCCGCTCGGATCCAATTCAATCACCTCATAACACCTCGCCGCGGAATCTCGCTATTTACAACTACTGTAATAAATTCGCCGCTTAAGCTGTCAATCCTATTAGTTTTCTCCCGACACAAAAATAGTTTACCGTGGTTTCAAATCAAATGTGATCACTTGATCAGGAGCTATTATTTTCATGTCTCCTCACCTCAATTATGTTGCAACGCTCGCTTGCAACTGCTAATTGCGTTTTTATTTGTTCGGCTTACATGCGGAATAGCAACGCCGCGAGCTTAAGAAGAATGCCGTATGAGTCTTCAGGCGTTGCCAAATTTATTTTGACAGATCATGAATTGTCGAGAAAATTTGCAAAGTTACTAAGCGTTTTTTTTATGAACTTGAAAAAAAATATAGTTTAAAACCTCTATGCTACCTGAGGATGTTAAGGAGGATTACTTTATCAAGAAGAATTATTAAATCCTGCAGTTTTGTAGGTAATTTTGAGTCTATTTACTATGCGTAAACTTCCAAGTGTTATTGTAAAGGTTTTCAGATCTATCTTGAGTTTTGCATACAGACAATTACAATTGCCAGATAATAAGTTTTCTAATATCTTTAACATTTATACTTTGATGGGTAATTCATTACTAAATGACACTTATGGTGTCATTTATCAAAAACCAGTTCATATCTGTGCCAACAATGTATCATCAAAGTATACTTGAGGAAGTGATTCTCTGGTAAGTGCTATAGTTTAAACGCCATTACGACTACATTTGGGATAGTATGAATGTAAATAAATTCATAAAAGTGATACACAATTTCTCGCACGAATGCACATGCACAATTTTTGTTCAAAATTTGTCTGATTTTTGCACGAGATTACAGGAAAAACCCGTGGAATTTTCAATTTGAAATTCCCAAAATTCTCCTGGTATGTATGTATAAGCCGCTTTTACAGCGCACTAGGGCGCTCTGCGACGCCTATCCGCCACACACCGAAAAAAAACACATTGGATCTAGACTCCAGTCTCTTGAAAACATCGAAAAGAAAAAATACTCTTGATTCAATCAGACTTTTGCTTATATCGAAAGGAAGTCCGCTCAAATTAAGAGGCTTGGTTCTTGACTTGAGCACAAATCCGATTGAATCAAGAGTATTTTTTTTGTCGATGTTGTCAAGAGTCTGGACTCTAGTCCAATGTGGTTTTTTTCCAGTGCAGGAATCTGTCATGGTAGAGATCCTCCGGAAGCTGGCATCTCTCCATATCTATGTCCGAAACTCACAGGTGCCAACGCGCCAAATGCGCCCAAAAAATCGGTCTTGGCGCCTAAAAAATGAAGGCTCTGCGCCAGCGTGGCCCCCAAAATTTGCACCCTAAAAATCTGGATTTTCACAGGAAGTCACATGAAGAAAGAAAAAAAAACCTATTTGAATTGAAAAAACTCAGAATTTTCAGCACCAGTGAAAGCTTGCTTTTTCTATTCTTCACGATTTCATTCCTAGCGCTTTTGACTTCGCCAAGGTACAACTACTGACTAGTTCTGTTACGAAAACATCTTGCGTCTAACTTTTCACTATATGCGCCATTATATACAGGCAAAAAGTCAATTTGGCCCCTAAAAAATCTTCAATGGCGCCTAAAAATCGGGCTTGATGCGCCACTTGGCTCCCAAAACTCTAAGGTGAGTTTCGAACTCTGGTCACGGCTGTTCTGGGCTCTCTGAAGGCAGCCATCACAGGCAGCCAAAGGGCTCCTGCCCGCCAGACAATCACTCCGCGCTTTTCCCGCAACTCGATCTATAAGCCACTCCATTCTGACTGAAAACTATGAAGATTGAAGGATGAAAAGGCTATAACGTTACATACAGAGGTTTCTGAGTTAATCCATTTATAAAATACATACCTTTTATCGGGGTCTTTTTTAGACTCAACGACGCTAGGTTCCTCATCACTACTATCAACCATCAAAGAATCAGCTGTGGCTGTGCTCCTCTCAGCAGAATGTTTGGGCTTCCTATTTAGAACAGCATAAATAGAATTGCAAGTACAACTTGCATACTTCAACAGAAAATGGTGATTCTTTTCTAAAACAGGGTGTCTACTGAGGTCCACAAAAATAAAATAAGTACTTTTTAGGTACTTAAGGACAAATTTAAGTACCTCGCCTTGGGTAAAAATTAAGTGTATTACCTGATTTATTTATTTTTTCGTCCTGGTTATCATGTGATTCTTTTCTTCAGGCTATGCACATTTCGGAATACACCTAGTCCATCTTCAGGCCACTTCACCACTTCACTAGCACTATAGTGCGCGTTCGATATTCGATAAACTTAAAATGTTTAAAAAACCGGAAAATAAAATTACACATAGACTAAAATGACTGCACGAGGCGCGACCGATTTACTGATTACTCGATCCTTCTTCCTCGGCTCTTGTCCACGGGGCTAAGGAACGTGGCATTATCAGAGGTGTTACTATCGACTCGATTTGGGTGTTAAGGATGTTGCCGGATGTTTTCGCGCGCTCGATTTCCATTTGTTCCAACAAGTTCATTTTTTTGCCCTTTTTACACGTATGTATCACATCAATTTTGCATTTTTTGGATTCATGATTTTGTTCTATGAGATGGTCGCTGAAAAAAATGAAAAAAAAATCTTGCGTCTAACTTTTCACTAAATGCGCCATTATATATAGGCAAAAAGTCAATTTGGCTCCTGAAAAATCTTCACTGGCGCCTAAAAATCGGGCTTAATGCGCCACATGGCTCCTAAAACTCAAAGGTGAGTTTCGAACACTGCTCCATATCTTCACATCATCTCCATCTCATTCCCCTGGTTTAAGTGCAATTTTCACGGGGAAATTTGGCAGCATTGAAATGGAGTTAGGTTCTTTCGCAGTATTGACAGGAGTGAGCCAATGTTGGTAAGGAGGCGGGCGTTTGTCGGTCGGTCGGGAGGGCAAGTGGAAGTGTCGAGTCGAGTATTTAGTGAGCCGCGAATAATTGATCATTTTAAATGAGTTTTTATTGGAGCTAATTTTGTTTACCTCCCCGCTCCGCCCCGCCCCTCGTCCAAGCTCACTACTCGCCTTCAATAGAGACTGACGGCATTGTGCCGCCGCACGGAGGAGCGAGTCAATGGGAGAGGTCGGACAAAAATGGGAAACTTTAAACGCGTATAACTCCGTCCAAACACAATTTTTGGGTTCTAAAAGTGGCTCCATTGGTTTTCTTGTGAAATTTTCTTTTAGCAGCACCCCTTAAAATTTAAAATGTGACTAATTAAACGTAAAAATTTGCGGTGTTAGTCAAAAATTTCATGTCCGACCTCTCTAATTTACTCGATCCACCGTGCGCCGCGCCGCGACGCGAACTCGATATTTCGCTTTTGTGCGCTCCCCGACAACTGTTGCTTCTGCGAATGGAAACGCCTCGGCATCGGAAAGTTTCGACGCTGGCGGGATATGAGGGTTTGCGGTGAGCTTTCCGCTTTGAGCTTATGTATCGGGGGAAATTCCTCTCCTCTTGCTTTTCGTCTCTGAAAATTGCAGGAAAGCCAAATGGGTCAGTTGCGCTGAGAGACAAGAGACCCTCACTGGGGGAAAAAAACACATTGGATCTAGAGTCCAGACTCTTAAAAACATCGACAAGAAAAAATACTCCTGATTCAATCGGATCTTAGATCAAGAACCAAGCCTCTTAATTTGAGCGGATTTCCTTTTGATTGAAGCTTAAATCTATTGAATCAAGAGTTATTATTCTTGTCAATGTTTTTAAGAGTCTGAACTCCAGATCCAAAGTTTTTTTTCCAGTGGCCTCCTGACGACAGGTGGAAGCTTTTTTATTCAGGGACTCAACGATTTCATATGGATAATTATGAAGGAACAACAGTCATCACTCTTTTTTTGGCTGTTGACCCACCTGCATGGTTGATGATGAGCTTCGGGTGACGTCATGAGCCAAACAAGTTCCCCAAACTTCGTCTTGTTTGCAAAACGAAACTGTCAACACGTTGTTAAACATCAACCATGTAGGTAAATGAACAGTAGAATGCTGAAGTCCCGAAAGTAAAAGCCTCCACTATTGCCAAGATACTATTGGAGGGTTTCTTGTCGCAGGTTGCGCTGGTCACAGAATCGTGGTTTGATGCTGGATTCTCGTAGATTCGCTAAGAATCATATGATCCGTCCAAACAGCAACTTTCCACGTTCAGTATTAACCAAGATATCACCTTTTGTAAAGTCGAGTTTTTGACGTCATCTACCGCGGAGTGACACCCTTGGTTTTTTCCACCTTGCTTTCATCAGTTCGTGTGACGCATAATTGCACTGGTTATTCAACGTGATTCTCGGATGGAAGGAAGGTGGGAGAAACCAAAGATGTCACTAACGCGGTGGATGACGTTAGAAGGTTGGCTGCCCTTTTGGGCCCTAAGAGCTGCATATTTTGACGTGTCCGCACGCTCCAGAGCAGAAACTAGCTTTGAGAATAAACCCTTACAAGAGAGTATGATACTATGCCACCACAATACATAAATATGTGAAAGCGACACTTATGATCTCGTCAAAGTTAACATAATGAAGACAATACGAATCAACCTCTGATTGGATCCCGTATTTTAGGCCTCTACAGTGTCATAAACGGGAATAAAGAATGCATTTTCACCAATGGAGAATTTGCATGTGTCTGCAATTTGATGAATTCCGTGTTTGAATGGACGCTACCAAGTGAGTTGAACACGAGGATACCCTTGGTTCATTAATTGAATAATAATTGGAGGGGATATCACAAAAGTATCTATTCTGTTAAAATACATGCGTTTATATGGGAAATGCCGCCAGATAACGTCACTTTTTGTGCATTTCTCACTTTTAAATATATTTTTCTACTATATCCCATAGCCGGAAAAAAATTATAAAAATACTAAAGAAGCAGTTCCTTGAGCACTTTCAGATGAAGCAATACACATTTCACTAGGCGGCGCATTTTTTCACTTTTAATTCTATTTTTACACAACATCCCATAGCCGAACAAAAATTATAAAAATACTACAGAAGCAGTTCCTTAGGCACTTTAAGACGAAGCAATAAACATTTTGCATGCAAATTCTCCATTGGAGAGTTTATCAACTGGAATTGACTGGGGAATTCGGGGCACGGCAGGGAACAAATGGATGAGAAAGGGAACGAAGGGAGACAGGTATTCGGGAATGAGTTCAGCAAATATCACGACAAACGTTCAATTTGTGTAATCTTTACTCCCGTTTGTGAAATCCATGAGCCGCGTTGTTTCAACTCTCCCTACGAGAAGACGAAATTTCTCGCTCTTAATGTTGAGTGTTGACTGCTGCGTATGACGATGAAGAACGAAAAATTAGATCAAGCTTGATGACAGCTTTCGGTGGAATAGTTTGGGATCCAAGCCGTTTCCGGGCGAGTTGGGTGAAAACTCTTTGATTGAGTCCGCAAGGGTATGTTTCGAGTTTGGAGCGGCATTGAAACGCGGTCCTCGAGACTCGCGAACACAGCGCCGCGACGCGCCGCAGCAGCAGCTACATTCTATCCGAGTGGGACTGATCAATCATCGCTCCTTTCCTCCTGAATTGGTCTCAAATTACTGAAAAACGGGCGGCACACTCACGCCATCGTTGCCGTCACCACGCAGCCAGAAAGCGAGGAAACTTTTACACGTGTTGCCGACACAAAGACATAAAGACGGAGGGCTAAAAGCAAAAAATGAAGCTTCTTTTCAACCACCTCTACGATTGGCTAGAGGATTGGCGGCGAAATCGGGACAAGTTTGAAATTCAAATGTAGGGCGGGAACTAAATAAAATTGCGGAAACAAAGTATTTTAGGTTGATTTTTGCCCAAATTCAGGTACAAACTCATATTTTTTTAACTCTAGGTTAGTTTCCGTCCGTCGTCGACCGATTAATTTCATTTGGGAGTAACGTTGATCTAGAACTGTAACGGCCTGTTTGAACCTGCAGAACCACCATGAGCAGAATAAAAACTAACTTTATCTGAGATTACTGCCTGTTACCGAGCAAAAGTAGGTGTATTATGTTAGGACGCAGACCGAACTTTCTTAGTATATTCGTTTTAGGAATTTAAAATACGTTTCGAAGAAGAAATGTGCAAAAATCAAGAGGACAAGTTCAAATCAAATTTCCGTTTGCCGCCATGGATTCCCGCGCTCATTTACACACTCACACAAGCGCGCAGCGCCGAACCTAGCTTCACTTTTTCCCCGTGCTTTTAGATACGAGCGCTCCGTCTTTATGTCTTTGTGCCGACAGCACCAGCCAACTCCTCTATGGTATTTGGAGCGGTTATGAACCAATAAACGAGGTTCGAATTAAGGCATTTTGGAGTCCCTATCCAGGAAGAGTTGAGACAACGCGACGCATGAATGTTATAAACCGGAATGAAGATTACACATATATGGCACAAATAGTTATGGCAAATAGTTTTGCTCCACCTATTGAAGCGGAATAAATAAAATGGCGAAACTTACTTATTGGGAGACCCTTGTGCGAGACATTTGCAAGTTTATTTGCATATTATTCAAAGAGTTTCCTCGAGGGCTTTTTCTGTCTAAATGTGAGACGACACTTGATGAATGTTCAACAAGCGATTGAAAACACCTACGAGTTAGTATCAACACACATACCGATTTTTGATACAAATATTTTAAATCCGGTGCGCGCGGTGAAGCATCACACACAACTGAAGGCGTTTTCAATTGGAGATATCAGTTTGTCGTCGCCCGTAACAACGCGTATGGCGTAAACGAATCAAATGAACCGGCATCTCTTCGTCATTTTTTTTTTGAAGTCAGGTTCTACCAAGATACGAAACATATGCAAATTATGCCTACACTTTCTATCAAGGTTTTTTCGACTACATGCGAGACGACACTTCATGAATGTTCGATGAGCAATAGAAAGATACTACGAGTTAGTATCAAGATGCTGAGTGATTGTTGATACAAATATTTTAACTCCGGTGTGGGCGGTGAAGTATCACACACAACTGAAGACGTTTTCAATTGGTGGCATTAGTTTGTCGTCGCCCGTAACAACGCATATGGTGTAAATGAATCAAAAAAACCGTCATCTCCTCGTCATTTTGATGAAGATTTAAGTCAGGTTCTGCCAAGATACGAAACATATGAAATATATGCCTACAATTCTATCAAGGTTTTTTCGACTAAATGCGAGACGACACTTCATGAATGTTTGATGAGCTATGGAAAGATACTACGAGTTAGTATCCAGATGCAGAGTAATTGTTGTTACAAATATTTTAACTCCGGTGTGGGCGGTGGAGTATCAAACACAACCGAAGGCGTTTTCAATTGGTGACATTAGTTTGTCGCCGTCCGTAACAACGCGTATGGCGTAAACGAATCAAGTAAACCGGCATCTCCTCGTCATTTTTATAAAGATTTAAATCAGGTTCTGCCAAGATACGAAACATATGAAATATATGCCTACAATTCTATCAAGGTTTTTTCGACTAAATGCGAGACGACACTTCATGAATGTTCGATGAACAATAGAAAGATACTACGAGTTAGTATCAAGATGCTGAGTGATTGTTGATACAAATATTTTAACTCCGGTGTGGGCGGTGAAGTATCACACACAACTGAAGACGTTTTCAATTGGTGGCATTAGTTTGTCGTCGCCCGTAACAACGCATATGGTGTAAATGAATCAAAAAAACCGTCATCTCCTCGTCATTTTGATGAAGATTTAAGTCAGGTTTTGCCAAGATACGAAACATATGAAATATATGCCCACAGTTTCTATGAAGGGTTTTCCGACTAAATGCAAGACGACACTTCATGAATGTTTGATGAGTTATGGAAAGATACTACGAGTTGGTATCAAAATGCAGAAGCATTGCTGATACAAATATTTTAACTCCGGTGTGGGCGGTGGAGTATCGCACGAAACTGAAGGCGTTTTTGGCCAGTGACAAAAGCTTGTCGTCGCTTACAATAACGCGCACTAAAACGTTAGAACTAATTGAAATAACTTGAAATAACTCTTTGAATTTTTCCGTAAATCACCCTTAGACTAAGATGAAGGACCGCGTAAAATTACAAGTCAGTATGTTGCCTAATTTTCTTCCAGATAAATGAAGTATGAGAGAAAATTAGCAAAGGTCCGATGCAGACTATCATATGGCTGTATCTCGCATGTTACAGACTATGTTTGATGAATATTTAGGTTCGTATTCGTAAAGTCGATCCTTAAATAGCCCCTTTCAATAGTAGGCACCATATAGATTACATTTTGCAATAATGAATCATTATCTCTGGCTATCTCATTAAAGCGCATATCTGCATAGGGAAACCAGTGTTACGTATGTTGTTGATACATCACAGTTATATTATTTTTCCATTATTTTTGTTTACATCCCAGCCACCGCCATTTTGGTGCACTCTTTTGTGATTCAACGAGAGAGAACCTATCAGAATTGGATTTTTTTAGGCCACTTTCAGCCCAACCAGAATTGAGATGTCGTAACTTAGGGTGTTTAATATAAAGGGACTCTTAGTCTTTACAAACATCTCAGTTCCTATCGTCTGATAACTCAACGACGGATGCTTCAACCACTACTATTCACAGAATTCGCTGTGTACGTCCACGTGACAACAAGGTTACTAATAGCTCGTTTGTGCGTCAAGGAGCTCGTTTCTTTGACTTATTGATACGCTGGAATTACCGGCGCGGCGCGC
The DNA here is from genome assembly GCF_001854935.1 of Bemisia tabaci. Lineage (NCBI taxonomy): Eukaryota > Metazoa > Arthropoda > Insecta > Hemiptera > Aleyrodidae > Bemisia > Bemisia tabaci. The sequence goes on from NW_017547236.1 coordinate 38,589, forward strand.
TTCTCTTCAGCAAAACCACCTCCAAAGCGCCGCGCCTTCGCCAAAACGAGTTTGCAGCCCGCCTTACACGTGCTCATGCCAAGTTTATCCAAACTTTATTCCTATTCTGTATCTCTCACCGACACCTTTGAGCGATTTCGGATACAGAGAATTTTATCATATTCTTCCTTATTGAACAGAATGCAATTACTCGCATGGAGAATTTATAATGTTTATGATTGTTCTTGGACGCAGTTTAAGTGGAAAATATTAGTTCTGTGTGTCATTTTTTTTTATTAATGGGTCAGTTGCGCTGGTAACAGAATCGTGTTTAGAAGCTTGACTCTTGTACATTAGCTAAATATAATGAGATCCGTCTAAACAGCAACTTTCTAAGTTCAATATTAACTGAGATAATGTCCTTTGAAAAGTCGGGTTCTTGACGCCATCCACCGCGGTAATGCATAACATGGTATGTACTATACCGCGGTTGATGACGTCATAAATCAAGTTTTTCAAGGCGCGATATCTCGGTTCATATTCAACGTAGAAAGTTGCAGTTTGGACGCATCTTATTATTTTTAGTTGATCTGCAAGAATAGAGTATCAAAACACAATTCTGTGACCAGCGCAACTGACCCATTACCGCACTGACAATCTAATCAAGGATTTTTGTTCCGATGTAGAGGAGAAATATGAATGTAGTCGTCCAAGTACCCGATTTATTGGTGGTCATAGTGAATAGTATTCCGCATGAACCACTAATTTTTCTCAATAGAGAAAATAAAGTAATGCCCTTATTACCCGTATTAACCGCTCCGTGAAGCGCGCAACGTCTTTTTGCATGTACTCACAAAACGCAGCGTTTCCCGGACACAACTCATTTGAAGTTTACCACTTTATCTTTGATGAATACTTGTTAAATTTACAGTCAAGGATACAAAATCTTCAAACTATCTTCTCTTTTTTTATTCATTCATGCTCCACTAGTCTGCATGTACTTTTAAGTTTCTTTAAAAATTCACTTTTAAGTTATTAATCTGTTGAAATTTTGTAATTCATTATTTCTTTATCCAAAAGGGCGTTAATGAACCCAATGCCACAACAAAAATCGCAGTATTCCTCACTTGTGTACATATACTTGGCTTTAGGCTGTGCAAGCATCTAAATTCTTCGCAAGTAAGGAAGGTAGATTAATGTAGAGAAACTTTCGGTGGCGTGGAGTGCTTTGTGATGTATCGACTGATCTTCCATTTAATCCTGTGGAAAATGATCGAGAAACCACATTTTCGCAACGAACTCCTTAATAAACGATTCTTTACCATGGCTTCAAACAGGGAAAAATCGACAGTTGATCATTCACGCCTTGCCACTGGCAGAGAAACTTTTGGTGAATTACGATCTGTCATGTCAGAAAATCTTAACCGTGGCTTTGCCCTGTTCTGACGGGGTCATGAAGTACATCGTGAGTTCTGAAATTCTAAAGGAAACGAAGTTTTTGCGTTCATGTTCGCACCTCTCCATCACGTCTTTGTTTTCGCTTTTCGGACCGTTGGTATATCGTCAGTCCTGTATAAATTATATTTCATCGAATATGCAACACTGCGCCTCGAAAGAATAAATTGGCCTCCGTGAAAAACTGCACAACGCGAAGCAAGACACCGGGGTGTTGCCGTATCGTGCGGAGTCATAGCAAGAACCCCAAGGAATTTTATCGGTTATTCGTGTGATTCCAGGTAAATTTGGTATCCTTTTATCCTCTCTAGCGTCAGCTTTGTTGTTGGCTGTCAGATCGGAATAACTCAAATTTTGTACGAGGAATTTCTGGAGTTTTGCAGACAAATCTGGAAAGACGTTTCATTGTTGTCGCTTTGTCTCTCTCGCGTTGAGTGTTTTTACTTTAAAGTACCATGAGTAATTTTTCCGTGTTTTAGAAAATGGGGATAGGAGACTAATCGAAGTCCAAAACTGAAATTTACGGGCTTCAGGGAAGCCTCTGCTTCTTTCAATGTCAAGGCGGCGTTAATGATCGATTATCGAATATTTCCCCATATGAAGCTCAGGTAAAGAATCGATTATTCATGTGTTCCTTGCTAAAACCCTTTTTATCGATCATTTTCCATAGATTTGAATGGCAGATCAATCGATAGATCGAAGCCATTGGCGTCTTTTGAATTAGTAAGGGGATCAATCGCCTATCGCAAAAACTCGCAGATAATCTGATGATATATTTGCGGAAAAGCCCGCGATTCAGCGTCTAGCCCGTTTCTTGATTTTTGAACTAATTTTTCTACGGGGCTCACTGCACCATTGCAATGCCTTTTTCGGTGACTCCCAGCAAAAATGGTTAGTGTTAAATAGGGTTTTGAAGTCGACCAGCGCTCTCTGGAAAACACATGAGAATATACAATTTCACTAAGCTATAACTTGAAAGCCGGCTAAAAGAAGGTTGCAACATTTATCAGAAGATCATATTATGATAGTTGATGTAAAGTAAATTGTTGTTAACAATTAGGTACGTATTTTAAGGAAGGCGATGACTAAATAATGCGCTCAGTTATCCATTAAGTCAGTCGATGGTGAAAAAAACCCGCTTTGTTCTGTAGCTTTTGCTCCTTCTTTATTCTTCTGGAATGGGGAATTGAATAATTAATCCGATCGCTCAAAATTCTCGCGGAATTTTCATCTCCTGAAAAGACAAACTCCAGATTAGACACAATTCATGATCCTCTTATGACATAGAACATGTGGATCCTATTTAGCAAAAAGGAACCAACGTGATTATAGTGTTTTCAAAATCGTGCAAATTCTATTTTTCTTATAAAAATACTAAGTATATGCACAGTATTAAAATTTACACAGTTATTTCCTTTTGAAATCAACATTTTTTGGTGGGATGCAAAAACAATTTGCTGTTCTAGGAGATTTTTTACATGATTATGATAAAGCAAAATTTAACAACACTGTAACTGCGCTGGTTCCTTTTTGCTAAATTCGACCCATGTGAACCTTTGCTCTTACAAGGATCATTGAAATGCCACTAACCCCGAGTAGGATGAGCTCCTCAACGCGCAAAAATTCTCTTCCAAATGACGAATGTGCAACCTCATTGCGGACGTGTATGAGTAGTCACCGACAGCGTCTAACGACAGATTAGCATGAAACCTTCGCACATCGACATGGATGCGCTGAGAGCCAGGTCAAAATCAATATTTTATCGACGTGGTGACTTTTAATCTTATGTTACCATACTGACGATGCGGGAGCTGAAATATTGCCTCCTTTAACGAAAACATCGAGTTCTTTGTCATTTTGAGACAAGCTCTATTTTTTAAGCGATATGCATCTCGTGTCGAATGTGCACACAGACTTTGGTCTGCATGCACTCCCTATTTTAGAATAGAGAATTAGCAGGTGACTGAAATTTGATGAATTTCGTGTTTAAGTGGAAACTACTGAGTGAAAAGAACACGAGGATACCCTTGGTTTATGAATTGAACAGTTCTTGGAGGAGATAAGACAAAATGATCTAATCTGCCAAAATACATTTGTTTAAATGGGAAATGCCGCCAGATGACGTCACTAGGCGGTGCTTTTTTTCACTTTTAAATCTAGTTTTATACCATTTCCCATATTAGAAGAAAATTATAAAAAATACTGTGAAATCAGCTCTTTTAGCACTTTCAGATGAAGCAATAAAAATTTGCGTGCAAATTCTCCATTAGCTTCTTTACATCTCCTTGTGATCCAAAGATGGATTGATGGTGCCTAGTGACCAGGAAAACCGGGAAGTGTCAGGGAATTTTTTTTTGTCCGGGAAATCAGGGAAAACGTCAGGGAATCCACAACAATTTGGCATGAAATCGTAAAACATCGGTTTTTTTTTTTTTTTTTTTTTTTTTTTTTTTTTTTTTTTTAAATGAAAATTGATGATAAAATCAATTTAGAAAAATGGAATCTGTACCAAAACTACCAGAGTTTCTACGATTGTCGTTTAAATAAAAGTGAGGCAAAAACATTTCTCATAAGTTTAGACACCATATATTTTGCGCTATTTATTACATTATATTCCAAAACATGAATTAAGTCTTACATCTCATCAATTCAACCGTGTCGAAAAATTAGGAATATTTTTCCTTTTTGTCAAGGAAATGTTAGGAAATCATATTCCCGTCAGTCAGGAATATTAAATTTTTCCCTGATTTTTGGCAGTTTTTGTCCAGAAAATTAGAGAAATGTCACGATTTTTTTTTTTTTTTTTTTTTTTTTTTTTTTTTTTTTTTTAATTGTGAGACACCCTGTTCTCGTCATTACTTCAAGCTTGTTCTCTTCCTGCACGAAAACTTTTAAAATTTAACCGAGGACAATTTCCGGATTTTAGAGGGTTAGCACGGGCAGGTATTTATCTAATCGGGAGTTCTTGTGTCAAGTCCGCTGAACTCATTTGCAGAGTGAGTGAGTTTAACGTTTCGACTCCCTGGATCGACTGGAGCTTTAACCGAGCGATATGAATATGAGTCGTGCTAATTATTGTACGCACGCGATTATTGCGTCGTCTTTCCTCCTTTCTTCCTCCATTGTCCGCCGCCGCCGCTAATAAGAACCCATTGTCCTGAAAAGCACACAGATAACACCAGACCAGACATCCACTTGCTCCTCGCTAATGTTGCCACAACGGGTCTCGCAAATTTTACATTTTAAACTCACAAACTAGTGTTGTTCCTTCAAGTTCTTCGAGTCTCTGAATTTTCACCTTCTAGCATAGTGAACGATAAGACCGAGAAATATGCCGGTTATTGCAGACGAATGATCATTGATTCTTTCACGAAAAAAAATTGAATGTGCATTTAGCATTTATACTGTTGAAAGAGTGTGCGACAAGTATCAGATCCTGATTTTACATTTAAAAAATGCTAACTCAACATTAACTTGTTCATTTAACCATGGACGTATAACCTAGCATTTTTTTGTTGTAAAATCAGCATTTATACTTGTCGCACATTTTTTAACCATTAGAAATGCTAAAGCAACATTCAATTATTTTTCTTGTGTCAATGAGCCACTAGGCAAGGTCTGCAGCAATAGCGAACCTCAAATAAATCAATGAGAACGGAAACACACCAACGACCAGTAACTCGAAAATACTCAATTTTCATTTAAGACTGTCACTTTTCCTAAAGGTCATTGAAGTTGGCGCATCTGTTCCAAATCGGATTTTAGGGCGTTAACCAGTGTTCCCATTCCATGTCCGTCAAAAGTCCCGGTCCAACCCATCCAAATCCATGACCGTCAACAGCTCCAGGATTCTTTTTAGATTTTTTCCAAGAGTTCCGAGGAAGTTCCAGAAAATGCAACAAATCCGGAATATTTCGGGAATTTCAAAAGTTCCGGGGAATAATTCAGGAAAATCTCAAAAGTTCCGAAATCCGGTATTAGTTCCGAGAAATGGAGTACTAAAGGTTCAGCCTAGTGTGCGGAACATATAAATCTGGCCCTGGCCCTAAGTTTAAAATACTCTCAGTTTGCATTTTATTTTGCTCAAATATTTTGATTTTCATCCCCAGAAAGAAATAATCAGGTAGGGAATCCAGACGGCAACGTTCGCGGAAACTTTTCCAGTGATCGTGAGTGGAATCTCTCGAACTCAAGAGCCTCGCGCGGAAGCTTGAGCTATCGGGTGTTGGGGGAGGGGGAAGAAGGGCAGTGAGGGGGGGGTCGAGGGAGGCGGGGGGCTAACTTCACGGGCGTTTAATTCTCGCTTTCTGAATTGCGTCATTTACAGCACCCTACCCCTCCCCCCTCGCCGAGTTGCAATTTATCGCTTCATCGTTCCCACTCCCGTTGCTTGCGCCATTATCGTTAGTTTTATCAGTATTAATTTTGTGTCCAATTTAACAAAAAGCGCCTGGTAAGAGACACCGGAGCATATGGTCCCGAGGAGTTTTCCGGCGAGGCGCGAAAGATCCTCCACAGTTGATAACTTCTTCTTTTTTTTTTTTTTTTTTGGGGGGGGGG
>NW_017547236.1:44595-55164 GCF_001854935.1 Bemisia tabaci
AATTTGACAGGGCTGCTACTTTATTTGGGGACTCTTAAACTGAAAACACGGCATCACTGCTAATGTATTTGCTCCCTATCTTTGCATGGAGAGTTTGTCTTGATGTAGAGGTGGACTCTCTTGATAGCGTGGGATAACCCCTCCATTTTGGCCTCAACTTGGGGGGTTTTTTTGAGCTTGGGAGTTGATTTCAGAGGAAACCAGTGGCACCATCGTGTTTCTAGCGAACTTTTACATAAGAATCAACAGTCAAATCGCAAATTCCTCACACATGCAACATCTCCATTATAGGGTAGCCATAGTCATCTTACCCACCAGGTGGATGATGAGCTTTGAGTGGCATAATGAGCCAAACAAGTTTACCAAACTTCGGCTTATTTGCAGAACGGAATGCTCAACAGTCAACACGTTGTTAAACATTCACCCAGCAGGTGTAGGTCAACAGTTGAATGTTGGAATTCCGAAAGTATGAAGCTTACACCGTTGTTAGGATATCGGTGTAATTTTACCGGCGTGTATCTATCTAGATATGACAGGTGTGTGGACGTAAGAAAAGCTGGCGGATTGAAAAATAATATTGTGTTTTTTACTGATGGTTATCTCCTTATGATTTACCTCTGTCCCGACTAATTCCAGGCGCGGATTCATCATTGTGGGAAAATTGTTTGATTCCAGGAAAATCATTTTCCCCTCTAATTTATTTTTTAAAAACTGTTTTTTTGTTTCCAGGTTTGTCTCATTGATTACACTTATGGGCTTTGATGTCGTAAATCTTGGTAAACTTTCAAACTCCGCAGACAGAAATAGGTGAGTATAGGATAATCTGTTTTCTGGAGATGGTGCAGTGAAGCAACCACCCCCCTCCAATTTGTGTAGACTATTTGAACCGTTGATGGACCAAACATTACATTCAGGACGTTTTAAAACGTCAATCACTTTGACAGTTCGGATTTAACACGCATCGTAACTTACGAACGGCGAATCCAAAGTTCTGGCAGACTAAGAGGGTTGACACTTCAGAAATTTACTTTGGGATCAGAGTGATCTCAGTGCAACTTGCCTCGTAAAGTCGATTTACTTTGTCGTAAAGTTCACGTTCTGATCCACTCGCAACGCGGCATACTTCGTTCCATAACTCAACTATGCTCATGATAAGTGAATGAATGATATGAAGGGCTTGGACAAGGCGCATAAAAAAACAGTTTTTTTTAAAAAAAAAAAATCATGGAAAAGAATGAGGTGGGGGTTAAGTCCCAACTTTGGATGATGTGGACATTCCCAATTAATTGTGGCAATACCCTGATTAATGGGCCTGTTGCATGCAAGAGATACAGCTGTGCGAATAGACTTTTGAGAGGTTAAATGACACGAAAATTACGATGGTCACATTAAAAAAGTCTGAAATACACTCCTCACTGCGCAATTTGCGTTGTTAGGAACGCGCTTTTTCAAATTTCCCGCGTCTGGGGGCAGTTTTCTAACGGAAACAAGTAACGGCAACTCGCGGCTATTTCCGGTCAACTAAAACTGACAACATAACATAAAAATCGGAGCTCGTGATATCGTGAAATGAAATGTAGAAGGATTGCGTTGGATATTTAANTCCGTGTTAGAGTTATTAACGATATCAAATAAGACTAGTATTAATGCTTATGGTGTGAAAAATTCCCTCTTAAATTCCAATTTTTAAAGATCAAAAAGTCTGTTTGAACTATGTTTCCGCCATAAGGATCCATGTAATTTCGAAACCTCATTCAGTCATTTCTCGAAATAGGAAAAGCCGCACTTATGCGCCTATGTCCTCCAAGCCTCTCATATGTTATACTTTGTTTTGTTTTCGTTTTTTCGCTGCCGTCAAAGGTTTTGTGTCTTTTTTCTTCTCACTTTTTACGTTCGAGTTTTTTCATGATTAACGTTGTTTATGTGTGACACAGTTAAGCTTCATTTATGCGGACGGATTTACGATCTAAATCGTTTTCATCTCACCCTTTTTTTAACAAAAGCGGAAGTCACTTTTAAGAGTCGTAGCTCCGAGGCTGTTTTTGTAAAGCTGGGAAACAACTGAGTACATCGCTGCCGTGCTAAGGAAGAACGTCGTATGAACATTTGAGAGTTGCCAAATTTCCTTCTATATAATGTTTATTTTTGAGGATAATTATCAATATTTTTCCTTGAGATTTTCAGAAGTTTTCGATTAAGTTACAAACAAAATTATCTGAGAAATTGGTAGGCAAATATTCAAAAATGTTCCTGAAAATTGGTGATTTGCCAGGAGAAATTAGGCAACGCCTGAAGGTTCATACGGCGTTCTTCCTTAGCACGGCAGATCGTCGGTCCACCCTGAGCTCCGGGTCTGTTTTAGAGCCCCCTTTTAACCGCAAATTTTTACCTCTCCTGGCGGGAGAAAATTCATAAATGCATTCACTGCGGAAATTATTTCTCTTCGGTGTTCAAACAAAATGAATAAACACTTTTCACCCCTCCGCCAGATCCATTCTTTGTTAAATTTTTGCTTGACTTAAACCCCTCTTCCTCTCTTTACCCTTTCGGTTTTCTGATTACAGAATTGGAAACATTTGAGCGTGGTGCTTTACTCGAGCGTTTTAAAGCTCTCGTGCCATTATTGTGTATTCTGCGCCGTTGCTTTCTTTTTCAAACGCGGTTTCTGTGATGTTTTAACGCTGATGCCAGGCATCTCAAAAATACTCGAGGCATACTGCCGTGGCAAGGAAAAACGCCGTATGAACCTACAGGCGTTGCCAAATTTCCTTCGATAAAACACGAATTTCCCGGTAAACTTACAGATATTTTCCTTTCAATTTTTTAGATACTTTTGTTTTCAATTTCACCGAGGGTCCCTGAAAATTTGAAGGAAAAATATTATTAACTTTCCTCAGAAACAAACATTTAATCAAAGGAAATTTGGCAACTCTCGAATGTTCATACGGCGTTCTTCCTTAGCACGACAATAGACTTAAGTAGAATTGGACCGCGTTTAGCAATACGGAACCAAGTCACATCAGCCATGGCCAAATTCAACCGGGCTATTTCATTTTTTACAACAGCTCTTTCGTGCTGATTCCTTTGAGAATGTTAATGCACTTGTTTCGCACTAACAAAGCAGAAAAGTCACTGAAATTTGCATCAAAATCCGCACAACCATTTTTTGTGTAAAACATTAAATTGCTTAGTTCAATTTGGCAATTGCTGATGTGGCTCGGTTCCTTTCTGCTTAACGTGGTCCAATCAGGAGTGGAGGGTAGCTTTTGTTAGAATGTGTAACCTCGTGGGTCACGTAAATATCAAACAAGGAAATAAATAAATATTCAAACGCACGAACAAACAAACAAAACCAGATTGGGCTGAAACTACCATTGAAACTGTTACATGCAGGGAATTCTATGTTGATTTCCACAAGTTTAGCACGCCGTGAAAAGTAATAAGAAGTGAAGCGTTTCCTTGGCTTTTTTTACCCTCCTGTTTCATAATTTTAAGAGCTTAAATTTTAAGGATTTTTCTTGGAAGACAGACGCACGTGGCGACTGTGGCGTTTGGGTGCTGCAGAACGCCAGCGCTTGTTGTAAGAGTGACTTTTATGTATGTTAATTTTACGGATCACAAATGGTGAGCTTCGCTACAATTTTTCATCGTCGAAAAAGGGAAGCGTCAAGTTTTTTTGTTAATTTGAAAATAACGCAGTCTGATATTTTGTGCGAAATAATATTTTTTCCAATTTCATAAAAAACTAATTCACGTCTTTCTTCACATACATCTTAATTTTGTGACTGTGCTGATTCTTTATTTTTGAAAACTTCGAAAGATTTTCAAGGGCTTGCATCCCCGTAAAAATATGAAATGGGAGAAGCATTGGAAGTTTTCACTTTCGCAAAATCCAGTCATCAGCATTTTGTCTCATTATCACAAGAATAAAGATAATGTTTTGCTGAGAATTCCTGATCATTTATGATCAAAAGGAAGTCCACTGACTAGTACTAGATTTCTATCAGTGTTAATCAAGCTTCCGATTAATTTTACTAACCACCTGATGAACATCGGCATAAATCAAGTATTTGGCTACTTGATTTCCTGGGAATCATACAGGCAAGAATCTTGTAATCTTTAATTTTCTTTTTTGTCCGTGCATAACCTGTGAGTGGTTTTTCTAAGTCGGAAATTCTGACCAACGGTTTTCTTTTAAAGAGTAGAGACAAATAAAAAATTGAGCGCAAAACGCTAATTTCTGACCTCTTTACTTCCAAATTGTAAAGCAACTACTGTAAGCGTCGAATCTAACGAGTTGCAAAACTCCTTTCTAAATAACTTCCTTTTAAAAGAAAGCAAGTAATTTTTACTCTCCAAAATTGTAAAATGCCTGAGATCCTCCATTGATTGTGCAATCTTCACTGGAAGGTGAAAAACTTAACGTTTAAATGCAGATCGGCCACTGACGAGGGTGGCTATTTCCCACGATACGTCACTGTTCGAAAAAAACCTCGGTAACAATTTTCATGCCGCGAATTGAAACACTGCGGTTTTAAATGTCTTTATCACACTTTCACTCCCTCTGCTCTTTCTCTTTCCTCCTCAATTATAAACGTTCCTCTCGCATTCATTAATTCTGTACGCGGTTCAAAGTAATCGGATCCTAGTTCTCTTTCGTTAGCACCTTCCTAACTCTTAAGGAACCCCTCCCCCCCTCCTCACCTTTCTCCACCCCCTTTTCATCTTTCCGTTTTTATCCGATGTATTTAAAAGGGGCTATCTTGAGAGACTCCAGCACCACTTTTTGACCATTTTCAGAACGAAAGTTTCCACGCTGGATGAGAGAGACGACAGTGAGGAAAGCTCTTCAGATCCGCTAAGTACATTTAAGAGCCAAATCTTGTCGGTAACGGCTTAGTCGTAATCCAGTTTTCGAAAAGGCGAGTGAAGCGTCAGCATTAATATTGATGCAACCGTTTTTTGATGCGTTGCGTAATTTTTTCGCGCACCTCGTTTAATTTTCACCGCCATCACAGGGCTGTGATTAAAATTAATTCGACGGCCCATGTATCCACACACCCGATGAGGGACCGTGCCACCCCTAAACTCCGAAGAATCTTGGATAAATCTGTCAAGTTTGCAAATCCTCTGGAAAATCAACGAGAAACTCCATCGCTACGTTTTTTGCTTTCTCTCTCTCTCTCTCTTTTTTTTTAAGTATTTATTTATTTATTTAGAAGTGATAATATGCTTATTCAATTCTTTACATCTTAGAATGAGGTTACACATTACCCTCACCCGAAATGAGAAGAGTGTGCATAACTGCATGTGTACGGTATTTGGAGCAATGATATATCTAAAAAATAGATAGTTAGTTAGTTAGTATAATTTTAAGGCATTCAGCGTCTCAGGCTATTAACGTCTTTATAGAACAATCTGTACAGTATATACAATAGGAATTATTCTAAAAGATTCTGCCTTTGTACAATTTATATTTCTTTATTGATCATTTATTAGGACCGTTTTAAGCAGGAAGGAACCGAGCCACACTAACTATTGCCAAATTTAATCGAGCGATTTAATTTTTACATGAAAACGATTGTGCGGATTTTTGTGTAAATTTAATTGAATTTCTTTTAAAGCGAAGTGAATTTCCTAAAATTTCCCAAGGAATCTGCACGAACGTTCTCGCATGAAAAATTCTCCAGGTTCATTGATTCATTTTTTACAATACTGTTAAAAATTTTGGTGTAAAATTCTGCGCCGGAGGTATACAGCGTCCAAAAACCCTGAGTGATGTTAACCCGGAGTTGATCCTACGCCCCTTAAGGAGTGACTTAGACTATTACGGAGCGGAGTCTCCTATTTTTGCCGAGTGTAATGCGCTTTTATGGTGCTAATTTCACTCATTCATTCTCATAGCACTCGGGAATATTGGGCGCCATATAGACTCCGGCGGCGACCTTCAATCCTCGATTTTTAACTGTGAAGGTGCAAAAAATAAATTGTTCCCAAAAATGAAGAATTTCCCAGGCCTCTCTTAATTTTAACGGGGGACTTTTGAAAGTCACACAGACGTCCCATTTTGATCGGTTCGTCGTGGGAACACAGCTTGCGAAAGCAAGCAAACCAAACGTCAGCATCCTGTGACCGAGGCTTGAGGTGATTCGATGGACGCCATATTTTGTGTCAGAACGGCATGCGATATATCGCATCAATTGGTTCCATTTTTTCAGCTACTCGTCATTTTTCTCCAATTTTGAGATCACAATTCTGTTGTCAGGAGATTAAAGCACTCACACACCAATTTTAACAAAGAAATTCAACGTAATAAAGGCGTGGTTTTTTCAGAGAGAAAATATCGCATTCGAGTGCAGTTTCGATATCGGTATCGAATGCTATGTTTTCTCTCTGAAAAAACCACGCCTTTATTACGTTGAATTTCTTTGTTAAAATTGGTGTGTGAGTGCTTTAATCTCCTGACAACAGAATTGTGATCTCAAAATTGGAGAAAAATGACGAGTAGCTGAAAAATTGGAACAAATTGATGCGATATATCGAATGCCGTTCTGACACAAATTATGGCGTCCATCGAATCACCTTAACGGGCGTTCCCATCATGTTAGACGGGGTATTTCACTTGTGTGTTTAAAACTCACAAACCGCGAACGTTGTGTGAATACATGCTTTTGAAGAGTTTAAAAGCTGTATACACAACTCTTCACTCGAGCACATCATACGAGACCAGATCTTTCACTTGTGAGTATTAAGCTCACAAAGCGCGGAAGCTGTGCGGTTTCGTGCTTTTGGGGATTCTTAAGGCTGCATACACGGCTAATCGGTCGAACACATCAGGCCAATCGAGATCTTTCATTTCTAAATTTAAAACTCACAAAGCGCAAAAGTTGTGTGGTTATGTGCTTTTGCAGATTCTTAGGGCTGTATACATAACTATTCGGTTGAACGCATCATACGAGACGAGATCTTTCAGTGGTGAGTTTAAAACTCACAAGCGCGTAATTTGTTTGGTTACGTGCTTTTGGAGATACTTAGGGCTACGTACACGGCTTATCGGTCGAACGCCTTATGTGAGACGAGACGTTTCACATATGGACGTATTTCTACCAAACAGACCTATGTGGAGGTGAGAAAGATGGGGTGTGCTCTATAAATCTGCATAAAAAGCAATGTAAAAGTGGGCGTGGTTCCTTTTGAAGAATTGGAAAAGCTTGATATTGCATTCTATCAAACAGACCTATGTGTCAACTGGATGCGGGAGTCATGAGCCGCGGGCAGGGCAAGAAAGCGTTGTGGACAGGGCTCATGAGTTAATGACCACGACTACCGCAACCACGAGGAACGTGACGCCGGCGTCCTCCTCCGTTGACGTCACTGGCGCTTTATTATTCTCATTCACTCTTACGCAAGAGAACTAACGAGCACACCCCATATTTCTCACTTCCACATAGGTCTGTTTGGTAGAACTACGTCCATATGAGCTTAAAACTCAAAAAGCGCGGAAGTTGTGTGGCTACGTGCTTTTGGAGATTGTAAAAGCTTTATACACAACGATTCGGTCGAACACATTATGTGAGACGAGAACTTTCACATGTGAGTTTAAACTCACAAAGCGCGAAAGTTTTGTGGTTACGTGCTTTCGGAGATACTTAGGACTGCATACACGGCTACTCGGTCGAACGCATCATGCGAATCGATATCTTTTATTTTTAAGCTTAAAACTCACAAAACGTGAAGTTGTGCGGTTACGTGCTTCTGGAGAGACCCATGGCTGCATACGCGGGTAATCGATCGAACGCATCATGCGAATAGAGATGTTTCATTTCTAACTTTTAAACTTATAAAGCGCGTACGTTGTGTGGCTACATGCTTTTGGAGGTTCTTAGGTCTGCATACACGGCTAATCGGTCGGATGCATCATGTGAAACGAGATCTTGCGTTTGTGAGTTTAAAACACACAAAGCTCGGAAGTTGCGTGGTTACGTGCTTTTGCAGATTCTAAAGGCTGCATAGACGGCTGATCGGTCAAACGCATCATACGTGACGAGATATTTCACGTGTGACTTTAAAACTCACAAAGCGCAGAACTTGTGCGGTTACGTGCTTCTGGACATTCTAAGGGCTGCATTCACGGCTAATTCGTCGAAATAATAATGTGAGACGAGATCCTTCATTTCTAACTTTAATACTCACAAAGCTCGGAAGTTGTGTGGTTACGTGGTTTTGCAGATTCTTATGACGGCATGCACGGCTAATGGTCGGGCGCATCATGTGAGACGAGATCCTGTATTGTGAGTTTTAAGCTCACGAAGTGGGGATGTTGTGCGGTTACGTGGTATTGCAGATTCTCTGGGATTCATAGACGGCTAATCGGTCGAACCCATCATATGAGACGAGATTTTTCACTTGTGAGTTTAAAACTCACAAAGTGGGGATGTTGTGCGGTTACGTGGTATTGCAGATTCTCTGGGATTCATAGACGGCTAATCGGTCGAACCCATCGTATGAGACGAGATTTTTCACTTGTGAGTTTAAAACTCGCAAAGCGCGGAAGTTGTGCGGTTACGTGATATTGCAGATTCTATGGGCTGCATAGACGGCTAATCCATCGAATTTATCACGTGAGACGAGATCCTACACTTGGTAATGCAATGGCCGTATATACGGCTATTTGGTCGATCACATCATAGGAGACGAGATTTTTCACTTGTGAGTTTAAAACTCACAAAGCGCAGAAGTTGTGCGGTTACCTGCTTTTGGAGATTCTAAGGGCTGCATACACGGCTAATCCGTCGAATACATCATGGGAGACGACATCCTTCAGTTCTAAGCTTAAAACTCACAAAGCACAGAAGTTGTGAGGTAACTTGCTTCTAGAGAGTCCGATGGGTGCATACGCGGTTAATCGGTCGAACGCATCATGCGAATCGAGATTTCTCATTTCTAACTTTAAAACTCATTAAGCGCGTACGTTGTGTGTTTACGTGCTTTTGGATATTCTTATGGCTGCATACACGTCTAATTGGTAGAGTGCATCATGTATGTCAAGATCCTGCACTTGTTAGTTTAAAACTCACAAAGCGGGGGTGTTGTGCGGTTACGTGCTTTTGGAGATTCTTTGGGCAGCAAACACGTCTAATCGGTCGGGTGCATCATGTGGGACGAGATCTTTCGCTTGTGAGTTTCACACTCACAGAGCCTGGAAGTTGTGCGGTTACGTGCTATTGCAGATTCTATGGGCTGCATAGACGGCTAATCGGTCGAACGCGATTCAAGATCTTTCACTTGTGAGTTTCAAACTCACAAAGCACGGAAGTTGTGTGGTTACGTGCTTTTGGAGATTCTTAGGGCTGCATACATGGCCGATCGGTTGAACGTATCATGCGAATCGATATCTTTCATTTCTAAGCCTGAAACTCACAAAGCGAGGAAGTTGTGTGATTACGTGCTTTTGGAGATTCTTTGGGCAGCATACACGTCTAATCGGTCGGGTGCATCATGTGGGACGAGATCTTTCGCTTGTGAGTTTCACACTCACAGAGCCTGGAAGTTGTGCGGTTACGTGCTATTGCAGATTCTATGGGCTGCATAGACGGCTAATCGGTCGAACGCGATTCAAGATCTTTCACTTGTGAGTTTCAAACTCACAAAGCGCGGAAGTTGTGTGGTTACGTGCTTTTGGAGATTCTTAGGGCTGCATACATGGCCGATCGGTTGAACGTATCATGCGAATCGATATCTTTCATTTCTAAGCCTGAAACTCACAAAGCGAAGAAGTTGTGTGATTACGTGCTTTTTGAGATTCTGAAAGCTGCATACGCGGCCATTCGGTCGAACGCATCATATGAGGCGGGAACATTCATTTGTGAGTTTAAAACTCAGAAAGCGCGAAAGTTGTGCGGTTACGTGCTTTTGGGGATTCTTAAGGCTGCATACGCGGCTATTCGGTCGAACGCATCATGCGAATTGAGATATTTCACTTGTGTTTTTAAAACTCACAAAGTGCGGAATTTGTGCGGTAACATCCTCAAAGTTTCGAAGTTCCACCGTAGTTTCTCCAAAAGCCACGAGGATGACGTACAACTTTGGATTAGGTAACTATGCAGTGCATTCGTGTAAGCTCTGAGCCGCTTGCGAGTTAAATCGCGATTGGTTGTAGTCTGTCGTGCTAAGGAAGAACGCCGTATGAACCTACAGGCGCACTATGGTCCGAATAGCTGGTTTAAGCGGCAATAAATCGAAAAAGTTAAGTTTGGAAAAAGTTAGATTTTAAGCGGTAGATCGATAGTACATATTGTAGAGAAGACTCCTGTAAAATTTCACTTCGATTAAAGCACTAATAAAGATGTGACAAGCCAGGGAAGTGCAGCGCGCGGAGCACTTTATGGGTGCGATTCCGGTTACCGAGCGGCAGTGCTGTGTTTAAGGGCTTGTTTTCGTCGTTTCACCGTACCTGAAAGTGTTTGGGCACTTGATTCACAAAATATAAGATAAGTTTAAGATGTTTCATGCTGAAACTGTTCTTTTTCATCATATCTAATGTTCTAGATTAACCCTTAGACATAGTCA
>NW_017547236.1:55801-114828 GCF_001854935.1 Bemisia tabaci
TGCCTCAATTTAAGGTTTGTGAACAAAATATTACCACAGTTATATAAAGTATAAAAATGTTAAAAATGGATTTTTCCTGAAGAATATTAGCATTTTTGCACTCAGCGACCCTAAAAACCCCTGAAAACTCATGTTGCGAGGTTTAAACATACATATCTGATTTAATGCCGCTTAAACCAGCTATTCGGACCATAGTGAGGCGTTGCCAAATTTCCTTTGATAAAAACCGAATTTACTGAGAAAGTTGTGAATATTACTTCCCAAAAATTGAAGAAAGTTTTGTACGCAATTTAATATAACATATATGAAAATTTTAAGGAAAAATTTGCGTGAATGTTGTCACAAATACATGTTTTATCAAGGGAAATTTGGCAACTCTCGAATGTTCATACGGCGTTCTTCCTTAGCACGACAGTAGCGGTATTGGCGAAGATGGCCGGCGAGTGTTGAGGCCTGATACGGGGTGACTAAGTTCACCCCTCGTCGGAAGCGGGGGCGCGGGGTACAAGGGGGGGGGGGGNCGGGAGGGGGCTGTGTTATCTACCACGGCTGATCGGGCACACTGGCTTGCATACCGTACCCTTTCGCGAGTGCTCTGCCTAACATGAGAGCTGCCTGCAGGTTAAACTACGTATTATGATGACGGACAACTATCCGATTTTTTATAGCCCATGTTATCTTCATACGAGTATTGAGGTCATTGCATGGGGATGAATTTTTTATTTTCGATGTACAAGCCTACAGAGTTTCCCGAATTCAAAGGCGGATATTTTCATAATACATTTTTGGAATCAAAATGAGACTTTTTTGCTCTTAAGCATTTTTCTATAAAAATCCCCCTCCTCATTAAAAGTACAGTCCCTTGAAATTTTGGCTGAAACCCGTTTTTTCTTGATTGTGACGACATTTTTTAGTAAGAATGCATGAAAATTGGTCATTTGATGATTCTTTTACACGTTATGACATTTTTTATTCCATAAAAGCTGAAGTCATACTCAAGGGAGGTTTAAGAGAGGGGTTTTAACTCTTAAGGAGGGATTTTTGGGAAAACATTACAGAAAAAAGTCTTATTTTGATTCCAAAAAAGATTTTGAAAATATTTGCGTTTAACTTTGAACACCCTGTCTTTAAATTTGGGCCATCTCGTGAGTGAAAATAACGAAGTGCTGATGAGTGCATAACTGAATTTTTTGCATCACAACTTAAAGGGCTGTTTTGTGAACATTGTACAAGAATAGCGTCCAAAAACGTGACAACATGGTTACTAATTTCCAACAGCTCTGTCGCACACAAATCGTCGCCCCTCTGATGTAACGTACCTCTATTGTATGCACATGGGCCCTGTTTTACACACTAGCCAGGCTCTCTGGGGCTCATGTGTAAATCGAGATAGAACCTTACGTCAGAGAAGAAGTGACGAAATGATAAAATCAACTGAGTGGACCTCGCAAATGGACCGCTAGACAAGGTACGATTTTAAGCATTCTGATACATGTTTTTTAACCAAAATTTCACGTAGTACACGATGCGCACAACAAAAATAACCGAAATCAGTTCCTTACAAAGGTATTTAATGATTCATGATTAGTGAATTCAAACCACCTTCTCATTAAAACGCAATGCTCTGCGTGATTCACATCGTGCGCTAAACGTTATCATGACAGTCTCTGCGATAGAATAATCTGGCAACCTCAATCTTGATGCTTTGGCTCAGCTGTAGCAAATTGCTAATAGTCTGAATAACTTATAGTGGGTAATAAACATTGCTCGATTGAGAAGCTTGCTGAAACCGTTGTAGTGCGCGATTTGACTCACGTGGAGCTTTGAGTTTCTCGTGAGCGGGCAGTTCAAATTCGTCGTAACCAATGTGAAATAAGAACGTTAATATCTTCGTTAGGAGTTGGTTCCAGTAATTTTCTTTACGCGAATCGTGTTTTACGTGAAATTCTGGTTAAGATATATTGCTTAAATTCGTACCTTGTCTAGTGGTCTATTGTGCGATTATTGTGCATTTAAGACATTTTTCTGTGCTAAGGGTGCGATTTTAGCTTTCGAAAATCTACTCAGGTGGCCGTATGTATTTTATTTGCAAACAGACCCTCTTGCACATTTTACTTCGAGCACGGTGCAAAACGGCAGTGGACACAAAAAGTGGAAAAAGGAATGAGCGGAGCTACCCTCTGTTCGCTGGTATACGCTCGCGTAAATGGGCCCGATAAATTCAGTCGTCTCAAGCAGTTCCAGTTCTTTAAAGCTTCACGGTCTGAGGTTTGCGCACTGCAACCACCTCTGGGCTATTTTTTTACCCCTTTCTCTTCCTTCACCCCCACCCGTACCCGTAATTCCTTTGGTGATGTAGACGAATGTGTCTCAGTCCCTAGAGGCCAGAAACTCGAGTTGTCAAACTTACTGCAGAGTTCCGGGGTGTACTGTATACCTTTTACCTTGTGGAATGGTCCATCAGCCTATATCTTGCAATAGGGAACTACTGTGTCTGGCTCGACCATAAAAGCACCTACGTGCATTCAGGAATTGATGACACGTATGTTGTTCATGAAGTAAGCCAGACATTAGTTTATCATCGTAAAATGCCATCCAATTCGATGTTGCTGTTCTCCAAATCATAGAGACGTCATCACACTATTCCAGCTTGAACTGAGACAGAAAAGTGGAGCATCGGGCAATTAACGGAAACCAGTCGCGTGGCATGCTTTGCGATGTATCGATTGAGCTGCCATTTAAACCTATGGGGAAACATCGAAACACAGGGTGTTCGCAACGAACGCCTTAATAATCGATTCTTTACCATAGATTAAAATAGGGAAGTATCTATAATCGATCATTCGCGCCTCGCCACTGAGCGGAAACCTCGATGGACTGTCCTACGCACGCGGCATGCATTTGGATCTTGTAACAACCAGTTTTTATTAAGATGATGCAAGGGCCGTGATGTCACGCGCTTTGACCAAAAATGCAAAATTGATAGTGGTAATGAGCTCATTGAGCATAAAAAATTTAAGAGCGGGGAACATCTACTACAATGGAGTGAGTTATTGAGGGGCCTAGGGGACAAGGCGTATCAGTGCAGTTTTTGACAAATTTGAGGTATTACTGATTTCATTTAAAACTAGTTTTAATGCATATTCTGAGCAAAATATTCTCCCAAATTCCAATTTTCAAGCATCAAAAAGTCTATTTGAACTTTCTTTCCGCCATAAAGATCCATGTAATTTCAAAATTTAAAACACGCATGTCTCGAATTTGCAAAAACGACACTTATGCGCGTTTCCTCCATGCTCCTCAATTAAATCTATCGTTCTCTACAATACGCGCTGAGTCGAATATGACCCCCGTTGTGCTTGGTCAGGTCGACTTTCGCCGAAAAATCATGATTTCCCCTACGAATCGAGCTTTTCCGGAGAAAAATCAATTTTCCGGAGAATATGTGCAGGATGGAGAAAAGCTAAGGTCTTTTCCGGATTTACCAGCCAAAATTACATGGGAAACCATGTATAACATGCTTATCAAAGTTTCCACTCTATTCCTAATATCGAGGTTTTCCCGGACAAGTGCTCCTTTCCGCCCTTGTAACACATGTAATACTAATCCGATCGTTTTGCGCCGGAAAGGAGGGGAATTTCTTTACTCAGGCAACAAGTGGAGTTAACCCTACTCAATTTTTGCCGCTGAAGCTAAAAATGACCGTAGAAACCACATGAAAATGAGCGTAGTATTTGCCTGCAAGGTCGCGATTGTGTAGTCGATTAATCTTCAAGTCACCCATGAAATTTTGCGTCTACGTCATTTTTGTCGGAATTCCAGCGAGAATTTCAAATTTTTAAAATCTTTTGATATTCGACAAGTGGCAGCGCTGAAAAACTATTGAGTTTTTCTTTTGAGGAGGTATTTAATTTTTTTGGAAATGTACTGAAAAAGTACTGACTTTTGGCCAGCCTGTTTTAGTAGACACGCTGCTCCGTGTTGAAATGCTTCAGTTTAGCTGAAATAAATATATCTCGCCCATCATTAAAACGACCGGATTAATTATAAGGATTTCGGCATGAAGTACACTTAATTAATCGCTTACTTCCCAAGAAGGCACTCGCCGATGCTCTCAAATATAGCCGATGGCCTAAGGGTTTCAATCGAACTCTCCCCATGTTTCAAGAAAATTGGCATTTTTAATATCTTCTTTCTATAAGATCCGAGTAACTTTTAATTTAGCCAGTTCAAATTTTCCCTCTCCATTTTCTGAGAAAACTGAATTCTCTTTGTGGAGGACGGAATTAATTGTCTCATTTTATTCGTTTTTCGTAACAAGTGAATAATTTACAATAAGCTTTTCCTTATCGTATCATATCGCTATTATAGGATGACGCGATAATATAGAGACAATCTTGTATAAAAAGAACAAAAAAAGGACACATTTTAAAATGAAACCCAAACAAATTATTTCCGTGCCTAAGTAGCGAAACAGACGTAGGTTATGATATTTATACCAGAATGCAATCTTATCTATTTTCTGCGCTTTTAACTTCCGCTTGTCAATCATTGCTGTGAGATAGTGCTGAAGAAACCCTGGTAAAGTATTGAAATAAGCATTTTAAAACCAAAATCTTTTGAAAAAATAATTCGTAGAAATAAAAAATGATTCATTTTTCTTGTGGCATTCCTATCAAGATTTAATGAGAACATTTTCATAATCACTCCTCTTCACCATTTTTAATGAAGCTAAAACCATATAAAGTGTTCCAGCTCTTATATTTTACTGGCATTTTGTAAATTGTATGTAGATTCTGTACTGGGAAATTGGTGCACATTGTGCAAAGAGGAACTACAATTTCATGCTCATTCCTAAAAGCGCCATCCTGCATAGGGAAACTTATGTCATATAATATGCTGTTTCTAAAATAAGCCAGAAATCGCAGTTCCTAACTGCAAAATGTACTACAATTTTGCTGCGCTTTCTTCCTTACGCGCGTCTTTAATTCTGTGCGATACATCATGCACTACAAACCGCCTTCAGTTTGACGTGCCTTCGTTTCTGCGCGATGCTCCAAGCACCACTACAACGTTAGTTTAATTGCCCTACTGCATGCAGCATTGTAGTGATATTAATCTGCTTTGACCCTTATCAGTGCTGGAACGTATGCGAAATTGAACCAGGAGCGGGAGCCGTATGAAGTTCTGGTAAAATTCCAATTCATTAAGGTTCTTCAATTCCTCATGAATCCTCAAAATAAACGAAACAACTAAATACTTAATATCACTAATGTAAAGGAATGAATTCAATTTACTTAAAAAATTCTTAACAACTTTGAAGCCTCATTGTCGAAGGAACAATCATATTTTAGGGGATTATGAAATCTCGTTTTTAAATGTCTATTCTACAAGCGCCAACCTTGTATACACCGTTTGAAATGTTTTAAATTTCCATTTCAATACACATACTGCGTAAATCGTTTACCTAAAATACACGAAGGGTAGAGAGGGGTTCAATAAGTTGTTCGGCAGAGTTCTTGTTGAAATTTTCTGCTTGTTTTAATTCGAGGAAATGCAATTGGAAAATTTCTCTTGCCGCAATAACCAGTGAAATTAGGCAGGAGATTTGTTACATCTGTGCTTTAAATTATCATAATTTACGGTGGCTGTGTGGCAACAGCGCTCTGGTTTCCCTCGCTCTCATCTCTGGCCCCTCAACTGAGACATGGACAATGCGATGTGCAAGATCGAGCCCTATTCATGTCGCTTTCAAGACACGAGCTTTTGTGCTGTTCTTCTTACTCCTTTCCGAAGCTACTTACCATTTAATCCACTTACAATTAGTTGCAATCGACCTTCGGTAAAAAAAGGAGAAAAATAACTGCTCAGCCTACCCCACCCAACCCACGCGCTGCCAAAGGTAGATTCAGCTCACGTCTTGGTTCCAATCAGTTTTTTGTTTCAAAAATTGATTTTTCCCGCAAAAGTTGGCCATCGTATCGTTCTATGATTTTAGGAAGAAAGAGTCAGAAACAAATAACCCGTTTACTTATTTACGACCTTATTCATAGTCGTTCAGTGACGTGGCGTGCTTTGCGATTTATCGATTGGTCTGCCATTTAAACCTATGGCAAAGGATCAATTAACAGGGTGTTCGCAACGAACACCTTAATAATCGATTCTTCACCATAGTTTTAAATGGGGAAATATCGATAATCGACACTGTAGTCGTTCCTTTTAAAGCTCCTCGCGGTGCCAGCCTGCCCTGCGTTTTTTGTCAGATTCAACTTCATACATGAAAGTGTGATGCTTCTAAATTTGCATCCTTGTTTTAAATCTATATTTCTCCTCTTTTTTTTAATTCAAGGAAATGCCAGGGAATTTCAGCGCTCAACTTTCCCAACAAGTCAAGGAATTCTATGGGAATTTTGAGATTTGATTATTTGTAAATGCGATTTGAGCGGCTTAATAGTCGATTTAATTATATCACGCATTTTAGTTTATTGCGATGTCCAGGGTAGAGTGACTTTCATCGCAATCTTCGTGTTTTTAATGACCATTGCAGCGGAATATCTAGTAACTTTTCCTCTATTCTCCGTGTTGAAAACGATTTTGATGGTCTAGTAACTTTTCCTCTATGCTCCGTGTTGAAAATGATTTTGATGGTCAAATTTTCACAAAATGCAAAAACTAGAATGTAGCTCCGTCTCCGTGCTAATATCTGAATATTTGAAAACAGTACTGCGCCTTTAAATCGATGGATACAATTCGAGCCGCTCAGGAGCTGAAATTTTCGCATCACGATTCTAGTGTAGTGGGATGTCCGGGGACGAATGACTTGCGTCGTAATATTCGTGTTTTTAATGACCAATGCAGCGAAACATCCAGTAACTTTTACTCTATTCTCCGTGTTGAAAACAATTTTGATGGTCAAGTAGACACAAGTTGCAAAAACTAGAATGTATAGCTTCGCCTCCGCGCTCATACCTGAATAATTGAAAACAGTGCTGAGAAATACAGTGCGCCTTCAACTCGATGGATGCGATTCGAGCGGTTCCGGAGTTGAAATAGTTGCATCACGATTTTGGTCTAAAACTAGGTCCGAAAGGCGAGTCAATTTAATGGAGCAGTAGATTAGGTCGAATTTAAGCATTTTGGCACATGTTTGTGAGCCTAAATTTCACATTTAACACGATTCGCGCAACGAAAATGACTGAAATGACTGGAATGACTGGAACTCCTCGTTAAGATATTGATCGTATTTCGATGTGTACATTCAAACCACCCGCTCATGAAAAAGCACAAGCTAACGTGAGTAAAATCGCGCACTTTTAAACATTACCGTAGCAGTCGCTCTACGGTATGAAATATGGAAATCTCAATTTTGGTGCTTTGGCTCAGTTGCGCATGACGTTAACGCTTTGAGCAACACAAGGCGGAAAAGGAAAATTGCTCGATTCAGAAAGTAAGGATCCTACCACAACCCATCACTGGAAAGAAAACACATTGGATCTAGAGTCCATGCAGACTTTTGAAAACATGGACAAGAAAAAATACTCTTGATTCAATCAGATTTTTGCTTAAATCAAAAGGAAATCCGCTCAAATTAAGAGGCTTGGTTCTTGATTTAAGCAAAAGTCCGATTGAATCAAGTGTATTTTTTCTTGTCGATGTTCTTAAGAGTCTAGACTCTAGAACCGATGTGTTTTTTTCCAGTAATTACCGTTGTGGTGCGTGATTTGATTCAAGTAGACTATTGTTTTTCTTTCAAGCGGGAAATTCAAATTCCCCGTAGCTAATGTAAAGCAAAAACCTAGATATCTTCGTTAGAAGTTGATTTCAGTAAATTTCATCGCACAAATCGTTATGTGCGTGGAATTTTGGTCACGAAACACGTATCAGAATAACTAAAGCACATTTTCCTTTGTTCTATTAAATCTCTCATACAGGTTTCCAGCGGGTCGATTGTTGGATCGCTATCGAATGGACTTGATCGATAAATCCCTATCTTTACTATGCTATTTATCGATCAAGGTCATTCGATAACGATTGAACAATCTACCTGCAGGTAATAAAAGCAGCAGCGTTGCTTCGCGCCGTTTTTCTTTATCTCAATCAATCTTGATCGAGATACCGAAAAACGACTCTTCGTGGGGACTGACGGGCAAAGCTGGTAAGAGCGAGTGGAGTTGAAAACTTCACCTCCCCTCCTCCGCCCGGTCCCTGTCCCCCATTCAAGCTGTCGCCCCCGTAATGAAGGTCAAGCCATCATAAGTGTGTCACAAACACCACTTTCTGTCGACATCAAGTGGCAACCGAGAGGACCTTCTCCGAGGGTCTTTTCGACTTTCCGACCCGAGGAAAATCACAATTAGCTCTTGAACAGTCTATTTCTTTATTTGTTTCGTCCCCACTGAATTATTCTCCTCTCTTCGCGTTTTTCCGCGTCGGTTTTTCAATGTCCACGGTTGCCTCCAACCTCTCTTGTAGTATTTCCTCCTACATTCCCTTTCTTGCATATCTCCTGTAATATCTGACGTAGAAAGTTAGAAAGAGCACAGGTGTCTCCAAAAAGAGAAAAAACAATCGAAGCTCGACGGTTTTTATAGTAGACTAGATGGTTGATTACTTAGCAATGTTTAACGCTGAGTTAAAAACTAGTAAATTCTTCCCTTAAAATCAGGATTTAGGTTTAAAAATAAAGTTTTTTGTGGAAAATCCAATTTTCTGGAAAAGTGGTGCATGATTTTAGAAAATCAGGGCCAAATCCGGATTCAGCAGTCAGGGTTACATATGGGTGAGGCAGATTTGCGTACCTTTTTACGTTACCCAATTACGGAAACAAAAATTGTATACAAATACTTCTCAATTACGTGACTTTGCCGTAACATAAGTTTCTTTCCAAGTGTCAGCGCGAGGGGATACCATTTTCGTATTTCAAAACGTCACTCTTTAGTTTATAAATCACAACATGGTCAAACGATGAAATGTTGATCGATTGCGTTCATACCTGGACAACCCGTTTTACGACCCTAGAAGACAATTTTTCGAGAAACGTGCAAAAATTCTCCACCCCGCGTCGGTTGATCAGGCAATAGCGTTTCAAAAATACCTTGAACGAAGACATTTTCTCACACATCAGACGATGAAAAGTTGATATGCGCATATCGACGGTGTAAGTCAACAATCACATAACTCGGTTTGCGACGTCGCAGACTTCCTGTCATACTATATTTTTTAAACGGAGATTATTATTTTCCGAGATGCGTGGTATGGTAGTTTCACCATCGATGTAATGTATTATCATTTGAAATGACAATAATTCCAACAAGTTCTACAAAATCTTTAGAATCATAAGTTGGAAAGCATCAAATACACGGCGCGGGGCTGGCGCGCACGGCGCGTAACGCATAGTAGCGCCTTACAAGATCGCAGGATACTTCATGCATTGCGTGTACAGCAGTCCGCGCAACGCATAGCGCCTTACGAGTCTGCAAAATACTTCATGTATTGCGCGTATACCACGGTGCGCGCTCACGTCGTTGAAAAGTCGCGCGGATTTTCTTGGTGTACACCATTTCCGAACAAAGCTCACCGCGAGCTTGCAATCCTAGGATTACAGGATTGTAGAGAGTTAGCAATCCTGTGTGTTTTCCGGCGAAAATGTAATTTACGAGTGGGCATTTTTCGAGTCGGAATGCTGTTACGTTCTATCGTCTGGAAAACGAACTTACCCAACTTCCAAGGGAGAAAGAGGACATTTTTTTCATCACAAATGTGGCAAAATTTCCAAGGACGTATCGACGGTGTAAGTCGGCAATCACATTACTCGGTTTGCGACGTCGCAGACTCTTCGTCATATTTTATTTTTTAAACGGAAAACCACTCCAAATTTCTATGTATTTCCCCATTTTTTACTGTCACATTTTTACCAATACTTGTACTTACTCCGATTAAGTCTATAATCTCTGTAGTTATCCGTTGCAAGGTATTCTTCTCCCTCTCTCTCTTTCCCCCATATTTTTACATAATTTTTTTACTAATCTTCATTTTTCTTTTTTTATTTTGACACCCCATTTCCGCCCTTCTGGCTCGATTTTTCTTTGCTTTTTTTTTATTTTTGGATTGCGAGGTCGCAATTTTCTCTCCCCAGGGGGATGTCAACACCTTCTCATATTTTCCTTTTCATATTTTCAATTTTTCATTACATTTCAGTATTCTCATTAGGGATGGCTGGATTTTGTTCATTTCTGTCTTTTTCACGTCTATCTCCCAGCCATCACCTAAAATCACCCATTACTTTAATTACTGAACTTGCAGCTGATAGCTCCACTGATTAGCGTGTAGACTTGTTGTCTCACCACCTGTGACGTCAGCAAGTCTATAAAAGCTTGTGCTGCCCTAAAATCGAGGTCTTTTACCATCTTACGACCCATGACCCACGTCTCTCTCTCTGGTCTTTTTCCATCTTTGTGACCCGGACTCATGTCCCTCGCTCTAAGTCCCTGGACCATCTGACCCGTGCTAAGTGCTTGTATGCTGTGCCACTCTCGTCTCCATGGCACATCTCTGTGTAATAAAATCTAACTCTTGTGAAATTGTGAATCTTTTCAAAATCCTCTAATACAATATTTTCGGTTCATTCTACTATTGTGTTTTTCCGTTATTCAACCTTCATCAGTTTGTTGATTAACCCAATTTTTAGAATTTCCCGTGATTTTCTTTCTCTGTGCGGAGAAAAATCTGCTTTAACTTCAAGGAATGATGTCGATGCGTTCTCCTTAAAAAAAAATGACATAGAGGCGGAGTTTTTCAGACACCGTAAACGAGTTATGTGATTGCCGACTTACACCTTCTATGTATGACATTATTTTGAGCTGCTTTAAATTTTGATCAAAGTTGGGGCCAAAGAAGGCCCTCGACTGGACACAAACTTTTCATGAAATCCTCGTTACTGAGACGCGCAGACCTCAACCGGCCCATGCAGGAGCAACAAGGCCGAACACCAACTATTCACGAATGAACGCAGAGAGTCTATTCCTGTAGCATTAACCCAGATAATATTTTCAACGTCAACCACTACGGAAGCTACAATAGGTGGCCTTATCACGCGGAACCATCGGAGGGGAGTTGTTCCGGTACATTACACTCTCACTTCTTTACCCGGGAGGCCTAATTCGCAAGCTCACTTCCCCTGCGTAAGAAGCTTTTCTCCGTTGTAACGGATTTCCACCCCCTGAAAAAACAAGCTGTCGCGGTTTATCATTGCGTTTATGCTAATTTTTCAAGGGAGAAAGTGTAGGAAAGAGCGTGACTATTTGCAGGAAAGGATTGGGTATTCAGACCCCGCTTTAGATATGTTTGCCTTTCTGGTATGTGTTCGCAGATAAAAAGGGCTGCTATCAGCCGTGTACGTAAGCAGAAAAAAGGGTTAGCTCCTATTAAAAAGTTCATTTAAAAGGGGGTAAAACAAAAACAATAGGTACTTAAACAAGGCTAAACACAGAGACGTAACAAACCTGGAACGTTTCGGGGGTGGTCTCGACCCCCTCCTCGGCCAGGAACAAAAATAAATTTAAAAAAAAAAATATAAAAATCAAGATACCGTTAAACACTCATTCGCGGTGATAAAAGGCCACCCCGAAACGCCCCAGGTTTTTTAATGTCTCTGTTTTTAGCCTTGTTAATACCTATTGTTTTGTGTTTTTCCTATAGTCTAAACTTTTGTCTACATCTCTCCTTGCCTATCCTCTATCCTCTTTGTCTATAGCTTTGCCTGTCAATTTCAATAATCAACCCGCAGAGATAGCCTCCCGCAACGGCTCGAAAATGAGAACGATTTGCGAAAATTGGAATCGAGGGATCGAAATTTTTGAATAAAACTCAAAATTTTTACGTTTATTACGTCACATTTTAAATTTCAAGGAATGCTTTTAGAAGAAAATTTCACGAGGAAATCAATGGAACCACTTTTAGAACCTCAAAGTTGTGCACGGACGGAGTTAAAAGCGTTTAAAGTGTCCAAACTTGTTCCGATCTCACCTAATAACTCGATCCACACTGGAAAAAAAACACATTGGATCCAGAGTCCAGACTCATAAAAACATCGGCAAGAAAAAGTACTCTTGATTCAATCAGAATCTAGCTTAAATCAAGAACCAACCCTCTTAATTTAAGCGGATTTCCTTTTGATTCAAGCAAAAATCCGATTGAATCAAGAGTATTTTTTCTTGTCAATGTTTTCAAGAGTCTGGGCTCTACCCTGGGAAAAAAAGTAGCTTGGATCAAGCCTGATGATTCTTGAATTTGCCGCCAAGAATGTTTTTTTTTATCTTGCTTTAAGCTGTCTTTTTCTTGATACAAGAAAAATAATGCTTGGGTTAAGCTAAAAAGTAGCTTATATTAACCAGCAAATTGCTTGATTTAAGAAGAAATACTTCTTGGCGGCAAATTTAAGATTTTTTTTTCAGTGTAGATCCAATTTTTTTTTTCCAGTGCATAGGTTTTTTATGTCTCTGTTTTTAGCCTTGTTTACCCATTGTTTTGTGTTTTTTCTAGTCTAAAGCTTTGTCTACATATCTCCTTGCCTATCCTCTTTGTCTATAGCTTTATCTATCAATTTCAATAACCAGCCCGGAGGGATAGCCTCTCGCAACGGTTTGAAAATGAGAACGAGTTGCGAAAGTTGGAATCGAGGGATCGAAATTTTTGAATAAAACTCAAAATTTTTACGTGCTTTAGCTTTTTGTCTACATCTCTCATTGCCTATCCTCTATCCTCTTTGTCTATAGTTTTGTCTATCAATTTCAATAACCAGCCCGGAGGGATAGCCTCTCGCAGCGGTTTGAAAATGAGAACGATTTGCAAAAGTTGAAATCGAGGGATCGAAATTTTTGAATAAAACTCAAAATTTTTACGTGCTTTAGCTTTTTGTCTACATCTCTCCCTGCCTATCCTCTTTCCTCTTTCTCTATAGCTTTGTCTATCAATTTCAATAATCAGCGCGGAGGGATAGCCTCTCGCAGCGGTTTGAAAATGAGAACGATTTGCGAAAGTTGGAGTGGAGGGATCGAGGATCTGACAGGTGAGAAAATAAGTCGGGGGAGGATCAGCGGGGCTTAGCGCGGGGCTGAGTTGTCCGGCCGGACGGAGAATCTCGAGCATCTCGGTTGCCTCGTCCCGGAAACAAAAATGGATCATTTTCTCCTCGATTGCTCATCCTCGGCGGGCGATTTAACACTCCCAACTCCTAAAATAGATTTTTCTCCCGCTCTGACCGCTTACGAGCTTCAGAGCGGTGAAAAATTACTCCGTTCGACCGCGAACTCGGCATGAAAGTTCAGTGGCGTCTCGTGCTCGGTGGCGATTTTGCAAGTTGGCAACACTGTTTTTGCTCCATTTAAATCCATTGAAAATATCGATTTTAGGCGAGGCAAACTGATTATTACGGTGTTCGTTGCGAACATTCTATGTATCGAACATTTTCCGTAGGTTCAAACGGCAAATTAATCGATATGTCGCAGGCAACCTCCATTTAAATCCATTGAAAATATCGATTTTAGGTGAGGCAAACTGATTATCGCGGTGTTCGTTGCGAACATTCTATTTATCGATCATTTTCCATAGGTTCAAACGGCAAATTAATCGATATGTCGCAGGCAACCTCCATTTAAATCCATTGAAAATATCGATTTTAGGCGAGGCAAACTGATCATTACGGTGTTCGTTGCGAGCATTCTATTTATCGAGCATTTTCCGTAGGTTCAAACGGTAAATTAATCGATATGTCGCAGGCAACTGGACGGAGTTAAACAGAAAGGAACCAAGCCACATCGGGATCGAACCGAGGAAAAGAGGTTTAAAGTTTGGTTCCTGCATATAAGACTCAATGTAAAAGATAAACTTCAAGTTCAATTTCTGCAAAATTTGCTCCAACAAAAACTTTGATTTTTTGGCAATAGATAGGAGAGCAGTGGATGAGTTCAAAACCACTCATAACTCAATTTTTTCCAAAATGTGGGTTGGTTCCTTTCTGCTTAACTCAGTCCAATCGGCAATCGCCGGCAATTGACAAGCCAGTGGTGGATAAATATAGAAAATCAAAAAATTCCAAAATAAAAGAACAAGATTAGAGTGCTGATTATGTTGCCTACAATGTAAATAGACACTTTTCCATCCTCAAAAACATGGCAGGAATAAGCAAACTTAGAAGAGCGTGTAGTGAACTCTGCGACATTAGTTGGGTTAAGATCGGACAGGCAACTAAACTAACATCGTGACAAAGCGTAGAGTTTCACAATAAATGAAGGCGCTTCAAGCCAACCTCATACTTAACCTCATACAAAACATTCGGAATGCTAGTAGTCGTTTAACGTAGTCCTTGACTTAAAATTATTAAACACAGTCTTATGAAGAAAAGAACTTTAAATCCATTTTTTTCAGTTCAAACTTTTTCAGCTTGGTGCGTCTGGTATTTTGTCCACGTAATAATCGGCCAATCAAATTGGTAAAGTCTATCAATTGTCAAGTTATACCATCTAAAAAATGGGAAATTTAACCATATTTTTTGGTTGGCGCTAAAAATTAGCCGTGAATATGATCGAATCTATCTCCCTCTTTTTTTTCCGCGTTGCAAATCGGTTTTGTGATTACGTGTGTTTCTCAGGCAAGTTCATCGGTACACAAGCAGATACTTTACGCCAGAATTCTCTCGAAGATTTCATTGTGTGCAAATTCGCGCTCGAATTTTCAGGGTTCTACTCTCCTCTTGACCCAATTCAATTTAGTTTCAAGCGTTATTTCCTCCACCATTTTGAAATTCTTAAATATCGTATTTTTTTTAAAAGCTCAAACTTAACAGACTCATCAACTACAGATTTTATGGTAATCACAGAAAAGTATTTTAGAGTAATTTTGAATGGGGACGGGGGGCAAACTTCGGTGAGAAAATCGACGGCGATCCTGCAAAAGTGTGTATCTTGGTTGCGGTGTTGCGCAATCTCTGCTACTACGACTGTTTCAAATTCCAAGATCATGGATTGAATTTATCACAGAAAATGCCCTATAAAGGAGAAAAAAATCACTGAAATTTTGAAAAAATAACGTTCAGAAGTTTTCCATGTAGAAAATAA
This sequence comes from Bemisia tabaci, assembly GCF_001854935.1. Classification (NCBI taxonomy): domain Eukaryota; kingdom Metazoa; phylum Arthropoda; class Insecta; order Hemiptera; family Aleyrodidae; genus Bemisia; species Bemisia tabaci. The sequence goes on from NW_017547236.1 coordinate 70,915, forward strand.
CGTATGACAGGAAGTCTGCAACGCCGCAAACTGAGAAATGCAGTGTCAATATCGATAGACTCACATGCATCTAACAATCCATTTTTTTCTGTGTCACAAAAAATGCTTCATTTAGCGATGACTTTTTTAAAGGTTGTAGGTAGCACTTTGTGTAATCGTGATATGAGGTACCCAGTGCTATGCATGTAAATAATGAGGCTAAACTTACATTAAATGTTTTTATAATTCATTGAAGATAATACAGTCTAAGGCTTGTGTGTTTTAAAGTATTCGTGGAAAGTCTTGACGATGGCCAAGGCTATAAAGCTTAGACTGTATAATCCTCACTGAGCAATAACAATGTATAAGTTTATCTTTATTATTTACATCCACATCACTGCACTGGCTACCTCGTAACGAAATGACTTTTTGCATCTTACAGTCACTGAACGTGCTTCTTGAACGTGTGACCTTTAAATACCATTAATTGAATGTATCGACCGAATATTTTCCATCTTGACCTTTTTCTCTTTGACACCTTTTTCCGAATGCCGGCTCTCAACTCCTTTCCTACATCCCTCACAGTATTTGAAGTCATCTTCAGTTGTACTAAGGAAGAACGCCGTATGAAAATTCGAGAGTTGCCAAATTTCCTGTCATAAAACATGTACTTTTGAGAATGATCTTGCGCATTTTTCCCTGAAATTTTCAGATATTTCAGAATATATTTTGAACAATAAAGTCTGGAAAATTAGAAGAAAAATATTTTCGACTTCCCCAATAAATTCGTATTTTATCAGAGGACTATTGGCAAAGCTTGGAGTTTCGTACGGCGTTTTTCCTTAGCATGGCAGTATTGGAACTCACGAAATCAACACCTGAGACTGTTATTTTGAGAGATAAAAAAATCATTATATCACTTATTTTATTAACTTTATCGGTCATATTTATCAAGTCAGTGTAGAATCTTATTCTTACCATTTTCCGAAATTTTTTACGTTTTTACACTACGGCCGTTTCGATCGATCGCGGGTACGTATCATAATTTTAGTTTTTTATAATTTTTTAAACACCTGACGATGAGCGGTTGCTCGAAATGGCCGTAGTGTAAAAACATCAAAAATTTTTGAAAATCGGTTAGGAAAAGGTTCTACACTAATTTGAATCATCATATCGTTACACTCCCTGCAGTCTGACCGTTCAATCCCAATGAGGCACCCTTTATTAATCCAGGAGTCAACGAATTTCAATTTCTCACCAGTTAAAGAGCCAAATGAAGTGGAGGCAAGGAAAGATAGTCAATGTTTCTCCCCTCGGCCGGTCTCGGAGACGCAGCTATAATTATTGCCCATCAAGTTAAAAACTTTTAATAACTTTCGGAGTTAGTTTTAAATGAGTTTCTCTCATTACGGACTCGGTTTCGTGCCTTTCCGATTCGGTACCTACAGATTTTTAATTCGATGAGCCCCCGAAGAACTTCCGCATCTCGACACGCCGAAACTTTTGTTGTCCCTTTGGTTTCTGCAAAGGCGACCTCCAGCCGCGAACTGCGGCGTAAATTTCAAATCTGTTTATTTTTAATGAAGCAACCACTTTTGAAGGAGGAAAAACTCTCAGTTGTTTGATCTGTACTACCGTGTCAAGGAAGAACGCCGTATGAACATGCGAGAGTTGCCAAATTGCCCCGGATAAAACGTTTATTTTTGAAGAAAATAGCTCGATTCAAGTAGATTTCACTTGATACCAAGCGATAATCTTCTTATTGTAAGCAATTTTTCCTCATAAAATCATTTCTCATCATAATTCAAGAGGACATCTACTTGGTGGCAGTAGATTTCTGCTTAGTTCTTTTCTCTTTTATTACTCATAATATCAAGCAGAAACCTGTCCGATTTAGGCGATTCCATTCTGGATTCAACAGTGAGGAAAGTTTCCAGTGGGATCCACGGTTAATCATGCTGAACACGCCACCAAAAAAGTTTCGTTGAAACAAGAGAAAACTTCCTTATTTTAATGGTATGTATAAAACCTCAAAGAGACGTCTGGTCGCTTTACAGAGATTTGTGGTTGACTCAATGAAAGTTCTTTTCATTGTATATTTAATAAGAAAATGTTTAAGTATACAATCAAACCTTTCTTGCCGCAATGGAGACTTTGCAAGGGTCTGAAATTTGATGAATTTCCTGTTTAAGTGGAATCCTCTGAGTGAACTGAACACGAAGATACCCTTGATTCATAAATCGAGCAATTATTAGAGGAGATATGACAAAATAACCGATTCTGCTAAAATACATGTGTTTAAATGGGAAATGCCGCCAGATGACGTCACAAGGCGGCACATTTTCTCACTTTTAAATCAATTTTTCTCCAATTTCCCGTGTCAGAAAAAAATTATGAAAAATATTGCGAACTCAGCTCATTAGGCACTTTCAGATAAAGCAATAAAAAAATTGCGTGCAAATTCTCCATTGCAAAAATATTTCTGCTTAAATCAAATCAATGTTTTCCAATGGACGCTCAGCTGTCGCGTAGTAATGAGTAGGTTACCAGGATAATAGGCCGAGACCTGGCGTGGAGCGGGGACTAGGAGGGAAGGGATCCCTGCAAGGTTGTCAGGTCATACGATAAAATGAAGAGATTTTACACGGGAAAAATGATTCCGGAGAAAGTGTTGATTTTCTAGAACTAGAGTATCTGTATAAGGGAGAGTATTGCCATCTTAATCCCTTCTTTACTGCAGAAAGAGAGTGCCGCTCTCTGATAGGTCGGCTATTATTGAGTTCCAAACTTGGCCCAATATAAACAAACTCCAACCCCTCCGCTCCTAGTTTGTGCCACTGTCAACAAATAAGTTGGTGACAAAGTTCTACAAAGTTCCAGACGTGATTTTGGATGTGATAAAACTTTTTTTACATGCAACTTTTGAATTAAGTTTGGATTGAACTTTGATGGATATTTTTGCCGAAAGTTAATTCGAGTGCGATTATGATTCATTTCTTAGCCGATAAAACGTGTTCTTCTGTGTCGGGTTTGTTTATATCGGGCCAACTCTATGGTTCCTTGAAGGCATAAAACTGATGAACCAACCAGAGAGCCGCACAGAGATGGCAATACTCTCCCGTTTTGGGCACTCTATCTAGAACTATCTGGCAACAATGGGTGGTTCTTAGCATGACTCCGGGCGCCTCCAAGACATAGAGTTCCTTAAACGCTTTCGCGCTATCCTTCCCGTTCCGGCGTCATTGACAGTTCAGTTGAGCCGTTTTCAATTACCGACGCCGCCCCCAACCGCCCCCTGGAGGGGGTGGCGTGCAAATACCTCCCCTCCTCGCAGCGGTGGGCGGCGGAAAAATGCACGAAAATATCATGCTGCTGGTATGGATCTTCGAAACAATGCCACCACCCGGTGCCTATCGCGTCCTGTTACTCCCTGTGCGTGATGCCCTGGCAGCCACCAAATCAAGTCGATAAACCATCATTATTCGGCTCGTGTGGCAACCTCGCCGGAGGTTGAGCTGGTCATGGTTGAAGTTCCTGAAAGTGGATCTTCTGTACTTTGAGAACGATTCGACGGTCAATCGTTAATTTCTGTAGTTTATTGCATGTCTCAAGAATTTCCGAGGATCAGATCGTCAAGCTGTTGGACGTCAGATATTTGTGCACGAACTTTAACGAGGAAATTTTTTGGAATAGTTTGGAATAGTGGCTTCTGGATGTCATACGAATAAAGCTCGGACACAAATCGGACGTTTTTTGCAATCGTTGATCAACCCATTCCCGAATTCCTGTCTCTGTTCCCTCTCTCTTTCTATTTGTTTCTTGTCGCACCCCCAATTCCCCGGTCCATTCCAGTTTATAATCTTCGCAACAAATGGGTGTTTAGTCAGTTTGAGTCAATTTTGTCATGAATATTACCAAATATAAGCATCCTTCACACACATACACATTTCAATGACGCAATTACAAATGACGTCATTGTTTAACCTAATTTTCATCTGATCTGTGTCGAAAATAACTCGCTACTTCGTTTAGGAGTTGAATACTAAGAAAATACAAAGTTGACGTTCTTTAAAAGTGCAGAACTTGGCAAGTGGCCCAATCAAGCAATACGCATTTTGAAAATATGATCGTTATCGCTACCTACGGTAACACAGAAGGATTCTGGTGGGGATTTGAGGGTAAACCCGGCGGATTAGGATGCATCTGCGGATGGTCTCATGGAACAAACCGCATCCACGTCGCACGGTGGATTGAGTCAATTAGGGAGGTCGGATTTGAAATTTTCGAATAAAACTGCCAATTTTGACGTTTATTTCGTCACATTTTAAATTTCAAGGAGTGCTTCTAGAGGAAAATTTCACGAGGAAACCAATGGAACCACTTTTAGAACCTTACAGTTGTGTTCAAACGGAGCTATAAGCATTTAAATTTCCCAAATTTTGTCCGCCCTCACCTATTCTGCCGTGCTTATAGGTAAATAAACCACATTGGATCTAGAGTCCAGACTCTTGAAAACATTGACAAGAAAAAATACTCTTGATTCAATCAGATTTTTGCTTAAATCAAAAGGAAATCCGCTCAAATTAAGAGGCTTGTTTCTTGATTTAAGCAAAAATCCGATTGAATCAAGAGTATTTTTTCTTGTCGATGTTTTTAGGAGTCTGGACTCTAGATCCAATGTGTTTTTTTCCAGTGTGCTAAGGAACAACGCCGTATGAACCTTCAAGGGTTGCCAAATTTCTTCAGTAAAACAAGAATTTTCTGGTGAATCTAAAAAGATTTTTCCTCCAATTTTGTCTAAAATTCCTGAAAATTTCAAGGAACAATATCCATAACTTTCCTCAAAATTAAACATTTTATCGAAGAAAATTTGGCAACTCCCGAATGTTCATACGGCGTTCTTCCTTAGCACCGCAGTATCGACTTGATCCACTGTGCGTCACTACGGGGGGAGGGGGGGGGGCGCCTGCCACCAATTAAACAGACGTTTGCACGCGGGATACGCGTCAAGCAGCAACCGCGCGCTAAGCCCGCAGATTGACGGGCGCCTTTGACGAATCGCACGGAAACGCGCGGATTCCCGCCGTCCCGAGCGAAAACCGCGTAAGCGCCAACACGATCCCGAAGTACATACGCGGTTTGGCAGCGGGATCAAGGTGGGATTGCGGAAATCGGCAGCCGCGTCGCGGGCTGAATGCTTTTGAAAACTCGGCGAAAAGCGATTTGTTTGCCCATACAAGTGTCAAAACCGGGGATCGAGCCGCGACCCCCCGACCCGGGAACTGGGTCACGAACCGCGATCCCGACGCGGAATAACTGCTCGCGAACCGGGATCGGGTGAGCGACGTATCGGCACTGTCCAAAATTCAAAGAGCTATTATTTCACGGCGCCCCCGCGGGTACCGGACTAAGCGAGTTTTTATGTGGGCTCGGAACAGGCTAGCCCCGTTGGAAAAAAGGAAAACCGCAGGGGAAATAAATGGGTCAGGGAAAATCGTGATAACCCGAGGACAAAGCACGGAATGATTCGGGACGACGCACATCGGTCCCATAGCCCAATTCAGCCGGCGATCATTTGAAAAAATTACGATACACTGGAATAAAAACACATTGGATCTAGAGCCCAGACTCTCGAAAACATTGACAAGAAGAAATATTCTTGATTCAATCGGAGTTTTGCTTGAATCAAAACGAAATCCACTTAAATTAAGAGGTTTGGTTCTTGATTTAAGCTAGATTGTGATTGAAGTAAGAGTACTGTTTCTTTTCGATGTTTTTAAGAGTCTTGACTCTAGATCCAATGTGTTTTTTTTTCCCTGTGTACATGTCTACCAACATGTTCTCTTATCGACATGTATCTCCTGATCGAAACATGTCCTCTGAGCGACACATGTTTAATAAGGGATCTCTTGCATGTGTCAATGATTTGCGATTTACGTACTGATTCCCATGTAAAATTTCGCGAGCAACACAATTTGTGTCTCTTGCTTTTTCTCAGAATCAATTCTAAAACTCAAAATAAGCTCCAAGTTTTCTAAGACATTGCTTTTTCTTTTACCTACACATGAATTATGTATTTGATTATGCCTCCCTTTAAATCGTAAAGATTATCGTAGCCGGCCAGGTTGGCCTAGTGGTCAGCGCGTCTGACTCTAGGTCAATAGGTCCCGGGTTCGAATCCCGGTGGTGGCGTCTAATTTTCACGGAATTGACGAGTAGATCTGCTGAAACAGATTCTCCTCAGCCCTAATCCCTGAAAATTAGAAAAAGCCTGGAGCATGGAGCCTGATGTCTACGGACACTAAACATTGTCTAAAGTTGGCTGAAGGTGCAATAGACACGAAGCCATTAAACCAGCAGAAAAAAAAAAAAAAAAAAGATTATCGTAAAATGTTGTCAAACTGGCTCCTCATCCACTTCAAGCGACTGGGACAACTTTAAGTTGCCATCTCTCAGTGATGCTCTAATAGAGCATCACCGTTAGTCGTCATAATCCGGAAATAAATAAAAATCCGGAGGTAAATCCACTGAAGTAAACTTTTAGTGAGCGGTTCATACAATCCTCAACATTTGAGCATGGTAGCAAGCGCCGAAACGCTGTAACAAGCTGACAGTGACATGCCGTCACTTGAGATCCGTTGATGAGGGGATCGGACTTAATCGAAAAACGTCGCCAGCAGAACTCAAAAATTAGGCGGGCACCCAATGAGGGGCCTAATTAATCGTCTCATTTATAGTGTTCACGCTTCGTTAGACCCGGCGATACGAGGATTGCGGCGAGGGAGGGGTAGCTTTCGGAGGGCCAGGACGATACGCTTGGATTGATTGCAAGACTGAGGAGCGTTCCAATGAAGTGTGAAGCCCGCTATTCAATTGGAAGTTCTCGCATCTTCGCCAAAGGGATAAATCAAAAACTGAGAGAGAATTCCCTTCAAAAGGCGCTCAGGGGAGGTTGTCTTTTCGGGCATGAAGTGTTGTTGAGTTTCGATCCTCTGAAATGCTCACCGCAAGTAGGTATAATGTGCGAACCAGTTTGCTACTGCTATGATTTATCACTTAAATGGTCATCATTGTTAGCAAATTTAATTTAAAATAACAGGGTTGCCACAGTCAGGGAATGCCGGGAAACCCCTAGGAAATGCTACACTGGAAAAAAAAAAAACACATTGGATCTAGAGTCCAGACTCTTGAAAACATTGACAAGAAAAAATACTCTTGATTCAATCGGATTTTTGCTCGAATCAAAACGAAATCCGCTTACGATAAATTAAGAGGCTTGGTTCTTGATTTAAGCTAGATTCTGATTAAATCAAGAGTACTTTTTTTGTCGATGTAGAGTCTGGACTCTAGATCCAATGTGTGTTTTTTTTTTTTTTCAGTGTAGGAAATTTTCAAAAGTCACGAAAAACCTGGAAATGTTGGGGAAAATAACGAAAAAGTCAGGGAAAATGAGGAAAATGTCAGGGAAAAATTGTCAAGTAAACACTATTTCCTCTCTAGAATAGGTTTAACGTTTCGAATTACAAATTTTGAGTGAAAATGATTCCAAATCACGTCTTTTTTAAGAATCTGGCATACCCTCAATTGTCAGGGAATTTCACCAGAATGTATCAAGGAAATGTCAGGGAATTTACGTGTAACCTGTGAATACTCTTTCTCCAATTTTCAGAGAATTTCATTTCTATCTGGAGAAACCATATTTGTATCATCCAACAATTTCAAGAGAAAATATTCGTAACTCTCTTCAAAAATAATCATTTTATCGGAAGATATGTAAGAAATCTCGAATTTTCATGTATTCCGCACACATGTATTCATGTATTTTCGTTTAGCCTTATACACAGCATGGAAATGTTAAGAATGTTGCTCCATTCAGTTCAACGGTGTCCCCTCTTCAAAAATAAAAAAAAACTCTCGTAATAAATAAACATTTTTTTGGAAGATGTGTAAGAAATATGTAATTTTCATGTATTCCGTACACATGTATTCGTGTATTTCATGTATTTTCGTTCAGCCTTATACAGCACGGAAATGATAAGAACGTCGCCTCAATCAGTCAAACGGTGCCCTCTCTTTCGAGTAACACTCCTCCACCAGCGCACGTCGAGAACCCCCCCCCCCCCCCNTTGGGCTAAATCAGAGTCAACACACCATCATACCGCATTGTTCCCACTCCCGCAGCCATAAAGTTGGTTGAGTTTTGGCTCGCGTGCTGTGATTGATTTTGCGATTCATACGCTCGCTATCGATGCATACCAATAACTGGAGCGTTCGGCCGTGCTAAGGAGAACCGCCGTATGAACCTTAGAATGTTGCCCATTTCACCCTGATAAAACATGTATTTTGGAAGGAAATAGAGAATTTGCAGGTGTCTTAAATTTTGTGAATTCCGTCTTATTTACAATGATACTGCTAGAAAAACTGATCACGAGGATATCCTTGGTTTCGAAATTGAACAATTATTGAAGAAAATATGACAAAATACCCTAATCTTCTAAAATACCTGCATTTAAATGGAAGATGCTCCCAGATGACGTCATACAGCGGCACATTTTCTCACTTTTAAATCTATTTTTCTCCCATTTCTCATGTCAGAAAAAATTATGAAAAATACTGCGAGCTCAGCTCATTAGACACTCTTGGGTGCACTGGAAAAAAACACATTGGATCTAGAGTCCAGACTCTTAAAAATATCGACAAGAAAAAATACTCTGGATTCAATCAGATTTAAGCTTAAATCAATAACCAAGCCTCTTAATTTGAGCGGATTTCCTTTTGATTTAAGCTTAAATCTGATTGAATCAAGAGTCCTTTTTCTTGTCAATGTTTTCAAGAGTCTGGACTCTGGATCCAATGTGTTTTTTTTCCCAGTGCATTATGCGTATTTTCTCTTGAAAATTTTCTGCTATTTCAGCTAAAATTGCGAAACAACTGTCCGAAAAATTCGAAGAAAAATACGTACAACTTTCTTCAGAAATTTGTATCTTATCACGGGAAATTTGGCAACGCCAGAGGGCTCATAGAGCGTTTTTCCTCACCGAAGCAGCGTTGGCCTATCCGGCGCGATGTAACTGAGTAACTCCCGACAAGAAAGTTGGAGCGAACCGAAGCCAACTTAGATTGGATTCCGATCCGCCCGAAGGGGTCTTGGTTCGCCATTCGCGTGCCCGACCCACTGGAAGGAAATCATACCCGCCGGGGCCGGTGCGGAGAGAGGGGAGATGTCAAAGGTTTATTGAAAACTGGAGGACTTCCCGGGTTCGGTCGGCCCTTGCCCACGCTTACTGGGGATATTACGGCCACAGGACTATGCAAAGGAGCCTATGCAGCCAAGTAGATGGAGATTAGGCCAAGACAATATAACGGTGACCGAGCTTTGGGCTTTAGAGCATCGGCAAAGATTCGGGTCATAACGTCGCTCCTCTGGCGTAAGGGCGTATCTGCATCTCCAAGTGAGCTCTGAAAAGTATGGAGTTATATGGAGACCAGGGTTCACGTTGAAATTGAGATACGCCCTTACGTCAGAGGGACGAAGATAACGGGCGGAGGGAGTTGAAGTTAAAAGCCGCGTTTCTGCCATGCTGAGGATGAACGCCGTGTGAACTTTCAAGAGTTGCCAAATTTCCTCCGATAAAACGTTCATTTTTGAATATGGATATGCGTATTTTTCATCGAAATTTTCAGACACTTCAGATCGAATTACGAACAAAATTCCCTGAAAAATTGGAAGAAAAATATTTGAAAATCTTTCCGGGTATTCATGATTTGTTAGAGGCAATTTGGCAACGTCTGACGGCTCATGCGGCGTTTTTTTCTAGCACAGCAGTATTTTACCTTGTCAACAGAGAGCTTAATACGCGCGAGACATAGGCTTTTACTGTAGGTCGTTTTATTCTCGAGTACTTACTCTACGCAATCGGAGGGACAGGATTAATATTTTAACAAGAATGGGATTCTGAATGAGGTATGTAATAAAGTCTAACGGTTTGTGTTATCTCATCAAAATTTCACGAGAAAAGCGAGTCGCACAACGGGAAGTCCAAAAATCTACTCCTAATCAAGATGTAAGTGTTTTCAATTAACAATGGTTTAATGGTGAAATGACAAAACATGTCATTTGCATACTCCAATTTCCATTTAATCTGTGTTAAAAAATGTGTGAATATCTCGTTAAGGATCCAACTCCCCGTTGTGTAGATAGATTTCTATGTAACATTTTGTAGAGACAACATTTGACGTTAACGTCAGCTGGTTCAAACCTTGACGAGTTGAATGAAATATGAATTGGTGGGCAGGACGGTTCACTAGATTCTAAGCTGAGGATACAAGGGTTAAATATGTATTTTTCTGTAGTACTGAATGTCTGAGGGAATGTCCGACGCCTGATTTTGGATTTTAAGTGTTTTTCTCCACCTTGAAGTCTGGACATAAGAAAATTTTCGGCCTGTTTTGTAGCTCGAAACCTTATATTTAACTCACATTTTTGAGCGACTGAGGTTGAACTGTGGTTGCCATCCTAAGAAGCACTCTCATGATGGGGGAGTATCCGACCGCCCCCCCCCTCCCGTCCCACAATGAGGATGATGAGTGTGTTAGATACCGGGGAAAATGATTCAAATCTACTTCGAACATAACATGATTTTAAATATTTTTGAAGGAAATGCGGTGGAATCAAATCGTAGTGTAACGCGCCTTCAATCCGGCCAGCGGCAATATGCCTACACCCGTGGTCGAATAGTTATCTCATTACCCCTGCCGTGATAGAATTCAAACATCGACGCCTGCACGCGAAAAAAAAGTATTTATTTCCCTCGTTACACGCCTCCACCTCTCACGTTTTATTTCATTTCAGGAGTTTTTTTTTTTTTTGAAAAATACTACGCATAGTTTTTCTGAAGGGTTCCCGGGAATTTTCCGGAATGATCTCAAATAAAACCAAAACAAATTTTGACACGATATTTTCATTCGTGCTATTTTTTTTTGTTTTGTTATTAAACTCACATTATTTTTACGCGGTTCAAGTTTCTGAATCGTTGCAATCAAGAGACACATTTTCCCCTTAGGTAGCACGTGTGGTTATAGAAAAAAAGGAAGGCGAAATTCAAAATAATATAGGAAATAGAGAGTCCGGAGAATAAACTTGAAAAATTTTATAGTTTTCATGACAACTATTGCTTTCGCGAAGCGATTGCAGAAATCAGCTTGTTTCTCCCTTTATTTTATCCTAAACTTGCCGAAATCGACATGTTACGCTCTTCTGAGCGAACGATGTTACAGTGACTCAGGGAGCTTGAGCAAAATGCGAATTGCGGTGCCAGGTAGGGGTCAGCAAGTCAAACTTGAACATCCCTCTTCGCGACGTGAAGCGACAAGCACTGCCGAAAGTTCGCGAATTGAACTCGAATATATTTAACAAAAATGAACGCTAACTTACACGCGATTTGGCAACGCAGACGTATATTTCATCCGCCTTTTAGGTGTTTGAAACTCTGACGTCCCTGCACCTCCAACTTTTGGACACAGCTTTTGTACCGACGCACAATGGAACGGGTCAACGGGAGAAGTCGGACAAAATTTGGAAACTTCAAAAGCTCGTAACTCCATTATTCCAAACCTTGAAGGTCTTAAAACTGGTTCCATTGGTTATCTCCTCAAAATTACTTTAAAAAAGCACCTCTCAGACTTTAAAATTTCACGAAACTAACAACTAATTTTGCTGTTTTAGCAACAAAAAAAAATCATGTCCGACCTCTCTCATTGACTTGATCCACTGTATGACGCCGCACTGTTTTCTCGTGTCATTCTTCGGGAAGATTTTCGTAGTGGTTAAATCAACTTTATCACCGTTTGTCGCGGCATTTGCCCTCAATGCCGGCCAAATCAATAGAATAATCGTATGTACTTCGTTCGAGATTGAAAGTAACTATATGCTGAATTAATTTTCTTGTTTCTTCCATGGCCACTCAGTGGTTGTGACTTACGAGTAACCAGCCCTTGTACTGTCACCAAGGTAGTCCAGGTTCGAACCCGGTGGCTTGCGTCTGATTTTCAATGAAGTAGCAAATTTTCAACTCACAGCTTTGGTCAATGTCTCCGAAAGAAAAACTAACCAAATTTTTTTTTTTTTTTTTTTTTTTTTTTTTTTTGAGCTCGCCCACTCGGGAGAGCTCTTTGCGATCGATTTCTTTTAGCATTGGTAGTGTCCGTGGCGACGAACGGCCAAAATCCCATTGATTTCAAGGTCTAAAAGTTGAATTTTCGCGGGTTACAGTTTTCCTCCGTCGAACATTTCCGTTCCCTCATTCAACTGAGGATTAATTGTTCCTCGTTTGCTACACTAGAGAGCAGCACTTTCCAGTGGCCGAGCATATCATAGCATGTTGCTATGGTTTTATATCAAATAACCTAATTGTATGTTATCATCCTCTTATCTTTTCAATGCAGTTTTTATGTGCAGTTGTACTTGCAATTGTTATTATTTCTTAAAATAAAAAAACATGGTGACCTCGACGTGATTTAATAATTTGTTCAATTAATTTCAAGTTACTAAGACTAAGATTGAGATTTGCGCATAATTAATGGATAATCCTTAAGATTGCCGTTATTGGTACCATAGAAGGTTAATTAACCTCAAAATAATTGCATGCTTGAGAGCTCGGTTGAGACTCGCATTGGGATCCTTTCAGAGTTTGTTTAAACCTCATATTAAGAATGCTTTAGGATTCGTTTGAGCCCCTCGCATCAAGAATGCTTGGGAATTCGTTTGAGCCTCGCATTTAGAATGCTTGAGAATTCGTTTGAGCCTCGCATTGAGTTTCTTTAGAGTTCGTTTTAACCTTAAAATACAGATGCATGAAGTGCTCTTTCGAGCTCCGTGCTATTTATAGTGCGCGAGGTGCTCCATTGAGCCACCCCATACCTACAAAGGCGTGATGTGCTCCATTGAGCCACTCGCATACAAAGGCTTGAAGTGGTCTCTCGAGCTCCACGCTAAAATTCAAGTGAATTCCTTTTCAGCTCTTAGTGTATACCATAAGTATTGTGTAAGAATTATGGCAGAAACGTTCCTCCAAACCGTGCTAAATTATAGTTTCTTTGAACTCTGTGCCGATAAAAATTCAGAATTCCAGACTGCCAGCTTAACAAAGTATAACCTTAATTCAAGTTGGCGACTTGATTTAAAAAAAAAAAAATTAAAATTAAATCATATGATTTCATTACATTGTTGACAAGTTAAGAAAAAGCTTATCAACGATGAAAGCCAGAAACAAAAATGCGATGGCAAAAATAGCCATTGCAACATTTGCCTCAAAATCACATTCATAAAAGATAATTCCATTTCTCTCTCTTTATTTCTCTTTATTTATTGTAATGTGAAAAAATTTGTCATATGAAATTACGTCATAATATTTTGCATCGGCATGTAACCTCTGATAATTGGGTAAAGATTCATTTAATACATATACAATTTCAGAAAAAATCATTAATAGTTGTTAATAGTTTCCCAAAGGCGAGCTCTCCAACACAGTAGTGTTGGAACCAGCAGCTTGTTTTTTTTTTGTGGTGCCAAGAGGAAGTTGCACTTCTCCTATATAAATTATAATAATCATATTCATTTCGATTCCCTCGTTGGATTTTTCCCCACCAAGTTAAGTTTACTGTGATCCTTATTAAAAAATGGTGGATTTAATTGGAGGGCGTGTCAATGCCCTTAATGGTTTTACTCAGATGAAGATACCTGTTCCTATTATCAAGGGGGCGGGGGAGCTAGGGGCATTTTTTTTTAAATAAAAGGGGGAAAAAGTTGATTCTCTATTCACAGTATAGGCAACATAATCACCACTCTAATATAATATAAAATGAGGGAGCTAATGGAGATGTTGCATGTGTGAGGGATTTGCAATTTGACCATTGCTTCTTTTGTAAAAGTTTGCGAGAAACACGATGGTGCCACTGGTTTTCTTTGAAATCATCTCCCAAGCTCAAAAAAAGCTCTCAAAGCGAGGCCAAAATGGAGGGGATATCCCACCGTACCCTGAGAGTCCATGTCTACATCAAGACAAACTCTCCATGCAAATATAGGGAGCAAATACATTAGCATTGATGCCCTGTTTTCAGTTTTAGAGTCCCCAAATGAAGTGGCAGCCCTGTCAATGTATTTGCTCCCTATCTCTGCATGGAGAGTTTGTTTTGATGTAGAGGTGGACTCTCAGGATAGCGTGGGAAATCCCCTCCATTTTGTCCTCACTTTAAGAGCTTTTTTGAGCTTGGGAGTTGATTTCAGGGAAAACCAGTGGGACCATCGTGTTTCTCGCGAATTTTTACATAAGAGTCAACAGTACAATCGCAAATTCCTCACACATGCAACATCTCCATTACCGCACAAGTTTTCGCGTAAATAAAAAGTTTCAAGAAAACAATTTTTTCATTCATTTGCGATGACTTTTTCCATTGACAGACGCGTTTCGAGCAAAGTGCGGCTCATCTTCGGTGCGACTCACTCTAATATTAAATAATAGCACTGAAATATTGTTCCTTTTTTCATTTTTTGTTTTTCTATATTTATTCATTCCTGGCTTTCAAATTGCCTGGCGATTCCTAATTGCCTGCGACTTATACACTTCAGTATAAAATGGGCTGAAACGAACGTGGTCAACAGGAAAGGTCGATTCGGCATGGCCTCGGCACTAGTCGGCGGTGAGACTTGAAGACTCAAGGGCAGTGGAACTCGCAAAACGAGTCCACCTCGAAGTTGGGGTGGATTCGGTCGAGATGCAAATGAACCCAAAGGGCCGAAAGTCAGTCGATCGGGGGAGCTATTAACGCGGCCTTGGCTCCCAAGTTAACTTCTCGGCCCGGCCTGACCCGGCGGCATGCAACCCAACTTCAACGGCCCGCAGATCTGTGTCTGCAAGTCTATGACTGTCATTGAATAATTCAACGCGCCAACCCAAGATGTTTTACTTGACTGGTGGTTATTGAATGATGATACAAAATGGCTAGGGCCTTTGCGTTGCGTGATTAGTTACCATGAAAAAATAAGAATGTTCGGCTCAAGTGTTCTACAAAAAAAAGTCTGGCCGTATGAACTGGAGTTCGGTAATCGATATCATCCCAACTAAGTGTTTCAGTTTGTGTAACCGAACCTTAACGGTAAGGTGAACCGACGAACGAACTTCGGTGTTATGAACCGATCGTTAGGTTAAACTAACCGAATGATTAGTTTGACTAAACCGAATAGTTGGGATAATATGCTGCCGTGCTAAGGAAGAACACCGTATGAACAATCGAGAGTTATCAAATTTCCTCCGATAACATTTTATTTTTGAGAAGTGTTACGAATATATTTCCTTGAAATTTTCAGGAACTTTAGATAAAATTGCGAACAAAATGATCTACAAACTTGGAAGGAAAATATTCACAAGATTACCAGGAAATTCGTGCTTTATCAAAGGAAATTTGGTAACGCCTAAAGTTTCATGCGGCGTTTTTCCTTAGTACGGCAGTATGGAGCACCAAACGGTCAGTTCATAAGACCGAACTTTTTTTTTCAGTGTGAGCCCACTTTGAAAATTCAGGTTGAAAAAGAAGGTTCAAAGTCAACAAATCATAAAAGTAAAATCCTCTTCATTCAGCCGATCTTAGAGAGCGTTTTAGGTTTTGGGTGAAATTTTTATATAACGTCAACAAAGAAAAACTTCACCTGAAAGCCTAAAATCCGCGTCTAAGAGATCAACTGAATAATGAGAAAATTGTATTTTCATGGTTGATTAACTTCGAACTTTTTTTTTCAACCTGGAATTTCAACATGAAATTTTGATGAGGAGTCATGCCTGCACGATGCTGAAATTTTGACCTTATCTTATGTTTCAGTCGCACCTGGTGACAAAATCAGAGAAAAGGTACATGTTAATGGGACGCATTTCAATCAAAAGAAACTATTTATGTTGTGACATGGGCCCTGTCAGGCATGTGGTCTTATGGATCATAGGGCTCACGCCAGATTGAATGTAGTTCATTTTTATTTAAATGCGTCTAATGGACCACTAGACAGGGTGAAAACCTAAGCACCGTAACGCATTAGTTCTCATTATAATTTCACTCGAGACGTGGCGAAAACGCGGATTCTTGCAAAAGCAACTCATAAGGGAGAAATTAACGTGTGCCGAGGGCATTAATAATTCAAACATCCTGTTCACCAGAATGACCGAGGTTCACTCCAGTCAAATTGCGCACGCTAAATTGACTTCGGCGTCCTCAGTGAAGGCGCAAAGGTTTCTGCAGTGGATTTCCTGATTTTTGCGACAAGTTTGAGCAATGTATGAAAACAGGGAAATTGTACATACATACATACTACTTTTTGAAATATATAAGTATTATTTGGACTGAATTAAGCAGAAAGGAACCAATCCACATTTTTGAAAAAAATGGGTTTCGAGTGGTTTTGAACTCAGCCACTTCTCTACTATTTATCGCCAAGAATTTAAAGTTTTTGTTTGGGCAAATTTTGCAGAAATTAAACTTGAAGTTCATCTTTTACATTGAATCTTAAGTAGGAGCAAAACTTTAAACTTCTTTTTCTCGGTTCCACCCGATGTGGCTTGGTTCCTTTCTGTTTAAATCGGTCCATTTCTGCCTCCTTTCATTAAATAATAATAATAAAAAAAAAACAACTATGATGGACCGTGTATGCCCTGCACAGGACGCTTTCCTTCATCCCTAAAATTCTCTGAGTAACCTACGGTTTCAATCGATCTCAATCGAAAAAATTTGGTCCATCAACTAAGTCCTATTCTGTCATGCTAAGAAAGAACGACGTATGAACCTCCAGGCATAGCCAAACTTCTTTTGATAATACGTGAATTTATTGGTAAACTATTAAATATTTTCCTCCTAATTTTTCAGATGATTTTGTTCGCAATTTCACCTTAAGTTCCTGAAAATTTCAAGGAAAAATATTCATAACCTTTCTCAAAAATAAACTTTTTATCGAAGGAAATTTGACTACTCCCGAATGTTCATACGTCGTTCCTCTTCAGCACGGCAGTATTGGTTGATGTGATCGAATAAAGAAACACAAAGCATGAAAAGAAAAATTGTTAACCGTGCTGATCAATACTTCTTTAATCAATTTTTAATGTACTCAGAAGGCTATTGAATATATGGAAATAGTGAAAACTTAATTTTGAAATTTTAGGAATGGAATTAGGATGGGTCGATTTTCAAAGGTATTTTTCGGATATGCAGTTACTGCAGATTGCATATCCAGCTCCTGAGAATTCTCGGGAATGGTTCTATGAAACTCTCTAATGCGTAAAAGTAGATTTCATGGAATTTCAATTGAAATTAAACTTTGCGTTTCTGAACCTGCCTCATTTTGCAATATTGTTGAATCAAGTGACTTGATAGAGACACCAGATTTAAATTAACTCTTTGCTGAGAACATGCGCTTGTTTCCTCTGCTATTTTTACTTTTCCTATAAGTCCTGTGCCGAGTTTTAATATTTTGTTTCTCGTTTGATTCCAGGTAATGTACAAAATCCACACCATTGATACATTTTGCAAATATGAATGTACCTGCTAAAGTGATGAATCCGTCGATCAGGCTTCTGAAGGGCGATGGTGAGTCCCTTGCGTTATCTGCGGTATAATTTTACTTTTTGAGCACTCAATTATTATTGCTAAGAATTGGCAGCTATTTACTCTCTCTCCTTTCCTTTTTATACTTTGAAATTTTACCGTCGTTGAAGCGTTCGGGGTTTAAATTCTAAGAAACCTCTTAAAAAGTGTAAGTGACTTTAGCTCACCTCATTCCGCTTCACTTCAATCGGAAACAATCAATGGTGTCAAGTAAGGAACAGGGAATGATTCGCCTTCATTTGACCGACTAAGTAATAACGTACCCCTCGCGTTAAAATCGTCGCATCCTCAAAAATGCACATGCATGCTTATTTTACCGGATTGTTTTCAGTGGAGCTCAGTGTACTCAGTCATCATGCACAGACTGCATGAATACTTCGCGCATTGCGTTAAACACAGTGCGGTCAGCAGCAGCCGACGTGTAACGCATAGCGCCTACAAGACTGCATGAATACTTCACGCATTACGTCAAAAACCGCGCGGTCAGCGTGAAACGCATGGCGCCTATTAGACTTCGTGAATACTTCACGCATTGCGTCAAACACAGTGCGCTCAGCGCGGCGCGGCGGCGGAATTTCAAATTATTAAACCACATTTATGTTTGTTCTTGCATAATTATTACGTTCATTAATTACAAATGGAAGGTCTTGTCCGCACAGAGATAGGCTTAAAGGCTTAAGGAACTTAACTTTTGAGCAAAGTTCCGTGAACTTTTGCTAGGAGTGTTGACAGGGCTTTCGCAAAAAATGTGTCCAACACGAGTGAACGAGTCTTATGCACCCCTTCCCCTCCGGTACGTTCTCTTGATGGTTTTTATTGTTGTTCCAAAACGAATGAGAAGGGGGCGGCAAAATATACAGGCGGCCCATGGGCGGCAAGTAGGTAAATCCGGCCCTGGTGCGTCTAACATGCAGAAACCGACTCAATTATATTGCCAAATTTTTGTGTTTTTTCGTGTAATAATCAAAGAACACCGATATTTTTAACCAACCGACCTGATTTATATTATAAATATTTCAGATGCTACTCGTCCAAACATGTTTGTTTAACCGACCTGAGTTTTTTGAACATGTTTTGAACGGTGTTGAAATTTCACAAGTGCTCGATTGCATTAATATTACTCATTTAATTAACGTGATAAATTCTGAAAAACTGATTCTCCCGCTCTGCAGTCACCGCACAGTGGATCGAGTCAATCAGAGAGGTTGGACATTTCATTTTAAACTAAAAGTGCAAATTTCGATGATTATCTTGTCACATTTTACATTTCAAGGGGTGCTTATGGTAAACAATTTCACGAGGAAACCTATGAAACCACTTTCAGGACCTCAAAGTTTTGCAAAAACGGAGTTATAAGCGTTTAAAGTTTCCAAATTTTGTCCGACCTCTCCTATCAATTTATTGACTCGATCCACTGCGCACCGGCAGAAAAAGTCGCTCGCTACTTATGATTAAAATGTCCGTGATTTTTAGTGAACAGAAGCAACACAGAAGATTGTTCGCGCTAGTGACCGAGCGAGCAATTTATGCGTCACGTCGCGTTGCGTCCCGGCGGCAGGGCGACTAACTTGCCATTCCGTGATCATTGAGGGCGACTTGTAATCTGTTCGAGTTGCAATGCTCGTTCCACGCTGGATTAAGCGCAATCGCTTTTCAATTCGCCGTGTGTACTTAGTCAAGTGCTGCTTTCGAAGAGATTTTCACACGATATGCTTCGGTGTGTGTGTGTCTTCTTGTTTTTTTGGTCGCAGCCTGAGGGGAAATCCTCTCCAGCAAACTGTTTTTAAACGAGGAAAGCGGGAAAGCCGTGTTTCGACTCGATTTTTGAGTTGCAATGTGCGGTTTCTTCTTACTTTGAGTCTCAAATTATGTTAGAGCACTTATTGCTCAGCGTGTTTGGCTTTGTTCTCGATTTTTGGGGTCGAAGTAATACTCTTTTCGTTCTTTGAAAGTTTCTGAAAACGCTTTTTCGGTGCAAATGTCCGTCAAAGTTATGAATTTCTACCCGTAATTTGCCTCGCAACTTTTTTTCAAAGCGTCAAATGTTAGTAAAAATTGAGTCCAAGAGACATATTTAGCGTATACTTCTCATTTTTGGTCGTTTCAAAGATCAACGTTTTTCTTAAAAGGCGGTAGGCAATATGATTAAACTAGCCATATAAAAATGAGTGAATAGTTTTTCAATGTAGAGTAAATTTTCTCAAGAAAATTATCAGGATACCCGGTGATCAGTAAAGACTACCGTGAAAATGTGTGATTTTACCCATTTTTTTCCCTTTGTGTAAGAGGCCCATAAGGTACAGCCCCGTAGATCCTTTTGTACTGCCGCGCTAAAGAAGAACGTCGTATGAACATTCTGCTGTTGCAAAATTTCTCCAGATAAAATATTTATTTTTGAGGAAGGTTATGCATATTTTTCCTTGAAATGTTCAGATGTTTTACATTAAATCGTGAAAAAAATTGCCTGGACAAATGCAATAAAAATATTCAGAATTTTCCCAGTAAATTCGTTTTTTATCGAAGGAAATATGGCAACTTAAGAAGGCTCATACAGCGTTTTTCCTTTGCAAAGCAGTGTAGTGATGTCACATAAGGGACTCTCCGTTACATCGTATTGGATCCAAACAATAACATCGTCGATCAACCTCTTTCAATGCTCCCGATAAGAATACATCTATAAATATCCATCGATTTTCTGTTACATAGCACTTACAGAACAACGTCGCGTATCATCAACGCGTGCTAGACAGTTAGCGCGGGCACTGGAAAGCGCACGAACCATTCATCGCATCGGTGTACTGCCGTGCTAAGGAAGAACGGAGTATAAGTCTTCAGACGTTGCCGTATATTCTACAGTGTAAAACGAATTTTCCGAGGAAATTCTGAAAATTCGCCGTCTTTTTCAGGCAATTCTGTTCACAATTTAACTTAAAGTAGAGTATCTATGTAGGGAGAGTACAAATATCCGTATTTTTGAGGTTAGGTGATGGAGTCCTTTGAACCCAACAGGGCAGCCAACCCGTGCAATTTAATTATCCAGAATTATTCATTATTTCAATCCTCACGACCCACCGTTTGTAAAGCGTTTATTTTCTTCCTTCTTCTTCTTTTCTCTTTTTTTGCATAAATTTACTCATTTTTGCGGGAAAACGCTCATTTTATGAATACTCCTGGCCATCTTGGCTTGATATTGGAATCTGAAGATTGGCAGCGGCATTTTTCCAGTGCTTTTCGTGCTAGAAAGATGGCTGCACTTTCGTACCCTAAGAGCTCAGTATTTCGACGTGTCCGCACTCTTCCCTTATAGGTATTCTATTTTAAAATATCTAAAACTTTGAAAAAGTATGCCTAACTTCCCTCAACAATACACACTTAAAAAAAGTTACGAGCGATACAGACATACCGCCCGTTCCGGGCTCAGAGGCCTCAAGCTCCGGGTGCTGGAGCCGTAGCTTCGATTCTTCCGGGTGCTGAGCCCGGAACTTTTCGCCTCTGAGACCGGAACGCGGGCGGTATGTTTAAATAGCCCGTAAGTACAGATTCCACGGTCGACATTTTTTTCAGTGCACGTTTTATCCGGGGAAATGTGGCAACTCTCGGACGATCTTACGGCGTTTTTCCTTAGCGCGACAGCGTAAGAGACCGGTGGCACTTAGCGAGCACACGGTGTATTCAACACTCGACTCAGGGCCGAGGCCGGGGTACCCGAAGCTCTGGGGAGGGGGGGGGCGAGAGGGAACCGGGAGAAATTGAATTGCGGAGACAGTGAGACAGAAGAATAGATCAATGGCTCTATTGAGCTTGCAAAGCGGCGACCGGCGGCGCGGGTCGTCCATTTATGGGGTCGGCGCGCGGCGTCACGAGACAGGTGCAATCGACGACAATGTAAAACGCGAGCCGCCGCGAGGACGTCGCGACGCCAGCCGCGCTCGGTGGTCGCCGAACGACCGGCCGGCATCGCGGCGCGGAGCGTCGGTGCAAAAACAGCCGGACTATTAGCTGGACCCTGCTTTTGAAGTGTGACCTACTTATAAATAAGCAAAGTGGAAATGGACCTTTATAGACAGCCTTGCTAAAGAGGGACGTCGCGTCGTATGAGCCCTCAGAAGTTCAGACCTTGCCATATTTTCTACAATGAAATGAGAATTTACTAGGGAATTTCTTAATGTATCTCTTCAAATTTTTGCAAAATCAGCCGGACTATTAGCTGGACCCTGCTTTTGAAGTGTGACCTACTTATAAATAAGCAAAGTGGAAATGGACCTTTATAGACAGCCTTGCTAAAGAGGGACGTCGCGTCGTATGAGCCCTCAGAAGTTCAGACCTTGCCATATTTTCTACAATGAAAGGAGAATTTACTAGGGAATTTTTTAATGTATCTCTTCAAATTTTTCCAAAATCAGCCGGACTATTAGCTGGACCCTGCTTTTGAAGTGTGACCTACTTATAAATGAGCAAAGTGGAAATGGACCTTTATAGACAGCCTTGCTAAAGAGGGATGTCGTATGAGCCCTCAGAAGTTCAGACCTTGCCATATTTTCTACAATGAAAGGAGAATTTACTAGGGAATTTTTTAATGTATCTCTTCAAATTTTTACAAAATCAGCCGGACTATTAGCTGGACCCTGCTTTTGAAGTGTGACCTACTTATAAATAAGCAAAGTGGAAATGGACCTTTATAGACAGCCTTGCTAAAGAGGGACGTCGCGTCGTATGAGCCCTCAGAAGTTCAGACCTTGCCATATTTTCTACAATGAGAGGAGAATTTACTAGGGAATTTCTTAATGTATCTCTTCAAATCTTTGCAAAATCAGCCGGACTATTAGCTGGACCCTGCTTTTGAAGTGTGACCTACTTATAAATAAGCAAAGTGGAAATGGACCTTTATAGACAGCCTTGCTAAAGAGGGACGTCGCGTCGTATGAGCCCTCAGAAGTTCAGACCTTGCCATATTTTCTACAATGAAAGGAGAATTTACTAGGGAATTTTTTAATGTATCTCTTCAAATTTTTACAAAATCAGCCGAACTATTAGCTGGACCCTGCTTTTGAAGTGTGACCTACTTATAAATGAGCAAAGTGGAAATGGACCTTTATAGACAGCCTTGCTAAAGAGGGATGTCGTATGAGCCCTCAGAAGTTCAGCTCTTGCCACATTTTCTACAATGAAAGGATAATTTACTAGGGAATCTTTTAATGTATCTCTTCAAATTTTTACAAAAACAGCCGGACCCTGCTTTTGAAGCATGACCTAGTCAAAGGGGCAGGGTGGGATGGACCTTCAGACTGCCGTGCTGATATGAAGCTGGAAATAAGTTATAGGGCATAATTTACTTTCACGAACAACTGCTGTGGTGGAAAAGCAAGAATACAAATGATGAATGAACTAGTCAATAGCACTATTTATAAATCACGGAAGTATATTGCTTGTGAAATATTTTTATGGATTTTTTAACTTTTGACCCTGATAATGGAAAATCTTCAAAGATTTCTTGAAAGATTAGAAAATTACTATCCCCCTCCTTGTATTTCCAAAATATCACCAAAATATGCATTATAGTGGAAGTTAATGGCACCAAGTTGGTGTCAGACTTCATCAAACTTCAAAAACTTCTACCACTATCATTCTTTTTCCATGCCTACTCATATACCAGCATCAGGTATTTTTCTTGTGGTCTTCCCATAATACAAATGAATTTTGGTACTTCCGAAAGAGATCTCAATCAAATGTGAAGGGGAAACTTAGGGGTTGAGCTATGGCACGTAAACAACAGTAAATATTTGAGATGTGGCCTCATTTATTCAATTGATTGAACATTGATTGATGCCTTTATTCCTCTAAAAATAG
Organism: Bemisia tabaci; assembly: GCF_001854935.1. NCBI lineage: Eukaryota > Metazoa > Arthropoda > Insecta > Hemiptera > Aleyrodidae > Bemisia > Bemisia tabaci. The sequence goes on from NW_017547236.1 coordinate 94,381, forward strand.
AATTAATGAGAACTTCAAAATAAAAACGCAAACTTACTGTATCTTTTGGTTGCCATGAGTTTTATTTTGTATAATTTAAAACCTTTTGAAGGTTTATCGCCTTTTTTAATCAGTTTTATGACTTGAGCGGGGGTCATTTTTGCCGAGGGCCAGAAGGTTTTTTGCTCGGTTTTGTCTAGCCAGTTGAGAGGACAGACTTCCCCTTCTCCCGTTTCAACAAATTTTACAAGGACGTAGTTGACCATGACTTATGCTGCAATCAGAAAAGATAATAAATTAGTTAAGCCTTTGTATTTCAAAGAAGAAGAAAAGGGGGGGATTCGCATAAAAGCTGTGAAGATTGCAGGAAGATGAAATGAAATTATACATGCAGCTTTGCGGGATGGTTCCTAAAAATAGCCTTTGAAAAAGAAAATCACGTTTCCCAGCTTACTGTTTCTACTTTCTTCTTTTCCCTCTCCAGTACTTTTGTACAGCATTCAATACTGAGAATTCGACTTACAATTAATCCTGATTTCATCAAGTTGTCCTCCTTGATTCTTTTACAATGCTCACTTGGTGAACCAATGGAGTATAACAAGTAAGTATAATTAAGCAACATGAAACAAGATTTCCCACTGAAAATATTTAAATAGCAGTCTTGAAAATAATAAGCAGCTCAATTTTGTTTCATAAGAGATTAATGTAATAATTGTCTTGCTTTTGAAGCATGACCTACTCCAAGAAGCAGAGTGGAAAAGGACCTTTCGACTGCTTTGCGTAAGAGGAACGTCCTACAAGCCTTCAGAAGTTCAGACCTTGCCTCATTTTCTACAATAAAAGGAGAATTTACCAGGGAATTTTTGAATATTTCTTTTTTAACTATTGCAAAAGCAGCCGAACTATTAGCTGAACCTTGCTTTTGAAGTATGACCTATTTGAAGGGGCAGAGTGGAATGGACCCTCAGACTGCCGTGCTAAGGAAAAAGATAGCATGAACCTCCAGACGTTCTCACATTTTCTTCAATAAAAAGTGAATTTACCAGGGAATTTTTGAATAATTTTCTTCAAATTCCTTAGTCAATTTTTTCCGCAGTATAATTTAAAATATCTGAAAATTTCAAATTGGATTATGCATAATTTACCTCCACAATACGTGTTTTATCCTGTGAAATTTGGCAACTCCGGGTTATCTGGGGATGGCTTGTTATTCGGGATGGTAAAGCGCAGGATTATCCCTTGTGGGATATTTAAAAAGGGGGAAGAAAAACTCTTGAATGTTCATACGATGTTTTTTCTTATCACAGCAGTATACTTAAGGAGTCCTAAAAGAAGTTTCATCTATCTACAACAGCGGTTCTACCCAACAGAGGTAGGTGCGACATTTGGACCGAGTTTGAAGGAGCGTATCAAGTCGCATGCTGTAGACAAATGAGTTGGGCATAGAGACGCAAAAGAAAATTTCACCAGATGATTTTTCATGAAATCGCATACAATTTTATTTTTCATAATATTTCAATTATTTTTCAGAGTTTGATGTGCAACGCGCGACATCTATATTATACAGCTACAAGCAAAATCTTGGAAGCACTATTTCTGACGAACTGCCGGACCGATAAGGATGATCTTTACATGTATGTCATCTGTAGTAGATGTAGATGTGCAAAAAATTATGAAACCCCGAACTTTTAATGCTGTAGAGCTTTTAAAGCTCATGTCACTTGAGTCCAATGTTAATAGCGTGAGATATATGTCGTTTACGCTAGAAACGTCGAGGTGTGGGATTCTACCTGAGTGACTCGAATAAACAATAAAACAATGGAAAAGCTCGTGAAGGGCTCCTCATTCGAAGAGTTGAGGAACGGTGCATCGCTCAGGGTTCAAGGTCCAAGGTATGAAGTTTAACTCAATTTTTCCTGCATTCTTCCGGCTTCGATTTGTGGCATTGGTCAATTTACTTGATTGCTGTATTTCTATTAATATTTACAGCAGATAAACAGCACATACAAAGTGAGAAGGCAGGTGCTGCGTCGCGTCGTCGGGACGGACCAAATATTATTAACTCTTAACGGTCGAAATACGATTTTTTGTTTTAAATTAAGTATTTAATAATAACATAATAAATGTAAATCTCTCCAGTGAGTGGACTGTGAGATTATGTACATCCAGCTATTCCTCATCATTTACAAATCTGAGTGTTACGTTAAAAATTTTGAAATCGATGCAGCTCGAACACAAAATGGTGTATTAAAATGGAAGAACATACATTTGCCTATACATATGCGTAAAGGGCCCGCGAAGCGGGCCTGAGGCGCCCTCCCGGGGGTTGGGCCGCGTAGCGGTCAGGGGGCAGGGCCCCCTAGTATTTCCATAAATTCGAGAAGGAACTTAAGAATTTGACCAATGATATGTTTTTTCAAAAATGGCAAAATTAAGATTCCACCGTTAACATGATTTTCATCGTATACCGATTGACCGAGTTCATCGCAAAAGTTTTTAGAAAAAAGTAATGAAACCGTTGTCTCCTTGGTGATCTTAGTAGGACGTCGCGTTCCTTTCTCTGACCTCAGTCCTAAAAGCTTGTTTCAGCTGAGAAAGACTTCGAGCTCAATGAATGTTCCGCATCAATATTTCTAGCGGCAGAAAAAAAAAGTCGTTCAGTTTCCTAATAGCAAAACCTTGTGCAATCCGACAGAAATTGGGTCTCTGATTCCATACGTCCTCTTTCCCGGAAAACCCGGCAGTTCTTGGGAGGAGTCACACCAAACGTACGTTAGTGCGCTTGACCTTTTTCTCCGGGATATACTGACTTCTTCAGGAACATGGCAGAAATCTGCTGTGATAGCGAAGAGAGCAGTAAGTGCAAAAATGGAGTCTTGATAAAATGGGCTCAAAAGCTTCTGACCTGAAAATTGTATTGAAAGAAGCCTCCGTTCTTTGTCAAATTGCCTCTAATCGTCCAAGAGACTCCTAAAAATCGTTTGCATCATTCAAAATCGACTGATTTTATTTCCATTACACAAGAAGGGTATTTTCCATTTTCATGCCAGGTTATTGTTGGGCAAAGCAGCTGTAAGTGCTATCCTCTGCATGCTTTCTTGGTTGCGTTGTGGACACAACAAATGCATTTTCAGGTTAGAAATTTGCAGAAGAGGGCGGCACTTTACTTGAAAGCACTGATTTCAGTGGCTCTCTGGAGGAATATTTCCACTTACTGCTGTCTTACCTTAAACTACGTAATTTTTTGTGCACTTACGGCTTTCTCATATGTCTCGTTTTGATACAATTAAGATGAATTTCGCTGTTTTAGCAATTCTAATGATTTCATCTGAAAGAGTTTAAACGAATTTTGGAGGAAACTCGATTTCGAAAATTTGACACTTACTGCGGGTCGATTATTGATAGTGATAGACAAAGCCTTAGACAAAGATGACAAGAGGGATATGGAGGGAACCTATTGGTGGAAGCTGGTGGTTGTAATGGACAAAGGCAGTAGGTAATAGACTAGCTAACGGCAACCCACGAGAAACCCGACGGTTAGTCTATCATTTTCTCCCTTAGTCGATAAGAACCACTCATTTCAACCAATAGGATCGCTCCATACCTCCTTTGTCTTCTTTGTCTATAGCCTTGTCTATCAATTTCAATAATTAGCCCGCTGCTCTCTTTGCTGTCAAGGCAGAAATGTATGTATTATCCCGGCAGTTCGGCAACGCCTATTCCGACGCATACATCGCGGGTTGCACCCCGCCATGCCAGCGCTGCAGAAAGGCCAGGGGAGAGATAACGTCAAGCGGGTTGCATTCACCGGGGAGCCGGGCGCTGGGCTTTTCAAACTCATGTCCCTAGCGCGCATCAGCGTGCCCTGGCCGCCCTGACAAGTTACTCGGGGCCAATTTACCCGGGCGGGGCGGGGGCGGACCATTTTTCAAGACGTGTCTATGTCTCGTTTCATCCTCTTTGTATGCACGGTATGGAAAAGAAGTTTGCGAAACTCGGCTTGCGGCTCGTGCCTCCGTCACGAGGGAGAGATTTAGCCGAGCTGCCCGCCATTGGCTCCGCGTTGCCTCTCCGCCCACCGTGAGAACACTGAAAAAAAAAATCTCGGTGTATTTACTAAGAAAAGGGTAAAATTACCAAGAATGCAGGGTTCTATTTGATCCCAGTTTTTTCTTGGTAAAATTACAATTTATGGAATTGGTAATTTTACCGAGAAATCTCGGTAAAATTATCGACTTTCTCGGTAATTTAACTGGACCCCGGTAAAAACGCCAATATTTTTTATCGACTGTGGTAGAATTACTGAGATAAAATGACAAAGTTATCGGGAATTGATTACCAATAAAAGTGGTATTCTTTCCTGAAGAAAACAGTAAAAATACCGGTTTTTAGGTAGGCTTACCAGTCTGTCTTGTTTAAATTACCAATTATTGGTAAAAAAAAGTGAGATGGTAATGGTACCAACGGACCTCGGTAAAAACGCCGAGAATTTTTTTCAGTGAAAAACTCCAAATAGGTAAGGTGGCTTGTAAGGCAAGTGCGATAAGTGCTCAGGGTGTCTACAAGTCCAGAATTTTCGGAAAGTCCGGAGATAGTACTGATTTTTTACGGGCGGTCCGCAAGTACTGAAAAAGTGCGGAAATTCCGCAAAAAGGTCCGGAATATTTTCAATTTTTTGTCATTTTTGTTGCGATTTCTTATTTTTGAAATTTTTCGAATTTCGTCAAACGGAGCCACTGAAAAATTACGGAATTTTTCTGTTGGAGGAGGTACTGAACTTCTCGCTAAGGTACTGAAAAAGTACTGTAAAAGTACTTATTTTTGACCGGCCTGTTTTAGTAGACACCCCGTTGCTGCATTTAAAAAAAAATTGAGGTACACAGAAAAAAGTGCCCTCGGCAGGTGATCCGTATCCCTTCGGTGGACCACTGTGAGCAGTGTATTAGAGTACGGCATAAATTAAATTAAAAAAATCAAACATAAAAGGTAAAAACATAAAAAACATAAAGTTTCATTTCTTTCTTTTTCTTTTTTGGTGTCTTTTCTCAAACATAAAATAATTTCGTGGGTACTCGACCGCAACGAATCCGGGGTCGATTACACATGAGAACGTTCTTTTCCGAGCCTCTACGTCAGTTTACCGAACTTGCATTTTTTGGAGGGAGCTCTGTCTTCCAACTTTAATACGGTCAATATCTCGGAGACGGATGGGCCTGTGTTGGATTTCTTAGTGTCTATTTAGTATAAAATTTTCCGAACTCTCTGATTCCGATGAAATAATTTCAAAATGTTGACGAAAATCCCGAATTTTGAAGTACGTATCTTCTCTGTACTCCCCAATACGAGCCTCCTTGGAATCGAGTCCCCATTTGACCCCGCGGTCCTGGACTTCTTCCGACCTAAAAAAAAAACCGAAAATTATGACTGGTATACGGTAAGTGTGGGGCCCTAAACGTGTTAAAACCATAAAATCCTGAACATCCACGTGAAGTTTCCAATTAATAACGAAAACATTCCCTCCAGCTCAACTCGAGTTATATGGCTTCAATTTGTATTTTCATCAGAATGAAGGAACATTCCTCTTTACTCTCTCGCATGCATCTTCACATTTCGTACAGAAGTTGTCATTTTATCAAAACACAAATTGTTTAACACACAACAATCCATTCCATGAGTTTTAGCCGACTCATAATTCGAAATTTACGAAGATCACAACGGCAACGCTGTTCATACCTCGGGAGTCTCGTTTTGAGCTAATATTACTGTCGTGTGCCCCTGCCCCTTCCGATCATTTAAACTCGATGTATTAAGGGCGCATTCAGTTCAAGGCCCAGTTGCCAGATTTCCGGTTTCTTCGGCAAACATTTCCACCCTTTTTGATATTCCCCAGCGCCTATCTCCGATTATTCCAACTTTGCTCTTTCTCGCACGCTATCGTATATTATCGACTTATAATATCGATGAATCGATTTATTCGCAGAATTCCTGTCGGAATCCGGTGTGTAGATTCCTCTGTCTCGCACGCCATTGCCTAATATCGACTTAAAATATCGATGAATCGATTTATTCGCAGGATTCCTGTCGGAATCGGGTGTATCGATCGTTGTGGCTCGCACACCATTGCATAATATGTACTTGGATTGCATTTTGCAAAAAGGAACCAAAAGCATTCCCATGTCGCTAAGATTGGCAACTTTTTTTCATCCTGTAAGTACGAATAGATCATCTAAGCAAGTTTTATCTTTACTTCCAATTAAACTATGAATTCAAGACGAAAATTAACAGTTTTTGCATAATTTCAGGAATTTTTTGCAAAGATTGCAAGTTGCACAATCCTAGCAACACTGAAATGCTCTTGGTTCCTTTTTGCAAAATGCGATCCACTTATAATATCGATAAATTGATTTATTCGCAGGATTCCTGTTGGAATTCGGTGTGTTGATTGCTCTGTATCGCTCGGCATTGCATAATATCGACTTTAAATATCGATGAATCGATTTATTCGCAGGATTCCTGTCGGAATCCGGTGTATCGATCGCTGTGTCTCGCACGCCGTCGCATAATATCGATTTAAAATATCGATGAATCGATTTATTCGCAGGATTCCTGTTGGAATCCGATGTATAAATTGCTCTATCTCGCACGCCATTGCATAATATCGATGAATCGATTTATTCGCAGGATTTCTGTCCGAATCCGGTGTATCGATCGGTCTGTATCGCACGCTGCTGCATAATATCGACCTCGATTAATCGATTTACTCTCAGGATTCCTATCGGAATTCGGTGTTTCGATGATTCGTGGCCGAGCGCATTCCAGCCGTTCATTTCCGAGGCAGCTGCTCTTTGAAACAATCTCGGTCGTGTCAGTGTAAGATTTATTATGAGTGGGAGGCCTGCATTCGTGAGATTGCAGGGCTCTTGTGATGGAAATTCTGAGGTGAGTGAACGGCAGGAGCGCTGGCAGTCGGCGCGCGGAGGGGCCGCTTCGTTGTTGTTTATGAAAGCTTTTAAAATTTGACAAGGCGTGAGAGATTGGCCCCGGGCTGGATGGATTTTGCGAGAGGCTGTATTATGAGAGGACGTTTGTACTTGTAGAAAGTGACAGAATGTTTGCAGAATCGAGATGTTGCATTTTTGAGGAATTTGCGATTTGACTATTGATTCTCATGTAAAAGTTGCGAGAAACACGATGGTGCCTCTGGTTTTCTCTGAAATCAACTCCCAAGCTCAAAAAAGCTCTCAAATTGAGGCCAAAATGGAGGAGACATCCCACGCTATCCTGAGAATACACCTCTACATCAAGACAAACTCTCCATGCAAAGATAGGGAGCGAATACAATGACAGGGTTGTCGTGTTTTCAGTTATAGAGTCCCCATATAAAGTGGTAGCCCTGTCAATGTATTTGCTCCCTATCTTTGCATGGAGACGGAGAGTTTGCCTTGATGTAGAGGTGGACTCTTGGGATAGCGTGGGATATCTTCTCCATTTTGGCCTCAACTTGAGAGCTTTTTTTAAGCTTGGGAGTTGATTTCAGAGAAAACTTGTGGCACACACATGCAACATCTCCATTGAACCGTGGCACAATGGATTGGGTCAATGGGAGAGGTCGGACATAATTTGGAAACTTTAAAAGCTCATAACTCCAGTCGCACTGGATTATAGTTGCATTAGCTGATGTGGCTTAGCTCCTTTCTGCTTAACGCGGTCCAATTTATAGTGAAACTCTTAGGAATCTTCTTATTTTCAGCTTTTCCAACTTAAATCCTAAAATTTTTGTTTGAGGTTATTGTTGTCTTGATCCAAACGATACATCAAACCACCATCGGATTTGATCCATTAGTAATATTTTAGATTCACTTTAGGGCCGTACATAGAAGAGCGCGTGCCTCAAAGTTGTTTTGTTTCGAGTCGAGGTAAAACGAAAATTCCACAGACGAGCAAGCGTAGGAATAAAAATAAATGTCCGCACTCAGAGGTCTTCAGTTGCGCCTGTGCTTTTTCAATTAGGCCACACTAAAATAAATGAGTTTAACCTGATTAATAGTTCCGTGTCGCAGCGACCGCTCTCCCCTCGGAACATCCCTTCCACCGACCCTTCCTCACCACCAACCCCTATGCTACGCAATGGCTCCTTTGCTGGAATTTGGCGCTTAGCTGATTGGTGATTATTCCCGCGTGAAGAATGAATAAATGGATGAATGGCTGAATCTGATACAGCCGTGATACGCTCGAATTCTGCCGCAGTGTTTGTGATGTCCGCCAGCGAATGTTGCGATATTCGCTTCGAAAGTGCCTTCATTTTTGGGGCACGCAACCTGCTGCACCGAACCTTCCGCGCATATCTTCATGATTTTGCCCCCACTTACAATAGGATTCTTTTGAATTTAACAATTTAATCTTGGTTCTTTGAAAACATGATTATTTGAAATTTTGGAGAAGGTTAGATTCATTTGCGAACATTTTAATTCCTTACTTTCCGGGCCGTTGAATGGCGCAAAGACCATTCAACGCTCAACATTTCCGTCAAATGTTGTTTTATATCAAAATTATGTCATCAGAAACAGATTCCACTCGACCCTCATCCCTGAAAATATGAAAGCCGGAGCATGGATGTGCCAAAATCCCCCAGATGTCTCCTGTCAATAATACAATCTCTGTGTTACACAACTCAACATGTTTCCTCTTCAAATTCCGCGAGAAGAACGAATAACTCAATCAGAAGTCTAGAAATCATCTTTTTAACAAGATATAACAATTTACATTGGTTACATGGCTAACATACAAATGACGTCATTTGCATGATCTAACGTCCATTTTTTGATCTTTGCTAAAAATACTTTTTCGGGAGTTGATTTCTGTGCTTCTCGTCGTGTGAATTGCTTTTTACATACTATTTTATAGACATAGGCGGATCCAGCAATTTGGCAACACCGGATTTCTTCCATTTAAACCTAAGTTAAATAATCGATTCTTTTCGCTGCACCTCGCTTCTCCGGGAATCGATACACTTCCATAGGGTTAAATGGAGAAAACACAATGATGCCAATTTGCTGGATCCGCCAATGTTTGTAGAGGTAACATGTGGCGTATGATTTGTCTAGCTCAAACTTTGTATAGTCGCCCATTACAGCCGCAAAATTTGTGGGTAACACATTCATGACTAGACTTCATGGATTAGAACGTATTCAGCTGAAAGGACGGATAAAATGATCATGATTTTAAAGGGATTTTACAAGGAGGTCCATCTTCACATGTCTCTAAGAACTTTTATCAAAGCAGGAAACAAACCTGGTACAATTTTAATTCTTTTTAGTTTTAACACGTTCCAGATACCTTTTGAAGAGAGTTTAGTAAATGTTCCTTCATTAGTCACGCTCAAGGCAGTGTATTCGTAAATCAAAAACTATAACTGCACGCATAGTATGAAAATTCACTTCTACAAACATACATCAGCAGATTACCGTCAAAAGCACATGCCTGGAAACACAATTGGAATGAAGATTAATCGTTTCATCGAATTAGTGAGCATAAAATGATTTCCAGCACAGAATATCACCCGCGAAATCACGAATACTCCAAAAAAGTTTAAAAATCAATTCCTTTTCCCCTGATGTCAATGTTGACAAGCATTATAGTGATGAAATTCAAAATTTAAAAGAAATGACATAATTCGCATTTTCGTACTCAATAATTGTATCCTCCATAGAAGACCTTGAAGGGGTTTGTTCTTATTTTAATATGTATGAGAATCTCTGAATTTCAATGGTTTTAAAAATTCGAGAAAACACAAATATGTATTAGTCATATTAGACGATCCCACTAAGTTAACCTTCACGCCAGGTCTCTAATTGATTAGAATTCTTTCTCAATTAAGTAGTTAGAGATCACCTCAGAGAATGTTTGAAATTTTGTGCTTTCATCAACTTTCAAGTTCTTTAAGAGATAACACACAGAACAACACACATTCTCAAAAGTGATCTCCGACTGCTTAATAGAGGCTAGCTAACTGCTGTTCGATACCAACTTCTTCTTCATAATTAGACGATTTTAGGACGATAATTTCGTACACTGGAAAAAAAACACATTGGATCTAGAATCCAGACTCTTGAAAACATTGACAAGAACAAATACTCCTGATTCAATCGGATTTTTGCTTGAATCAAAACGAAATCCGCTTAAATTAAGAGGCTTAATTCTTGATTTAGGCTGGATTCTGATTGAATTAAGAGTACTTTTTCATGTCGATGTTTTTAAGAGTCTGGACTCTAGATCCAATGTGTTTTTTTCCCAGTGTACATCAATTATTGCTTACAGATTTAGAAAAAAATAAAGAAGAAAAAAGAAAAATATCGATATAATTAACCACTTAAATTCATAAATATAACTGTAACAGAGATGCAAATTTGCGAGTTAAACATTTTTTTTTTACTAAGTATAATAACTAGTTCTACCGAAACGTATCTCTTAGCCAACATCATGGCTGGAAATTTGGCCGTCGTGTGTTGTCGTTGGCCCGTGATAAGTATCGCTGCCGCGTGGTAGCTGTAGCCTATCGATTTCGTCCTATTTTATTTCATTAGTGCCCCCTCCCACCCCCCCTCAACCCCTAATTCGCCGCCTGTGGATGTTAATTTCCTCGCTCGTTCCGCTTAGCCCTCACAGTGCCCGACTTGCTAATGCGTAAAATTTTAGGACAGAAAATGTAACTGTTCGAGGTTTCTGGAGTCTAAACTTTGATCGCTATTGTTCCTCAGAATTTGTTACTCAGGGACATGTTCCTGAAGGTCATAGTGCGGGTGTCTATCGTTAGTGAAAACCGGAAAAATATCAGGAACATATTCCTGAGGTTCATAGTGTGGGTGTCTATCGTTGGTGAGAATAAAAAAAAAACAAGCAGAAAAATCCAACATGAATATGTTGGAAAAGCGTGCCGAATAACTAAAATGTTGGACACATACCTACTATTTTCACGTCTTTGTTATTTGCATCAATTGGTACTTTTTGCTAAATTTGGGAGAAAATATTGATTCATGAACGTTGAATGTAAATTGATTTTAAAGATTCCGTCCAATTATCTTGATTTTAAGCTGATATGCGGCATTTCGCACGACCGTGATTTGGGCGAACTGCCGTGCATCGAAATCGCGTTGAGTTAATCTCTTTGGATTTCGAACTGTAACTTCTCTCCTATTCGGCCGATTTTTACAAATGAGGTCTCTTTTTATTAGTACTTTAACGGAAAGTAAGGAAAAACTCGCTAAATAGACGGAAAACAATTTTTGTGAAAATTTGGTGGATCCTGGCGTCACGGTGAATGGTTAATCGGGCGTGGAAGATAATAGGTTCGACGAGGCGACCCTCTCCTCGCCGTCTTTTATTGCCTTGCTCGAAACCTGACACCCAAAGCTATATCGGGAGATAACTGCAGTGGTTTGAGTGGATTTCTGCAGGGACCACGGTTAGTACATGGTATAAAGAGTCACGAGGCTCTTCACAGATTGCACTTGCAGTGCAAGACGCTCATTGGCTAAACAGTTTTGGCGGGAAAGAAGGTTCTAGAGTTGAGTCCTCCGAGCGTAAGAAAGCTTCTATGAGGTTTTTGTCAAATGAAATATTACGGTTTTGACAGGAAAATGTTCTCAAGGGTTCCCAATTAGCAGTTCATTCGGTTTTTTGGTAAGAAACCATCAGGGCTTGACAGTATAATGGTTCAAAGACAAGAAAACGGGTCCGAGAAAAAAAATATTTGGACGGCCCGTTGAATAGCATTGGTTGATCGGTGTACATCCGAGTGATTTCAAAAAGCGAGCCCTACTGGCACGCTTAATAAAAAAAAAAATGAAAAAATATCAGGAAATTAGATGGCATCAGGAAAATTAACCATAGACCAAGGGAGTCTCTCCTTAGTAAGAACCGAAAAATATCAGGAAAATTGGTAATTGGAAAATTCTGAGTGTGTCGAGCATTTTTCAATTATACGGAGTTTATTTATTTTTTTTATTTAATTCATTACACTGAAAAAAAAGTAGCTTGGATCAAGCATGATAATTCTTGAATTTGCCGCCAAGTATTTTCTTTATTCTGCTTTAAGCTGACTTTTTCTTGATTCAAGAAAAATAATGCTTGGGTTAAGCAAAAAAGAAGCTTATATTAACCAGCAAAATTCTTGAATTAAGAAGAAACACTTCTTGGCGGCAAAAAGATTCTTTTTTTCCAGTGTAAATTTGTTGGCTTGTAAAATCAAACAAGTGTCTGTGTATTTGTGTTGACAAGAGAATATTTCACTTGAAAATCAGGAAAAGTAAAGGAAGTAGCAGGAATATCGAAAATGAAATTTTAGAATACACCCTGCACTGATAAAAAAAATATCAATTCTATTAATTGTCAAGCACTGTGTTCTATATCGGACGCACTATTCAGTTCATATAATAGCAATCTTGGTTCTAGGAACTGTATACTTGGTTCATGCAGCCGAACCTTTTCTTAGTTCGGTACAGTTTTACGTAGATGAATGTTTCCATTTTTACCCTGTTTCGCAGCTTTGTTGTTTGACTGTATATTCCATAACTGTCAAAATTAGCTCATAATATTGGAAAGTTTATTTTTGATAATTTCACAATTTTAAATGAGAAAAAAGAAAAAGGATTTTGAGATTTAAACTTGAACTTCTCATTCCTTTCATTGCCTTAACCGCACGGTTTTAAAACTAGAAAGAAAATATTTTCGTATTCCGTATATTGTAGTGTTATCGTATTTCCGTCCTGTAAGTATATACGCGTAAAAAGGCCTCACAAAAGCACAGCACAAAGGATCGAGATAAGAAGTGCTGTGGTGGAGCTTTCATCGTGGTTTGAATAAAATGTTAATGAATGGAGAAATATCCTTTGTAAACTTAAGCCTTATTTTATTGTCGTTGTGCAGAACCAGATAACGTCTGAGCTCAACAGGAAAGTTCAAAATTCATTTCCAACTTAACAATATGACTGTGAACTTTTCGCTTTCCTCAGATTTTCACGGTGAACTCATCCGATTAATTTTAAAAACTTTCAGCCGACGTTCAGCTTTCTTTTTTCTCTTTCAAATTAGAATGTTAAACGCATTTCCAAGGAATGGTGTAGCTCTTTTTGCTGTCGAGCCTGTGTCGTAATGTCAATATAATACAGCATGATTAAACGTTTCACGGTACGCTAGGCTAGGTGCTTCAGTCATTTCAATGTAATATATGTAACTTGATATTGAAACGATTTTCAGCTCTTTGATAGACTATTTTCACTGAGATTTCTGACCGAAAAATGAACGAAATGGTTATTGCTGTTCATTAAAAGAATGGAATCAGTCCACAACTTTTCTGTCGTCCCTGTTACAGTCTCATTATGTTCCGCAGAAATACGTATTCTGAGGCAGGAATCACTGACTTTTTGCTAATGTAGTTGTTACTTTTTTTAATGGAGTCATTTAGGGGAAAAAGCCGGATACTCAAAGATATTGTTCTGTTTTTGTAAAAGGCGTTGGAAATTATGCTAAAAATACTGAAAATTGCTATTTTTGGGCGAATCGTTGACTGTGAACCAAGTAGCAACCTAGTTTAAAGCCAATGTCGAGTATGGCTAAAATGTAATTCATTTTATATGTTGAGGCATAATGAGATGGATGTGCATTATTCGTATCGTAAAGATAGATTGCAAATTTTGTGCAAAAAGCAATGGTTATACGTCTAAAATCCATTTTCAGCTTCCTTGGAGTAAAGTCGTATTTTTCGGACGAAACGAGCGAAAAATAGGCTTGCTTTGCCTTCACGGGCGTTAACGTAAAAAATATTCCTCGAGACACTTAAGGCGGTCGGTGGAGGTGTGGTAATGAGAATCAGTAGCAGTAGCTATATACGTTTTGTATTCATTTGTTTTCGAGGAAATTGAGGGGAAGAAAGTGCTGCCGCCTATGGGGGAAAACCCATCCCATCGAATTTCTGAGTAATTGACATCGGAGTAGCTTGTTTCTTTCCCGCAACCCGTAACTTTAGTCGTTGCCACTTTGAATTTTTTGGGGGTTTTTTTCGGCAAAAATTAGTTTTAAAAACTGGACTTATTGCAAAACTCTCTTAAGATCATCCAGTGGTGTTATTTTAACACTTTCCATCTACCTAGTTTGTGGTAAGTATTTTGTCCAATTTATGCACAGCACTGGAAAAAAAAACACATTGGATCTAGAGTCCAGACTCTTGAAAACATAGACAAGAAAAAGTACTCTTGATTCAATCAGATCTAAGCTTAAATCAAAAGGAAATCCGCTCAAATTAAGAGGGTTGGTTCTTAATGTGAGCTCAAATCTGATTGAATCAAGAGTATTTTTTCTTGTCGATGTTTTCAAGAGTCTGGACTCTAGATCCAATATGTTTTTTTTCCGCTGAGAGATCACTCGGTTAATTTCCTAAGTTTTTGCCAAACCTAATAATCTTAAAATAATTCCGCTGTTTTCAAATTTTCGAATCATGAATCAAGTTCATTCCGCTGTGAAGCTGCTTTCCATAGGTTCGGATCAGAGCGTTTCAGGAGGGGCTAAAAGAGTGTTTCTACATGTTACGCACGAGTAGATAAAAGTAAGAAAGAAATCTAACCTAACGCGAGGAAATCTAAGATTTAAGAATCTTTTAAACTGAAGAATTTTGATTAAATTAGGTTTCAGCGTCGATAAGTTGATGGAAACCCTCATATCGATGCATTTAGTATATTTCAGAGCCGATGTGCCAAGGACGTCTTGCATTTCAGATCGGCCTTATTGAAACCATTCTTACCATAAAAAAAAATATAAACAAGTCGCATTAAGCAAAAAGGAACCAGCGCGATCACAGTGTCTTCAAAATCGTCCAACTTCTTCTTTTTATTTAAAAATACTTAAGAGATACAGTATGCAGCGTAAACTGGAAGAAAAAAACACATTGGATCTAGAGTCCAGACTCTTGAAAACACACATGAATGTCATTGACAAGAAAAAATACTCTTAATTCAATTGGATTTTCGCTTGAATCAAAACGAAATCCGGTTAGATTAAGAGGCTTGGTTCTTGATTTAAGCTAGATTCTGATTGAATCAAGAGTACTTTTTCTTGTCGACGTTTTCAAGAGTCTGGGCTCTAGATCCAATGTGTTTTTTTCCCAGTGTACTTGAATGTACAGGATTAAAATTTACACGGTTATTTTCCTTTGAAGTCAACCATTTTTCGGTGGGAAGCGCGAACTATTTGCTATTCCGGGAGTCTTTTTAGATACGTATAAAGAAGCAGCATTTTTACAACACTGTAACCGCGCCTGCTTTTGCTAAATGCGATCCAAATGTAGGGCTCATAAACTCTAATTTGGCAACGTGCAAAATCCCCGCTCTTTGTGTCCCATGTACGATCTTGCTTACAACTCGCTTTGATTGAAGTTAGAAATTTCCTGCCGAATTCGAAAGTAGCGTAAGCGCCTGTTCTCCCATCTACCCCCGTTCCAACGGGATATGAAACTCCATCGACGCGGTTTCGTTTTCTCCATGTTTGAATGTTGTGCTGCGTCCTGTGCTCTATGTGTCTAATCAACACTCAAAAACAGGCCTTCAAGAATGAGGTTTCGAGACAGGTTAGGCGTTTTATGTGAAGATAAAGAAAAAAGAATAAGAAAACGTGCAACTACTGACATTGTTGTGGCAGATCGGGCTAGTTTTTTTTACCCTCCTCTTTCATTTTCCCTATTTTGTAGCGTTATTTTCATGATTTTTTTCCGTTTTTTTTAAACCAGGAATGTAAGTGGGTCACACGTAAAAAAAAAAGCTAGTAAGAAAACAGGGTTGTAAAAATTGTACTTCTTCACAAGTGAATCAGTGAGTTCGAAATCACACCAACTCGGAAACAAAAAATTGTTCAGGAAACACCTAAAGCTGCGCCGCGAGCGAAGAAGTTAGTTTAAGAAAAACCTTTTTGGTGCCAAAGGACAAGTACTAAGAGACTTCGTAAAGCACCAAGTGGAAATCGATACACCATGTTTGATGACAGAGAATTAAGCGGTTAAACATTTCCGAGTTGATGTGTTTTCGTTCTCACCGACTTTCAGATACTGATTTTTCATAGTCTGCCCTGAAAAATGTATATTTTTCAACCTGAATAACGCTTGAATAGTTATATAACTTGTTGGTACAAGGTATACATACATAAAGTCGCTTTTATAGCGCCGCCTCGCGCTCTGCGACGCCCAATCGCCATTGCCCCCTATCCTCCCAGAGATCATCAGGCAATTGGCACCTTCTGATCTCCTCCTCCACCCCTTGTCGCCAACCTTTCACAGGACGTCCACGCCGTCGCCTTCCGGGAGGAACCCAATCGAAGACCTGCTTGGGCAACCGGTCGTCTGCCATCCTTCGCACATGTCCATACCAGACCAACTGTTTGGACCTGATATCGTGCACGATGTCCTTCTCCACACCCATGATCTCACGTACTTTTACATTGCGGATACGCTCTCTTCTTGAGATGCCAGCAGACCTCCGCCAAAAGTCCATCTCAGTTGCCCTAAGCATGTCTTCAATTCTTTTCTTGAGTTGCCAGACCTCACTCCCGTAAGTTACGATACTCTTCACGATGACGTTGTAAATTACAAGGTAAGGTTAAAGGGTTAAAGGGGGGTAAGGTTAAGGTTAAGGTACAAGGTATACTGAACCGAAAAAAGAAAACCGCAAAATCGGATGGTCACCCGTTTCCCTTGAAATGGCCAAAAATTGGTATTTCCAATGAAGTACTTCGATTTTTCCCTTTTCCCGTCGCTGTTTCGAACACTTCCGATTGCAATTTCGAAATTTCTTTTTGCATGCGGATGCTATCCATAAGTGTTACTAAACCGTAAAAAAGTGAAAATCGAAAAAAAACCCGAGTTGGTGCGTTTTCGAACTCACTGATTCAATTATTCTCTCGTAGACAAAACGTGCATATCTTGTGGTATCTTCCCTCATTTGAAGGCTCTCGTTGGAAGGAATACTGATAGACGACAAGCGTAGCAGTCTACCTCGAATGAGAACAAAGATAAGAGAGACCTCTAGTTCAGAAAAACGAAAAAGATGGTGAAATCCCTCTGTAGGCGTGTGGAATTGCATTCCTATTGGGGAATCAGTGGTGAGTTTTTATATCCTCACAAAAATCCTGTAAACAAAAAACTGTATGGTGTTTTAAAGTGGTTAATTTTTTTTAACGAAAAATGAAAGGAATATTTTTCATGCTTTGCGATTGCTGAAGTAGATAATTTTCGTATCACATCCACGCGAACCCTTCTACCTTTTTTCTTTCACTAAAAGAAGTGTAATTTTTTTAGAAATTATGAAGTATTTATGAGGATTGATATTATACTTCACCGGTGATGACATTTTCTCACTTACCAAAAGAATGCTTGTCTACTTATAACTAGAAAAAAGAGGACTGGTGCTATGAAGGTTTTAGGATTGTTACTTTAATCCGTATAGTAATTATTTCCAACCATGATCGCTCTTCTCCCTTCAACTACTACTTTTAAAATGTAAAAAAAAAAAAAAAATTCTAAGTACATGTATATTCTTTAGATTTTTACTGACGTAATTTTCAAGATCATAGTTCTTGCATTCACTGATTTGAGAGTAAGAATAATGTCCTGAATGGTCAAGAATATTTATTTTTGTCAAGATTGAGAGTACTACTTCTTAAAATTTAAGAAATATGCTGTCAACGGAAATAAATACTCTAGTTGATGGTAGAAAAAGGCTTGAGCCCTCTCATTATAATTGGTCGGAAGGTTAAATGCCAATAATAATGAATATCATTCCTCTGGATAGTTTGACAAGATCACTTGGTTTTTTGCAAAATTATTAGTATCGAGGTGAAATGCTTAATTTCTCTCAGTAAATGAGAACTATTTTCGTTCGTGTTCAACACCTATCAAAGGAAAATGACACATCGTTTATTTTGGTGGTATGAGAGTCATTTGAGTACCTATGTAAATTTAAGGTTATACAGCCCTTTGTGGCCATTTGATGCGCTAAGGCTTAGTAATGAATCCAGTTCACGTATTCAGCTTTTAGAGTAATTAAATTTCCTTTCCAAGCTCCTCCCTTTCCACGTGAATTTAAAAGCCTCGGTTTACAACCCACATGTCTCCTGCAGTCTCGTTAAAGTTAGCATTGCAAGCCAATCCTGAAATTCTTCTTTACGGAAGCTTGAAGGTTGTCAAATCGAAAATTTAAATCTTTTTAGGCAACCCTGTCCCAGTGTCATTCCCGATTTTTATAATTGACCCGAAACTTTTGTTGCCTGTCTTCTTTGGGTTTTAAATGGCTTAAGCTTGGTCAACTGCACTGGTCATAGAATCGCGATTTGAAAGCTTAGAATAGCAAAAAATAAATGAGATCCGTCGAAACGCCTAGTACCTTCATAGTAAGAAAAATAACCGACATTTTGTGTTCATATTGTTGAAGCAGATCACACAGTAACTTGAGCGTTTGCTTGATCTTTTTCGGTTCCTTTTTCTCTGCTTTAGAATTAAATTTTTTGGGTTACATTGTAAAAATCTTTGGATTGATAATTTGCAACCTCGTTTAATTTCTGATGAAGACTTTTGCTTGTGGAGCTATCAATTTCTCTCTTGTACATTTGAGACGTGGAAGAACTTAACGTCTCTAGAAAAATTGAGTGATCGAAAAAACCTCGTTCTCGGCGTCAGAATGTTATGGGATTTTAGAGTTTTTAGCTGCCCTAGAACGACTGATTTGGTAAGAATATTTTACCTTCCGATTTTTAAAATTATGGATTCGTCGAATCTTCTCACGGAGATTTGCCGGTGATCAGGGATATTTTCTGCATTTTGACCCCTTTTCGAATTATCTGTGGATGTTATCTTTGAAAAGAACTAAACACCCTGAAATGTGGCCAGAGTTACGGTAAAAGATCTTATCTTCAAAAATTGATTTGGTTCTGCTCCGAGGAAAGCGCGTTATTCACATTTTGACTCAAATTGTACATCAATACTCAAATGGACGAAGGTTCGATGCTTTGAAGTCCGTGATTTGTGAAACCCTAACTTCGAGAAAAACTCAATTAAAAGCGTTTAATTAATGAAGCAATTAATTATTAAAAGTTCCTTTTTCTAATTGAAAACCAGTCACATAAACGAGCATTAAGAGCCTTTGGTTTCCTCTTGCTGATAATTGAAAGGAAAGTCTCTTCCACTCGGCGCTCCAATCGCTGGAATCAAGATCGTGTTTTCCGCGCGAGCTCTACGCAATTTCATTGTTGTTTCTAGGAACACGTTACTTCGCGAACTATCACAACAAGGCACGCCTGTTCATTAATGCAGCATTATACAATCTCTATTTTTCTCTGTACTTTCATCTCATAAGCTCTGTTGTTTCTATGCCACGAAGAATGAAAATTCAGTTACAAGGACTAAAGCTTGGTTCATACTGAACACCAACGTTTTCGTTCGAGATTATCGAAGTTTTGGTCATTTAAACTGTAACTCTGCACGGATAATCGAATAAATTCCGAAAAAACCCCAAGCCATAGGCAGGGTTGCCACAAAAATTTGGAAATGATTTTCCCTGACTTTTCCAGGTTTTCCCTGACGGAAAATGGATAAATTCCCTGACCTTTGAGAACGCGCGCCATGATCGCACGGCCAAAGAGCCTTGTTAAAAATGGGTCGAAATTCGCCCCTTTTTAGGCCCTCGATTTTGCAAACGGGAATTGTGCCAAATTATTGCATATGATGCCCTAAGTCTCTGGTAAAAATTTCAGCTTGAGTTGAAAAGTGGTTTCGGAGATACGGGGGGGTGAAGTGGGGGAGTTGAGCGGCTGGCGTGCGCTATTTCCGCGGCTGTTCCTCGCCAAATCTTCGTTTTGATGTCACCCGTTACATGTTTTTCTATGTAATTTTTTGCGTACTTTCCATTTCTGGCCTTAACAATTACTTACAACCACTTTTCGAGGCGCTAGGGGGTGAAAATAGAGGTTGAACGGCCAGCGGCGCGCTCTTTCCTTGGCTGTTCCTCGCCAAATCTTCGTTTTGATGTCACCCATTACATGTTTTCCTATGTAACTTTTCGCGTACTTTCCGTTTCTGACCTTAAAAATGACTTACAACCAGTTTTTAAGGCGCTAGGGGGTGAAAGTGGGGGTTGAGCGGTTGGCGGCGCGCTCTTTCTGCGGTTGTTTCTCGCCAAATCTTCGTTTCGATGTCATCCATTACATGATTTCCTATGTAATTTTTCGCTTACTTTCCATTTCTGGCATTAAAAATTACTTAAAACCACTTTTCAAGGGGCTACGGATTTTTTTCGCAGTTTTTTTTATTTTTTTAGTTCTTTTAATTTATTTTGTATTATTTCCTGAGATCTATTCGTGCCGTATATTTTCACGTTTTCTCAGTGTACCTCACACGTCGTACGAGAATATACGCATGATTTCATCCGTACATAAATG
>NW_017547236.1:123888-170486 GCF_001854935.1 Bemisia tabaci
ACCATTTTCTTCCAAATTTTGTCAGCTATTCAAAACATTAGCTAAATCCGGGACTTTTCCTCATCCGTAGCCGCTATATCAAAAAAACCGCAAAAAAAGGCCTTTTTAGGCCATTTTTTCAAAATAGCGGAAAATGCTCACCAGATACGCGTGCGGAAACTTCAGATTCGGATTCAACGACCCAAAAAACATAAAGTCAGCCAAAAAAATCGCTGTGTACCCAAAATTCCAGGTAGCCTCATTTTTAGCTACTAGGCGCCTGGACTAGTACGTCTTTCCTGTTCTCGGCTGCGTTGCTCACGTAGCCCTTGAAAAACCACCACGAAAAAGGCAAACGGAAACAAACACCATATGTAAATACAAAAGCGCGCTGACGACGGCGCAGAGATACAACTATTCGTACTTGATGGATGTCCGTGTTGCATCTGCAAAATTGAAGGCGGGATGGCGCCAGGCGCACACTCGCAATGCTCTCTAGCATGTTTCCCCCAAAATCCTCAAACGTCACATCACGCTGAAGTTTGTCAGGCATTTATTCCCAAGATTTCGTAACTCCTCTAGCGTAAGAGCGTATTTCGATTTCTATATAAGCCCCGGAAAGCATGGACAACAGCAGGGCTCACGTGAAAATAGAGCTACGCTTTTATCGGGAAAGAGACTATCCGGCCCCAGGGACACTTCAAAACA
The DNA here is from genome assembly GCF_001854935.1 of Bemisia tabaci. Lineage (NCBI taxonomy): Eukaryota > Metazoa > Arthropoda > Insecta > Hemiptera > Aleyrodidae > Bemisia > Bemisia tabaci. The sequence goes on from NW_017547236.1 coordinate 124,576, forward strand.
ATTCAAAAAGTACGTCTTGAAGGTATATTGCAAAGCTCCCAAAGTTGATTTTTGAATTTTACTGAAAATAAAGATGAGTTTAGCCTTACCTCGCATTTTTAAATATATGTTTTAATTAGTTTGCAGCAGAGACCTTTGAGGCAAAGCTCATCATCAATGACACTACATACTTAAAACAAAGAAAATACCATAATAGACTCGCATAATATTATAGTCTAAGCATGTTTATGGTATTTGCTTTGTTTTAAGTATGAAGTGTCAATTGAGCTTGTCTTTATTTTCATAATTTATTACACCTTGCTATTTGCAATAATGTTCAATTTACTAAAATATTGCCTCATTTTCGAGTTATTTCCTTTTATTCTGAACCCCCCTTAGTTATTTTTCTCTTGCGCTAAATCTTTCGGCACCCTGCGATAATCGGATTTTCCCGCTGAAATTGTCGGCCAATCAGAAATAAACTGTTCTTCACTGCTAGGAATAGGGGTTGCCTCGACGTTACCCCTTCGATTAAATTATGAATTTCACTTTCTATTTGCATCCAGTAAATTTGGCAAACAGTTCAGAATCCACAAAACATGAAGGAATCATTAATTTAATTATAGCACGAGTCGCCCCACCCAGTCACAGACGCGTACTCGGTCAAAATAATTGATGTTAGCCCTCGAAGTTCAACGGGCAACGGCTGGGCAGAAATACATATTATTTTAACAATTAACCTAATTCGCCTTTCACGGGGTCGAAACCTGACCGTGAAACGGAGATGAGGCGGCCTGAGCTTCGACAAAGTTTGAGGGTGACGCGTTTGTCACCTCCCGCTCGCAACCTATTGTTTCCCTCTTGTCATTGGATAGGGTGTCTACGAGATCGGAATTTCTGGAAAGTCCGGAAATGGTAATTATTTTTTTAAGGGCGGTCCGGAAGTATTGCAGTACTTCTGGACCGCTTTCTCAATATTGAGAAAGCGCAACAATTTCGCAAGAAGGAGAACACATCAATATCATTACTTGAGGTTTTCAAAAAAATTTCTTCGAACAGAGAAGGAAAATCGCGGTATTTTTTAATATTTGACGCTGAGTAGTTTTCCATTTAAAAAGGAATTATAGCGGGGAATTAGCAACGTCCAGGATCGAGATACGCGGTATGGTTGTTTCACCATCGAGATGACTTGAGGGGCTTGGAGGACAAGGCGTATAAGTGCAGTTTTTGAAAAAATTGAAACATCAATAAATTATTTCAATTAAAACTAGTCTTAATGCATATTTTGCGAAAAATTCGCTCGGAACTTCCAATTTTTAAGCATCAAAAAGTCGCAGTTTCAACTTCCTGTACGCCAAAAGGATCCACGTAATTTGGAAACTTTAAACGCGTGTCTCTCGAAGTAGCAAAAACTGCACTTATGCACTGTGTCCTCCAAGCCCCTGCATCCTCTTCCATCAGTATGTTCGACGAATTTTCTCTTTGTCTCCCTTGCCTATCGCTTCGTTTATCAATTTGAATAATCAGCCCGCTGAATTATTTTACATACGTCTTTTTCTGAACTCTCATTTCGGATACGTCCCGTCTGTTTCGCACTCAAAAGTAATGTTCGCGATAAAAATGCAGCGTGAACGTGCGATCGGGAGCCAAGGCTAAAAAGCGAAGATCAAAATTCAACTTGACGAAACTCCTCACGAACCCCGCGGTTTGTAGACGCTGTTTTTTCGAGTGTGAAAATTTGAGCAGCTGCCCGAGTTTCAAGAGCACGTATGCAACACGCCGAGTGGAATTCATTTGCGGCTTGCGCTGGCGGTCGGAATCCCATCGGCGCACACAGGGTGAAAGGATTTCATGAAAAATAAAATCTTGAAATTTGACGTGAATATTTCGTGAAATTTCAGAAATTTATGAAAAATGTCCAAAAATACCGGTTCCTTTTCATGTTTCGCAAAATGCAAAAATCGTGACATTCTTCTATTTTTGTACGTTTGAGTGCGGGTAGCATACCCTAGCTCATAAAAAATATGAGATATTACATAGTTTCGTGAAATTTTATGAAGTATTTCACTGAAATCTCCAATCCTTCATTTCTTACGTTTTCTGCCACCCTGGGCTCACAATGCAACGAGCTTTTGAGACAGCTCAGACATGACAATTTTGACTCATATTCCGAATTTTGATGGGTTTTTTTGTCACAAGATGAATTTAATTAGAAGTATGTTTATTAAGTTATGTATATATGTACTTATGTTATGTATGTTTGTTATGTAAGTAGTTTATTTAGTTTTAATTTATGTTTTAGGAAGAAAATTTTACCATCCACCCCCAAAATGGAATCACAGCTTTTAATTCTCTAATTTAAATATTTCTAATTTAATAATTCAAATCTCACATCGTCATTCATCAGTAATCAATTCGGAACATCGTCATTCATCAGTAATCAATTCGGAAACTATACTAGCTTGTTTGCTCAACAATTTGCTCATCAATCATCCTCAGACAAAAAGTAGCGTTGACTTCCGAATTTAAAACTCATTACATCACATTGCTTATATTGTTCGTGCGAGGATTCTATAATATGCAGTTTTTGGCGCATCCACAAAAACAACTTTTTTGAATAGGGTAACTAATAGCGCATATGATTATTCTTGAAAGAAGCCCAGAAATAGTAGTTCCTTACTGCAAAATGTGGTCCATATGCCCGATCTCTCACACGGAATCGCTTTACTGTGCGGAGGAGGGAAGTTGTGGTCTTTCGAAGAGCAGAAAAAACTTCGCTTCCGAGTCGGGTCTTTGAACTGGTTAAACTGGAACTTTTTGGGTGCGTCTATGTTCGCGGAAGTTAAACTCTCCGGAGCGAGGATTTTTCACTCGTCGGTGTTGAGGTTATGCATCTATAGCTCCGTTTTCAGCTCATTATTTGGACGTATTTATGCTGAAAGGAACTATGTTTTACGTAATTCCCTATGCATATGGTGCCTTTTAGCATAAATACGTCCATTTCTGCTAGAGTTTGAGTCTCCCCAACGAAGTCCGAATTGACCGCGATGAATTCAACGCAACTAACGGATACTTTTATAGATTCACTCGAGGTAAAATCAAATGACGGAAAGGAAAGGAATATTAAATGTATTTTAAACATTAGTGTTACTTTCAGTTGTGGTGCACAGTGAAGCGACTCAATAGGGGAAATCTGACATGATTTGGAAACTGCGAAAGCTTACATCTTTGCTAATACAAAACGGAGAAGTGGAGAAGTGTTTCCATCGGTTACCTTGTAAAATTTCCCGTTTGAATCGTTCTTTGAACTTTCAACAGTTGACGAGTCAAATTCACGTCAAGCATGTCACGGCCCAATTCTCTGAAAGGCGTGTTCCATTGTGTGACGTCGATGGAACAAATTAGTGTTTTCTCACAGAAAAAGAAACTTCCCCTTCCTCATCTGGGATTATGTTACAGAAAAGTGAAATGATATGATTCCGAACAGTTAAGAGAATATGAGGCATGGGGAAAAAGAAGTGTACATTGTGAAATTATATTAGCAAATCTTGCGCGATTTTTGTGTCAAATGATATTTTATTGTGGGCACATACAATTTTCATATTTTTCCATTCACCGAAGGCTTATTTAGCATTGTTGCATCATTTGACCCGTTATTAATTTTGAGCTTTAGCCAAAAACCTAAATTTATTGGGTACTTGGTGACTTTCTTGCGGAAAATTCATCCCCGATTATTGGGTTTGCAGACACAAAATTATTATTTGTATCTCATTAAGACTTATTTATAAAATATGTCCCTATAGAACGTTACTTTTCTGATTCCAGGTGAGGCTGCGTTATTAATATCTGAAGAATTATGTATGCTGACTGGCAATAAACGATAATTGAAATAATGTAAACTCCTTAATTCTATCGGTAAGTTCTGTGACATGAATCTAAATTTGGGTCAAATTATGAAAAACAACCTAGTTTTGAATGTTTTTAAACAAGATTTTTCTCAATGCTACATCGAATGTGCCACAAGTTTCTCTGTCCCCATGAACTGAACTAAATGATGCTACTGGTGCGTCTATAAATGAGCCAGTAATATTAGTTCCTTCTTGCAAAATGTAGTCCACTCGTGCATCAATGCAACGGTAATGACCTGTGTTCCCCGAAAAGTGTCAACTTTTAGTTCCAAGTTTTTCCAAGAATAAATATCTGGTTTCAGGACACTCTGTCAACGATTTTTTTTATCCGCGCACCTGTTATGTCCAGTAGTTTACGTCCACGCATAAAATAAGAGTTGTGTTGAAAGAAACTGTACAAAACTGTAAAAAAGGGGAAAAAACCAAAAAGCACGCAAGCATTAGTTTTAACCCGTACGTACATCGATCTTTTAGAATCAAATACGTCTAATTTTGAGCATTTGGTCGCGCGTACACCACGCTGCAGCACAGTAAATGTACAAAATATGAAAAAAAAAATTAAAGTGCTTTGGGAATCATTTAATTTGACACGGAACCACCTTAATATTTACAAAACCCATTTTATATTTTCCTTCAATACATATTTTTTTTCATCAATTTAAATGAAGAAAATCCATGCAGAGTGTGCAAAAATTTCAAAATCATGTGCTGAAAAACGCCGACTCTGTGAAATTAAATATTATAGCCAAACACAGAGCGGAGCGGCGCGCGGCGTGCTACCGGCGCGGCGCGAGACGCGCACTAACACCTACAAACCTAAGGGGATACCTCACGCATTGCGCAGTGCTTGAAGTATCCCCTTAGGTTTGTAGGCGTCAATGCGCGTTGGGTGGGAGGTGGCCGGCCGCGCCGCACTATGGTCCGAATAGCCGGTTTAAGCGGCATTAAATCAGATACGTATGTTTAAACCTCGCAACATGAGTTTTCAGGGGTTTTTAGGGTCGCTGAGTGCAAAAATGCTAATATTCTTCAGGAAAAATCCATTTTTAACATTTTTATACTTTATGTAACTGTGGTAATAATTTGTTCAGAAACCTTAAATTGAGGTCATTATTCCAAGTCGGTTCGGTGGCGCAGTAGGCATCGCGTCTCACTCATCTTCTTGATGTCCCGGGTTCGAATCTCTATAGAAATTTTTTTTTTTTTTTTGTATATGTTTAAAAATTAATTTTACATTGGATGGAATATAAGAAGCTAAAAGTAGAGCCTCGTCAAACACTACTATCAAGGGAACTTGAAAAAGACAGCTCAGGATAATACTTCTACGTTTCATGGCTCCAGAGGCCTACTTTCAAGTCCCACCGATCAGCCGTTTGAACTTGTTTTCGTCTGCCAAGAGAAACTTAAGCTTAAATATATCCATTTTGATAGATTATTTGTTTGAAACATGGGTAAACGTAAAAAAAAACGTTTACGGGACCTCAAAGTGGCTTCCTAAGACAATTTCATTGCTCGGGAGCCTTACTTTCAAGTCCCACCGATCAACCGTTTAGACTTGTTTTCGTCTGCCAAGCTAAACTTATGCTAACATATATCTACACTGATAGATTATATGTTTAAAACACTTAAAACGTCAAAAAAAAAACTTTTACGGGGCCTCAAAGTAGCCTCCCGAGGCGATTCTTTGCTGTTCTTGAGCACTAAGTTTCAATTGGTCCCGATCAACCCCATCAACTCGTATTATTCTGCCTGGGCAGATTTAGGCTCTAATGCATTCGATTTGCTAGAATATGACAATGGAACATGATAAAAGTCATCGTCAATGGCATATGATAGCTAATTGTAGTAAGTGATAAGAAACGCGAAAACGTCATTTTTCATGAGAAATAACTTGAGGCGATTGTGTGTGATTGATCTGCCACTCAGACTAAAAGGTAGTATAGAGTCATGACAATAACTTCCGAGTAAAATTACGAGGTGCTCAGAGGTGCAAAGGATATTTTTTGGGTCCTACTTTTGCGATTTTATTGAAAAAAGTGACTATGTCTAAGGGTTAATCTAGAACATTAGATATGATGAAAAAGAACAGTTTCAGCATGAAACATCTTAAACTTATCTTGTATTTTGTGAATCAAGTGCCCAAACACTTTCAGGTACGGCGAATCGACGAAAACAAGCCCTTAAACACAGCACTGCCGCTCGGTAACTGGAATCGCATTCATAAAGTGCTCCGCGCGCCGCACTTCCCAGGCTTGTCACATCTTTATTAGTGCTTTAATCGAAGTGAAATTTTACAGGAGTCTTCTCTACAGTATGTACTATCGATCTACCTCTTAAAATCTAACTTTTTCCAAACTTCACTTTTTCGATTTATTGCCGCTTAAACCGGCTATTCGGACCATAGTGCGCCGCAGCGTGCCACGGCGCCTCAAGCAACTATTTCACAACGGAGGTGTTGCACGGTATCAAACGAGATTGAAGGCGCTCCAACATTTTTGATAGCGTCTTTTGAGAGTACGAAGCTTTCCTCGCCAAATAAATCAAGGAACTACGGCACAAACTCCCCTGCCGAAAAAGCGCGATAAATTTTTCTCAAACGCTATTTTTTGCTATGTGCCCTTTTTCCGGAAAGCTCCTCAATTGAAATTATGTTTACGATACAATGAACAAATTAGCTCAGTCATTGAAACCGAGACGGGATAAACTGAATGATCAAGAAACAAGTCATCCGTTTTGTAGTCATAAATTGACTCACCACGCACTGCAGCGAGTCTATCATGACGTGTAATGGAATACCCTGCAGCTGATCGTGTTTTCCGTTTTTTCCCCCCTCGATTTTCATTTAATAATACCGTCGAGCTTTGTCAGCTGAAAGCCTCATATCTCGCGGAGTTTAATCGGAAAGTTGATGTCACGGCGGCGTGCATTTCCCGTTTGAACGCTCCAGAAGTCCCGTGAGGGCGCGTCCGAGTGCCCAATCAGACGTATCGGAAGGGAAAATTAGGTCGGGCAAATCTGGTTTTTAAGTGGAAAAGTAATTGCCCGGCGTTGCCGATTCGCACAGGATAATAATATTAATCTCGTTGAAACTGCTCATTTCGGGGGCGGTGTCGGCAACATTGCCCCAATGATTGCCAGGAAGCGCTGGATTTTAATTGGTCGCTCTAACGTCGTGAAGATAGGTGAGCGAAATGCGTGGAAGGACGCGTGTTGCAGTCTATGCCGGTGCCGGAAATGCGAGGAAACAAGAAATTTTGTGAAGTTTGGCAGCAGTGTATGCATCTCTTCTAATTTCCTTTGCAGGCTCACTTGCCGTGTTGTCCGTGGACGAAACAAGCGTGATTACCCTCATGGTAGGTGTTGCCGAAATGGCAGGATTAGCTTTGTTGTTTATGGGTCTATAATGAGGTAGACGTGATGTTTTCGGGAACAAAAGAAGTAAGTTATTTTGAATACACAAGGCTAACGCTACATCGGTAAGTGTCTTAGGAAACATGTGAACATTTCCCTTTTACTCGGTAACATAGCATGTGCAAAAGCGCCCGTATGTGTGTTTTTTCCATTAAAGTTTCACTTAATTTCACAAAGTTCGTTTTAAGTAAACTAAACGCCAGAATCAAAGCATGAGTAAGGTCGCGTTGTATTCCCCATAAAATAAATTAATTCATTCGATTTTGTCACACTCGGCAAATACTCGTATTTCCTACTTTATATTTTTGAATAACGACTCGAGTCAAATTAACTACATTTTGCAGTTAGGAACGACAATTCTTTGCTCAATTTAGAAATAACGAATGTTCCAGTATTTTCTCCATGCTTGCAAGTGTTTTTACGGATGAGCCAGATAAAGAGAGATGGAAATGTTAAAAGTTGGTGCTTAATAAATAGGTTTTTACAATGGTAATTGACCACTAGACAAGGCACGAATTTCAGCATTCTGATGCATGGTCCTTAACTAAAATTTCACGTAAAATACGACGCGTACAACGAAAATTACCGAAATCAACTCCTTTCAAAGATAATTAATGATTCTTGATGCGTGAATTTAAACCACCCGCTCATGAAAACTCAATGCTCTGCGTGATTCACATCGCGCGCTAAACGTTATCATGACAGTGTCTGCGATATAAAAATCTGGCAACCTCAATCTTGACGCTTCGGCTCAGCTATAGCAAATTGCTTATAATATGAACAACACATGGTGGGAAATTAACATTGCTCGATTGAGAGGCTTGCTGAAACCGTTGTTGTGCGCGATTTGACTCCCGTAGAGCTTTGAGTTTCTTGTGAGCGAGCAGTTCAAAATCCGCGTAACCAATGTGAAATTAAAAAGTTAATATCTTCGTTAGGAGTTGATTTCAGTAAATTTCGTTGCGCGAATCGTGTTCTACGTGAAATTCTAATTAAGACACATGTATCAGAATGCTTGAATTCGTGCCTTGTCTAGTGGTCCATTGAGTTTTTTGAGGTCCCAGCCGACAACGTTGTTTGAGTGATGAATACTTGTGTTCGGCAGAACGTTCACTGACCATTGCTTTAATTACCCCGATTTGATTCGAATACTCGTGATCGAGTTCCGACGGCTTCAGCGACTCTTTTCATTCCCGGTCACCCGGTCTTTCACCTTAAACTGTTTCCACCAATAGCTTTTTCATTTGCGGGCTTTTTTCCCAAGCTCCATCTTGCGTCGCGGCTGCTGAGGGCTCAGCGTACCGGAAGTTTCAAGTCGTATTGATAGGGACTACTTTAACGGTTTTATTTGTCGAAGAATTGCGAGTGAGGGAGGTTAAGGTAGATCCTTAACATTGCATCGTAGGGAGGACAAATTTTGACAACCTCGAGTATATGTATAACTTAGCAGTGCAAGATTGGAAATGGATCTTTTCACGATTTGCCACTGCAAAAAGTATACTTTTGCAAAATACGAGAGAAAATAAATTTTGAGTTTGGTACCTATTAAAGTATGTTCGAAAGTACCTTAAATTTTATCAAATTATGGAATTTGATCTTCCGTATTTTATACTTCATGCGCTGGCAAATCATTGGAATTTCTTGCTAGGATTCATTTTTAAGGTTATACACTGCTGATTTTTACTTAGCGACGGCAAAATTGCTTTTTATGCGATGTTATTTTCAGGGTTTCCTTAAACCTCTCTCAAGCACAATGTAAACCGAATGAGACTTCCCAGGGAAATGAATTTTTCGAGGAAGGACTATGAACACAACTCAGAATTTTAGGATTTTAAGGTACGTAAGGGCTTTTACTTGCTACAGCCGGAATATTTTTCTAGTGTCCTCTTTTCATAAATAAAAATTATTATTGAAATTTGATGGAGCGACAAAATATTATAATTTTATGTTCTTTACCTGGTAAGTTTTTATGTGCAAGCTCGTCTGAAATCTAAACTGTTACATTAGATTAGATTTAACATCTGGGTGACAAAGCCCAGAACACGGAAACTCTAAGGAGTTTATCTCAATGATACTGTCGCGCGATATATATCAAGTTTTGAAATAACCTGACTCATTATTTGGTCAGTGGCGTGGCGTGAATGATCGATTATCGATATTTCTCCATTTGAAGCTATGGTAAAGAATAGATTATTAAGGTGTTCGCTGAGAACACCCTGTCTATCGATCCTTTTCCATAGGTTTAAATGGCATAACAATCGATGTATCGCAATTCACGCCACGCTACGCCACTGTATTTGGTGCACGTATACAGTTCCTCGAGTTTCTCTCGGAAGAATGAGAAATAATGACGGTATAATTAAACGATTTCGATCCGCATTCTTGAATGAAGATACAATTCTCCCAGTGATTCGGTTACTTTAGTTTTTCTTTTCGTATTTCTTGCGTGATTTGAATCTTATCTCCTTCCCTTTTCTCCATTTTCTTCAACGTAAGTTGTCACAGCACTGACAGACGGACTTCCTCCGCTCTGCGTCCCTCGTAATGCACGGTCCTCGGTCCTAGACGATCGTAACGAAAGCCATGCATATTGCATAAACCTGCAATTGAAGGCGCCCCGAAGAGCAAGCTCTTAACGTCCGGTATATGTTGAAATGCGGAACAAAATACATCCAGGGCGGAGTTTTTACTGAGTGAATCGAACAACTCCTCGCATCATCGCATCTCCGATGACGACAGCGTAAAAAAATCAATAAAATTTAATCCAATTAAATCAATTAAATCACTATTTTTAAAATATTATTTAGATAAGGAATCTTTGATTTTATTTTAAATTTGTTAGTCTAATATTTTTCAATAGGGAATGAAAAAAATGAAATAAATGACCAATTATCATGGCTAAATTTGACTGTTTCAAAATCTAAAATGAACTTTCTGAGCTCTACGGTCAGGACCACTGGGCTTCTTGATGAGGTGTGGATAAAAAAAAATGCTTAAAAATAAGCTTTCCTCTTCTACATCTTCCGAGCAAAACGAAGCCTCTAATGAGAAATATTCTACAAGAAACACCACTTGAAATTTAAAATATGACAAAACGATCATCAAAATTTGCAGTTTTAATCAAGAATTTCTTGTCCGACTTCTCTGATTGACTCGGTCCACCATGTGTCGTGCTAAGGAAAAGTGCCGTGTAAACCTTCAGGCGATACCAAACTTCCTTTAATAAAACACGAATTTCTTAGTAAACTTACCAATATTTGTCTTGCAATTTTTCGTGTAATTTTGTTCGCAATTTCTTTTCAAGTTCCTGAAAATGCCAACACTGGAAAAAAAAACACTTCGGATCTTGAGTCCAGACTCTTGAAAACATTGACAAGAAAAAGGACTCTTGATTCAATCAGATTTAAGCTTAAATCAAAAGGAAATCCGTTCAAATTATGAGGCTTGGTTCTTGATTTAAGCAAAAATCCCATTGATTCAAGATTATTTTTTCTTGTGGATGTTTTTAAGAGTCCGGACTCTAGATCCAATGTGTTTTTTTTTCCAGTGAAGGAGAAAAATTCATATTTTTCAACAAAAATAAACATTTTACGAGAGGAAAATTGGCAACTCTCGAACGGTCATACGGCGTTTCTCCTTAGCAGGGCAGATCACTAGTCATGCAAATTGCATAAACCGGTGATTGCAGGCACCTCGAGGGCACTCTCCCGCGATGCATTGACGTGAAATAAAATGCGTTGAGGGCGGAGTCACTATCGAACGAATCGAGGAGCTGGATCTGGGGCCCGGTTGATTGTCTCCTTTGTGTCTTGGGAGTGAAGGGGGCTTTGTGTCGAGAAGTAGGACGCCTGATTTTGACCCCGTTCGCATCCAGCTTCTTAGCCATGCAGGGAAGAAACCGAGATGGGATGGGGGTCACGAGATCGGGGCACGGATATATGGACGTATTTCTGCCGAACGGAACTATGTGCATTAAGACATGAGCCCTGAGACCCACAAGAATATGTGCATAACAGGGCTCAAGTCATAATGCACATAGTTCCGTTTGATAGAGATACGTCCATATAGACTCCTGCGACCCCGAGATCGCGAGCCCCTGCTCTGCCGTGCTGAGGAAAAACGCCGTATGAACGTTCAAGGGTTGCCAAATTTCCCTGGATAAACTATGTATTTTTAAGGACTGCTATGCATATTTTTCCTTGAAATTTTCAGATGATTTAGATTAAATGTGTACAAAATGTCCAAAAATTTGGACGAAAAATATTCACACAGTTGCTTAAAAATTCGTATTTTAGCTAAAGAAATTTGCCAACGCCTGAAGGCTCATACGGCGTTCTTCCTTAGCGCGGCTGAGTCAGAGATGAGTTATTCTCTGTAGTTTGCAGATGGCGTCGAGTGTGCCGGGTGCTGAAAACTGCTCGTATCGCAAGGACCAAGGTCATCAGCTTTGAGTGGTGTTAACTCTAATTCATCCCTTAGAAAGACTTCCTCGTGAATTGTACGAATTCCCTTGTTTTTGAAGTTTAGAAAAACTCTTTAAAGACTTTTCATTATATTTGTATACCATCACGAGGCAGTGCTTCCTCCATTTGTGCAACACTGATTGAAATGCTGGGTGCACTAAGAGCGCATCTTGGTTGCGCCTTCTGGAAATGGTTACTAAACTATGAACGAAGGTTGACTTGCACATACGTTTTTCCTAATGTAAATGACGCGTTGAACGCAAGAATTGAATCTCATTCATGATATCTATAGTTAACATGCAATTACATTTCATATACCCATGGCTAGTATTATGTGTCGGCGGTGCTGAATAGAGTACCTATTATACGGGGGAGTATTGCCATCTTTGCACCCCTCTCTGATTGGTTCATCAGTTTTAGGCCATCACGGAGCTCCAAAGACGGTCCAATGTAAATAAGCCCGACTCAGTGGAACACGCACTATCGGCCAGAAATGAGTGGTAATCAAACTCAAAGGTTAATTTTCGGCAAAAATATCCATCAAAGTTCGATCCGAACTCAATTCAGAAGTTGGAAATGAAAAAAAATCCGTCACATCCAAAATCACATCCAGAACTTTGTAGAACTTTGTCTCCATCTTATTTGGTTAGTCTTTGTTCTCAGTATGAAGGGACTCTAGCCACGGCCAGTATTATGTTTCGGCGGTGCCGAGTTAGTATCGGCAACAGTGGTAAAATCGCAAGATGCACCTTTTAAAATCCTCCCACGACCGGGCGAGCTTTAAGTTGCATCGCAGGGGAGGTAGTTTAAAAGTTACCCTCTGCTCATATTGTGACGATCCGCGGCTCTGCATTTTCCGTGTCGTCCGTAATTTATTCAGCGCTCCGGCTCCACTCCTTTCCGCACTCGGTACTTCATTACTCAGTCGTACGTTCCCGGTTCCGAGTATCATGTTTGCAGAGGCGAACAAAAGACGCTGCGCTCTCATCAGCACCACGCGTCTCGTCGGGCGCCCGCCAAGAAAGACGCCAGCAATTCAGCCACTTCACTTATTAGGGCTCGCGACTCGCGACAGTGCGACTTCCTACGTTTGTAATTTACTCTGTTGGGTTTTGTCCCGTATGCGAACGCTACCCGAAAACCGGGTGTATAATCTGCGTTCGACCCTCATTTATGCACGTGTACGTATGCGTCGTAGGTAATTGGCAATGGGCCTGTTGCAAACTTCAGCCGGAGCAAAAATTAAAGTTTGCTCGTTTAGAAACTGGCTCAAAAATCACGATGAGGCATTCGGAGTACGGAAATAATGAGTGGTATTATACTTGCATCAAGTTTTGCAATAAGAACTACAATTTGATGTTCATCCATAAAAGCACATACCCGCATAGGGAAATTAATGGCACATGTGCTATTTTTAAATTTAGGCAGAAAGAGTAGTTCCGAATGGGTCTGTTGCAAACTTCAGCTTTAAAGCGCAAGAAAAAGCCATTTCTTCTAAACAAAATGGCTCAAAAATCAACGAGAGCGCATCGAAAAAGTCGGAAATACACTCTTAACTTCACAATCTGTCGAGGAAGTTGCGTTTTTTAAGCTCATCACTTCAAAAACGATACTACGATGCGGGCCGATTATTGAAACTTCGTGTTTGTCATGTGGACGTAAACGACACTTGTTAAATGGCGGAGTGTGATTGGTCGGCTATGTCTTATCGCTGCTTTGTCGTGCCTTTTTTTGGTGAAATGAACGACATACTGCCAAAACTTCTAGAGGTGCCGTTAGCTTGTCTTGTCGTGAACTCCTCCCGATAAAGGCACGACAACGCAGCGATAAGACAGCCGACCAATCACGCTCCGCCATTTAACGTATGTCATTCATGTCCGCCCGACAAATACAAAATGTCAATGATCAGCCCGCAAGTGGACATTTCGTAAGAGGCGTCGTTCCAACCAACCCTTGCATACTAGGACGCTACCCAATATTCAACATGGCTGACGCTTCCACACACAAATCGTGAGGAATCACCATGGTCTTTGTCAACACGAGAAAGATGTGATTATAGACACACCGGTCAGGGCCGAATTTACCTACTTGCCGCCTGTATTCTGCCGCCCCCTTCTTATTCGTTTTGAAACATCATATGTATAACAACCGTCAAGTAAACGTGCCGGAGGAGGAGGAGTGCATAAGACGCGTTTACTCGTGTTGGATACATTTTTTGCGAAAGCCCTGTCAACACTGCTAACAAAATTTCACAGAACATTGCGCGAAAGTTAAGTTCCGTAAACCTATCCCTGTGTGGACAAGGCCCTCCATTTAGAAGAAATGAACCAAAAAATAATGAAAGAACAAACATAAATGTGGTTTAACAATTTTAATCTCCGCCGCTGCGCCGGGCTGATCGCACTGTGCTTGCCGCAATGCGAGAAGTATTCCTGCAGTCTTGTAGGCCCTATGCGTTTCACGCCAACCGCTCCTGACCGCACTGTGTTTGACGCAATGCGTGAAGTATTCATGCAGTCTTGTAGGCGCTAATATGTGTTACATGTCGACCGCCGTTCCGAGGGCTTGCGTCTTTTTCATCTCAAGTCCTAGTTATCATTCCTCTCTGCGCTGAGCTCCAGGCCAAATTGCGTGTTTAGTTCCTCTCTTAACTCGACTAATTAGAGGTGCTGTCTTTTGTATCACCGAAAAACGACAAAATTAGAAATTACTACACTCTCAGGAAAGAGAGATTTTGTCCCCTTTTCTCATTCATAATTTTTTTTCTGAATCCGCTTTTTTTATACCTACTTATACATTTAAAAAAATTGCAAAATTTGCCGCCATGGGCCGCGGCCCATGTGGCCACCCCCTTAATCCGGCCCCGACGCCGGTTGAAAAAATTCCTTCTCGTCGCGTGTGTTTTGGCAAGTTGGCGTTGGCCACCTTGAGTATTGCGCAGCGTCTTAGTGCGCAAGGCTTGGATGGTTCAAATCCTCTTACGAAATGATCGCGAAATCATACGTTAGATAGACGTGTAACACGGTTTGAGATTGTTTCTTCGTTTAGAACGAGGTACAACCGTGTATCTCTGAGCAAACCTGATTGTCAGCTACTATAATAATAACTGTTTCCATTCACCGCAGTCAATGATGCACTGGAAAAAACACATTGGATCTAGACTCCAGTCTCTTGAAAACATCGAAAAGAAAAAATACTCTTGATTCAATCAGATTTTTGCTTAAATCAAAAGGAAATCCGCTCAAATTAAGAGGCTTGGTTCTTCATGTAAGCAAAAATCCGATTGAATAAAGAGTATTTTTTCTAGTCGATGTTTTTAAGAGTGTTGACTCAAGATCCAATGTGTTTTTTTTCCAGTGTGCGTTATAAAGTGAATTTTAGCCATTTTTGATGTGCTCAACGTCTCTTTAATGTGATTTCACGGAACGTAAAATTTGGCTCAATTGTCTGTATCTTTTGTGTACAGCAGCCCTTTAAAATCGCATACCGATTGTTGATGAGCCACTGCCTTGCTGAGGAAAAACGCCGCATGAGCCCTCAGGCATTACCAAATTTCCTTTGATAAAACACGAATTTCCCAGTAAACTTATGAATATTTTCCTTCCAATTTTACAGACAATTTTGCTTGCAATTTTCTGAGAATTTCAAGGAAAAATATCCATAACTTTCCTCATAAATATTTATTTTATCGAAGGTCATTTGACAACTTTCGAATGTTCATACGGCACTCTCCCTTAGCACAACAGAGTAGCCCTGCCCTCTGAGATGCTGTCACTCCAAAGTCCTCCTCACCTCTGTATCTTGTGTATCCAAGATCGAAGTTTAGCTTCGAAAATCTCTCTTTGTCGAAGATTTCCTCGACTTACCCGCCCGAGACAACAGAATTACGTTGTTTTCATTGCTTTACCTCGTTGCCAGGTTTTAATCGAATAACCAAGCGCTTTAGATATTTCAATTAAGTTCTCATTTTCAAATGATGCCTTGAGTATGCCTTGATTTCCTGATAAAACCTCATACCAATACTGATTCGTTGCATTTTATGTAAAGAAATATATTTGTATGGTTGGTAGTGGAACGTGTTGACCAGGAAGAAAATATCCTTTATCTCGTAAATGAACCAGGTATAAACTTGAAAGGACTCACTGTAATTGTTCGGAGTTTAGATACATATAACTTTAATGATCGGACGTTTGCCAAAGGAATTTTTATCACGTCGGATATTTGTAATTGTGACGTGGACCTTTATTTTTGGTATACATGTCGTTAATCATGTGCATTAAAATGGGGAATATGAAGTCCTTACATTCGAAATTTTTACGATTGAACATTTCTAAATGGTCATTCTCACCACACGAATTTAATCGTACCTATAAAAGTAGATGAATATGAAGGAGGAATTCATTGCCGGAGTAACATTTTTAAGTAACATGTTTTTTACATTGTTTTGATGAGCTGGCGGCCCTAATTGAACATCGGAAGGTAAACAAGATTAGGATACGAGAATGACAACGCATCAGGTTCAAGAACGGGAAACAAACAGGTTCTTATCTCCTCTCTTGCAAAAATCCTCTATTTGAGCTTCTTGAGACCCATGCCAATTCTTCTCGTTTGCTGCAAGGAGTAATACTCAAATATCCTCTTGTTTGACATGCGGTTTTGTTTTGTGAGATTTGTTCGCGTGTTAGAACTTAATGCGGTTAAGCGTCTCTTCTTGTCGTGCAGATAAAATGGAACAGAGTTATGCATATTGTAGTCGCTGCACCAAAAATAGTCACGGGACCTTGCAATCTTAGGAAGTAGAATGTGTCGAACTAAACGCATGATTGCGACTTTGACAATGGTGGTTTTTTCGGGGTAGATTCAAGTTAATTTTTCCGAGTGGAGCTAGCCCGGTTTCAAAATTTTTGAAAAGGTCAAGAACCCCTCTTTTCGATCGCATTGGGTGTCATTTTTTATCAATAATACTCGTATTCTGCATGAGCAATACGTAGTAACAAATGGAAAATCAACCCAATTTTTCGAATTGGTAGGTTTGGTTTTTTAGGGGTAGATTCAAGTAAATTTTCTAGAGTGGAGCCAGCCCCCCGTTTCAAAATTTTTGAGTAGGTCAATAATTCTTCTTTTCAATCATGAGATGTTATTTTTTTATCAATAATATTCCGTGCAATACGCACTACACGAAGTGAGAAATGTAGATCAACCCATATTTTCGAATTGAATCAAATTGGCTAGGTTTAGTTTTTGAGGGGTAGAGTCAAGAAAATTTTGTCGAGTGAGGCCAGCCCTCCGTTTCAAAATTTTTGAGAGGGTCAATAAGTCTTCTTTTCGATCATAAGATATGAAGTTATTTTTTTATCAATAATATTCCGTGCAATACGCATTACACGAGGTAAGAAATGTAAATCAACCCAATTTTTCGAATGAAATAAACCTGGCACACTATTGATTACATCATAAAAACAAGAAAATCCCTTTTGACCCTCCAGTAGACAGGTACTCGGTCGTTTTCAGCACTTTCAGCTGAAATTCGTCCGAGGTTCACCGCGAGTTCATCGGACGTGGATAACTCAAGTATTTGTGGTCCCGCGCCTTCTCTCAGCTCCCTCTTTTGGTCTTTATTTTCTTTCGCTCTCCTCAGGAGTTTTTGAAGTCCGTTGTTATCCCGCGCACTGCAAATATTTAATGAATCTCGGTTCTGCTTCAACTGTCCTACGTTCGCTTCTTTTCCTCTCGATCATACCAAATTGCTCGCCGTCTGCTTGCCACATTGCCAAATTTCCCTTTAAAAGTTTACATTTCAAAATTTCTTTTTTCAAAATTTTCTAGAGATCATCAAGATGAAATCCAATTCTGGTGCATGAATCGTTTCTTTAATAACATCATCATAGATGCAAATTGGGTAATAAGTTTAGGAATGCTGTTGTGTTGTCAAAGTTGCCACAGTCAGGGAACACCGGGGAATTTTAGGGAATTTTAAAAAGTCAGGGAAAACCTGGAAATGTCAGGGAAAATGATGAAAGTGTCAGGAAATAATTTTCGACAGTAAGTTGGAATTTTTTAGGCAACGTACAAGCATAAAGCTGAAAATCTCAAAAATTCTATAACTTACTGTCTTACGACCGACCCGTTCGTATACCGCAATCAGTTTGTGGGAAAAAAAAAAAAAAAAAAAAAAAAAAAAAAACTAATTTACCTTTATTTCCTTCTACAACGGATTTGACGCCTAGAACAACCAATTTTGAATACTATTTCAAATTATGTATTTTAACCATCTTGCATATTTTCAGCTGTCTTGGAATTTCACTCAAACGTGTCGGGATAATCAGAGAAATGTCAGGGAAATTCATTCTCTAAATTTTGTTGCAACTCTATATTGTAAAGTACAATGCAATGAAAGAAATAATCAAATCATTTTTACGGTTAAACGTACTGGTTAAACTTATAACGCGCCATTCCTTATCAAATTGTGACTGCTGGAGATAATTCATTTTAAAGAGAAACCACAATTACGTAATTGTGCATTCTCGGAGTAATCAAGTTATTACACATTGTGAACATTAGAGGCCGTTCATAAAAGACTTAAGTAACGCTGAAAATCGGATATTTGTCTTCCTCGTCCGACCTCCGTAAGTCATACGTAACGCAGGTCTGCACCCTCCAAACAAAAATACGTAACGACGCTGTGTTCGACCGTCCCTTTTGAAAGTGGCGTTCGCTATTATTTCAATGAATAAAAATTTCCATCTTACGTCTTTTCTTCATCTGAAGTGTGTACAAAGCTGGCGTTTTGCCCCTTTTTCTCCCATGGATCGTTGCGTTTTTTAAGAACAGCCCCAAAAATGTTTACACCTTTCACATGTATACGTCACATCAATCAACCACAGGTTCAATGAGGGTCGTGACAAAGTTGGGTCATGCATGGCGCGAAGTATAGTGTTTGCACCTTGCGTAGCCTCATTCTCATTGACTTTGATAGTCCGATGTACATTATTATCTACATCACGACCTAATTTAAACAGGTTCGCCACCTATCCATGTTCAATTTTGTAGGGTATTTCCGCAATGAGATTGCGGTACCCGGCACCAGGGCAAGGAATACCTTCTGAATTATGCAACCTCCTCCTTCTTTTCCACAACGCAGGGTCTAATGCAGTGATTGAATTACGCTTACATGTCCACTACCAAACAAGACTTCAAAGTTAGCTCCCAACTAACCTCTTAGGTTAGGTCCTGGGTAAGAGCAACCCCACAGAACGTGAGAGACGTTAAATGGGAACCACTCGCCATCATCTAAATGAATTCGAAGAGAGAGAAGTGCTGGAACGGACACTCCCCTCTACCTCCCTCTGTGCTCATTACGCTCAATTACTTGGTTAGTCGCGAGATATTGCGAAGAAACATGCCACCGGAAGGTGTAAAGTGAACCTGTTACATGTGGCGAGGGTGCTGGATTGTAAGAAGGAAAGGCGGAGTGAGGATATGATGATGGTGCACGTAACGGAAAAGGCGGCTTTAAAATTGAATTCACCAAGAATTTAGAGCATTCCTGAGGGGTGATTGCGGAGTTGCCATATTTAAATTGCCAGAGGGGAAGATGATAACCATAAAAACGCTGAAAACTTTTTAAAAAAGTAAAGATACTCACACATGCGTCAATTTTTAAAACAAATCTTCGTACAAAAAATTGTCAAAACAAACGCAAATTGCTTTGCACGTGAGTGTCTTTACTTTTTTAAAAAGTTGTTTGAAACATTTTTAAAAGTTTTTAACAAAGTTTGTGTGCGGGATTCCTGAAAGTTTCTTTTTATTCATAAAACAGCTATTCTAGTCCAAATAGTGGTCGATTTTCTGAAGTCTTATCGGCATATTTTTGCAACAGAGAACTAAACTACCAAAGTTCCGAAACTTTTTCTTGAACTTTCCTAGATGTTAAAGAACACACAGTGGAAATCGGATAAAACGATCTTCTATGGACCGGCTTAATTCGGTCGTATCCGATTGTCGTTATAACCGATTCATAAGTACAGCGAATAAACGATACTTCAGCCACGGGACCGACCAAATCGCAAATCGTTGTGACCAATATGTCGTCATAGACTATGACGTGTTATCAAATTTCCACCGTACTCACAATTTCAAATCTCAATGTCTCTTAGTTTGGCGGAGTGGCTTAAGTGGCGGAGGGTCAAAGTTGAAAATCCGCTAAATGACCACACTGGGAAAAAAAACACATTGGATCTAGAGTCCAGACTCTTAAAGACATCGACAAGAAAAAGTACTCTTGATTCAATCAGAATCTAGCTTAAATCAAGAACCAAGCCTCTTAATTTAAGCGGATTTCGTTCCGATTCAAGCAAAAATCCGATTGAATCAAGCGTATTTTTTCTTGTCAATGTTTTCAAGAGTCTGGACTCCAGATCCAATGAGTTTTTTTTTCCAGTGTACACTGAAGGTACAAGCGTAAACAGTGACTCGCTGTGCAACACTGTTCACTCGAAGGGAATCCAACGTCCATTTTCGTGTCAACGTCGAGCGAGGATAGGGCCGTGTGTAAGCCGCAAGAAGTTACCGCGAGTTGCTGAATGATTTAATTCCTGTTTTACGGCTCTAATTGCCGGACGTTCCGTTGCAAAACTTTCTGCTTCCGACGACAGGGCTGTTCCCCAAATGAAAATCTCGTTTGTCTTCCATTCCCGGAAATAGGCGATACTCGCCATACCACTGCCTCGCGTTGAAATGTTTTCTAGCATGCTTTTGTGACTGTGCACGTGTTTCGAAACTAAACTTGTTCGTGCGTCGAGGAAATAAAGGTTACCCCAGTCGACTTTTTTAATGGATGGTCTTCACAGGGTATAGAATCTTAATTAGCACAATATCTGTGATCGTCCGTGAAAAAATGTAGTGATGAAGATATTTGAATCAGTGAGAACGAAAACACACCAACTCGGAAAAATGGAGATAATCAAGACACACACAAAACTGCACAGTAGGTGAAGAAGTTACCTTAAGAAGAAGATTTTTGCTGCCGAAAGACAAGTACTTATAGACACTTTAAAGGTTCAAGTTGGAACAGATATGCTAACTTCAACGAACTTTATGTAAATCATCTGTCTGTAATGGAAGTTGAGTATTTCCGAGTCACCGAGTTGGTGTGTTTTCGTTCATACTGATTCATTTGTGCTCTTGTGTTACGATTGGTTACAATAGGAAGTGAAACACAATCTTACACAAAATTTGTGTTGATTTTGGTATAGTTTGCGGTGAATCTAGCGTAGAAAATACTTGAGAGACTGGGAAAATGCATTCCTCCGGTCGCGACCTTGGTATTTACCACTCGTTTTATATTGAATGTCTTCAAGAAAACTAACTGACATTTTCTCGTGAACTTGTCAACCGAAGGCTAGGGTTATTTCGTGTTTTACTTTCCGTACGAATCAAACTTTCGTTTTGAAATTTCTCTGTTTGTGGGTCTTAGTGCTGAAAAAGTCAAATTAGAGTCATTAGCATAGCACAGCCTCAGAAAGTATTAGACGGATTTCTTAGGAAATGGTGGAAGCCGAAAAATGTCCAACTGAACAAGAGTTAAGTTGGATTGAGGTTTACAGTTTCAAAAAACGGGGACACAATGTATGAATGCATCGTTTTTCGACCCTAAAATTGTCAAATAATATGAAATGTTACGCCTTTTGTTGGCATAAAATGAACTAAACTGCTCGTAGCTGATGTTTCATCTCAGAGCGAAGCATTGCAAGTTCACGCCTCGTGGCATCGCGCCTTCAATTTTGCTGACGCAACACGGGCATCCATCAAGTACGAATAGTCGCATCTCTGCGCCGTCATCAACGCGCGTCCTTTCCCACTTTTTTGAGGTGAATGGATAGGAAGCCATGACAATCAAACGCTCTCGTGAAAAAGTCCTGAATTTTCTATGGTCAGCCGACATCTTTTGGATGAAAGGACTTCTTTAGGACTCTTCTGGTTAAATTTTAGGGGTTGGTCTCCCCTAACCACCCAAGCCAGTCCGCTACCGAGCAGCACTTCCCATGGTTGTATATATTCTGATACATTGATAACAACTGATAATCAAAGAACCAAAAGGAATCAAGATCACCCACTTTTTCCTGGATGACCAGAAGAGAGAGATCAATTACTTCGGTATTCGATTTACACATTTGTGTTTTTTTTACCGTTGATAAAAGTAAACATTAAAAGGACTGTAAGAGGTCCCGGAATGGAGGCAATTTCGAAAAATTCTCCTCATCGATCAAGCATCGACTTCTAAGTTTTTCTGAATAAACTCGATAGGCGTTACCTAACCAGAATCACCCTAACCACACTACACATTACCTGTCATCCACAAGTGTGTTCTAATTGTTCAATCCAAAACTATGTCGCATTCGGACTAAGTTACTTTAATCAGTCTTACTAAAGTCCACGTCCCCCATTTCTTCCTAGAGTTCACTTCTGAAATAGAATGCCCTCAAAATTTTGACATGTATTTTCATGAGAATATTTCGTAAAATCCAGAAATTATTACAGAGAGAGGAAACGATTCTCAAAGGAATGACTTGCTCAGTTCCCTGATTTCAAAAATGTAACATGAGATGCAACTTTGTCCAATGCAATAATTTTTGTTCGGAGTCGTCATTCATCCCTCAGTGTACAACTTTTCGGCTAGTTTTATATTTTACTGCAATCATTCATGTCCTCTCGAAAACCCTAATTTTTTAGTTGTTTAGTTCCCTGATTTCAAACATTCAGCATGCGATGCAATTAGGCAACGCCTCATGAAGTTGAATTGATTCTGGTTGAATCCATCTATTTTTCTACAAAATCCTTCAGGTGTTTTCTTTTTCACTAAGAAATTTCTAAAAAGAATGTACAATACTCTGTTACTTGACTTTTCGTAAAAAATCAAAATACAAACAGAAGAATAAAGAATAAGTGAAAATCACGCGCTGTGACAAGCAGTCAAAGTGACTCGTCAATTGCGTTCATCATCATGCTGCCTCAAATTTGATTCTCTACCCCCTGAACATAACGCCTTCGTAGCGCCAGGCGCTATTGACTGCAGGCTTTCGCCCTCTGTCGGAGAAACACGGAACTGGCGATGCATCAGAGAAGCCAACAGAGGTCGTACCAAGACCCTTCCAACTTGTCCACCTTATCAGGGCTCAGAGGGATGTGCTCCTGATAACTTTGCAGTAAAAAGACACTTACTCCATGCTTTTATACTCGAATATACCATCAAGATCTATTCGATTGTAGGTAAGCAGTGCGCTCTCTAAGTTTATGCTTGATTGGATGGTTTTATTAGGGCTATTCACGAGAGGCTGGGTATCATTTATTTTTAAGATAAAAACCACGCGTGCCGAGAGTACATTGATCTCATTTTACTGGATCTCTTACATAGGTATGAATGAAGTAAGTGAGGTTTCATATGTCACCCCGCAGTAATAATGTTAAGTCTAAACTTTAAAAAAGTAAATACATCGAGATGCAATGTTGAGGAGGATATCTTAATTGATTCTGTTTTTACACCAAATTGGTGAAAATTTGAGGAGAACTTTCCCTTTAACTTTGAAATTGCTTTACAGATTGAAAAGTACAATTTTGTTCCTTCCACCTAGGTTTTGTTCCCCTTTCCACTTGAAAATGTTAAAGCGATTTTAATGATATCGTTGCTTCTCTGACATAAAGGCGTATCTCAATCTTCGGATGAGCCGTACCATGGATTTCTCGTAAATAAAACAGGGCTTACGTGGAAATTGAGGTACGCCCTTACGTCAGAGGAGAGGCGATATGTATCGTGGCGTTGTTCTAAATTGAAGAGGGAAATCTTCGCTACGTTTGGTATTGAGCCAGACGAAAGAATCATTTTGATTCCCTCTTTACTTGCTGAGTGTTTATGCGTCATAAAGCAAGAGGCAGAGGGAAAATAAGTTTTAGTGGTAAAATATGCTTCATAAAATAATTTCTATCCCAAGGAGGTTTGTCCTCTTTCTTCGGTAGCTCAAAGCATCAAAATCATAGCAAGTTGTGCTTTAAATCTTTCCACCGCTCTAGATCGTAATATTTTACATCATTGGGTCAGTACTAAATCTGAACAATTGAGCCATTTGAACCATTCACCAGAAATATATGCAATTTGTGATGCAAAGATAAATTGCACTTTATTCCAATTCTATTGCAGTAGATTTTTATCGGAAGACTCATATTAATTATAGTTAATAGGCAAATATGTAGTTGCAATTTATTGCAATGTGTGTTACTTTGATTGCGTTTTGTAGAATTTCTTTTTACTTCGCGACAATTTTCACGGTGATGTGAAAGATATCGCCCTTAACCTATCATTCCCTTCGATTAAAAGTTCATTTAAAACCTGTAATAATTAAACAATTTTTTTTAAAAAAAAAGGAAAAAAGAGGAAGCACAAAGCACAAAAATGATCGTGAATTCTGGTCAATTATGGATACCTTGTATCTCTGCTGTGAAATTAAGTTGAACCATTTTTAGTCAAAGCACTTAATTGTTGACTGGAGAAATATACCTTTCACGTACTCTTCAAGGATGATTCATGACAAAAAAGCTCATCTATTCCGCCCAATCGCAACGATTATGGTTTGCTCCTTGCTCGCAGTTATGCTGAAAATCATTCCGACTGAGGATGAGTGGAATTGCATAAACAATCATTTGAAGGCGCTGCTTAGGGCCACTCCACTCTTGAGTTTTTCTCATTACAAAGAAATTGCTTTGTTCCTTTGGATGGCACAGGTCGCCAGTACTTTACAAAATCGAGACTTGGAACAGGAATGTATTAAGTATTACTTTAGTGTTCTATGGCTGCACTTGATACCTGAGATAAAATATTACAATTTCCACTCAGCAGGAGGAAGGAGATAAAACAGAAACTATTAAATATTCGATACTTTTTAATTATACGCAACCGTATAAATTTTCAACACGGATGGAATTAATTTACACGTAGCGGCAACATTTTTCGACTCGGGGGAAAACCATAATAGTCTCTGAAATTTGAATTCAATGTTTCTATTTTTACCAGCTGCGCTCTTAAATAATTCATGAGACAGAACGGAATTGCACCCGTATTTTTACTCCTCCCGTATAATTTGCGCGGCTAAAGTTTTGATTGCATTGAGCACTGCTACACCTCCTCGCTCTACCTGCGTTACTCACCTCACCCCTTTTTCGCAGCGCCTCGCGATGAAGAAGGTGCAGGCAGTGGCGTGGCGTGAATAATCGATTATCGATATCTCGCCATTTGAAGCTATGGTAAAGAATCGATTACTAAGGTGTTCGCTGCGAACACCCTGATAATCGATATTTTTTCATAGTTTTAAATGGCACAACAATCGATAGATCGCAATTCACGTCACGCCACTGGGTACAGGAAACACTCGAAATAATATCACTAAGCCCTACTGCCGTGCTAAGGAAAAACGTCGTATGAACATTCGAGAGTTGCCAAATGTCCCTCGAAAAAATGTTTATTCTTGAGGAAAGTTGTGAATATTTTTCCTTTAAATTTTCAGAAGCTTTATGTAAAATTGTGAACTAAATTATCCGTAAAATTAGGGGGAAAATATTCATAAATTTATCAGGAAATTCGCATTTTATGAAAGGATATTTGGCAACGCCTGAAGGTTCATACGACGTTCTTCCTTAGCACGGCATTCTGGGACTCCTTGAATTTAATTTTTTTTTCGAGTTATTCCTTGCTAAAACGATCCAATTATTATCATATTGGCACCCTGTTGGTGTGGTGAGTCCAGTGTGTCTACTGAGATCTGGCAAAATTGGAAAGAGTACTGATTTCTTGGAGGCGGTATGGAAGTATACCGATAAAGTCCGGATATACCGCAAGGAGGCTCGGACTGATTTCTTGGAGGCGGTATGGAAGTATACCGATAAAGTCCGGATATACTGCAAGGAGGCTCAGAATTTTTCGCTTCATATTATACCATGCGTGCCTCCAAAGAAAGTCTGAGAAGTTTGCAAACCCTTTCACATTGATTCTTAGTGTATGCGATTGTTTGTGACCGGGTTCCTACGCCACAAGTGAGCTTCTAATTTCGTGTCTACGCCATTTTTTCAAAATTCGCGCTTGAATGACGGATTTTCGAAATTTTGCAATTTTTTTTCACATGAAGGTACTGAAGAGGTACTGAAATTTTTTGTCAAAGATGCCCTAAATTTACTTGGAAAGTACCGAAAAATTGCTGTAAGAAAACTAATTTTTGCCAGCCAGTCTTAGTAGACACCCTGTGAGTAGAATGTGGCACTA
Organism: Bemisia tabaci; assembly: GCF_001854935.1. Lineage (NCBI taxonomy): Eukaryota > Metazoa > Arthropoda > Insecta > Hemiptera > Aleyrodidae > Bemisia > Bemisia tabaci. Next base: position 150,642 of record NW_017547236.1, read on the forward strand.
CGTCCAAGCCAACATCGGATGAAAATTTTATCAACGTGGTACAAAAACGGTACCAACTTTGTCTCACCATTGTTTCAACCGACTCGAAATCATCATCCCTTTTTTTCGTGTACGGATGAGGTATTAGAAAATATTACTAAAAGTAGAATTAAGGTAAGAAGATAAATGATTAAATAATGTAAACATGATATTTTATTCCTTCTATCGTACGAGTGTAGCCCCCCCCCCCTCCCGCAGTGTGCATGCAAAAATGTCGTTATATGCACTAAAAGTAGTGAATTATTCTCCCAAAGCAGAGTGTTTTCTCTCTGCAAGTTTGTTTGCGGCTCCCATTGTCCACATCTATCCAAGCGTCATGAACTTCACCAGGAATTCGAAATTGAAGTTTTACTCCCATCCCAATGTACGCGCCATTTAACACGGACTCGATCCATAATGGCAACGCAGTAAGGCGAAAATTGATGAGGATGGAGTCAAAATGCTCCTTCATAGCTCGAATTGACTGTGCTCTGAAGTTTCTCCCCCTCTCCTTCCCTCCCCCCTCATAATTTTCTTTCTCTCCGGTAATAATCTTGAAAATCTGAGTCTTTCCTTGGGCTTTGTACCGACGTCGTTGGCCGGGATCGCACAGCACGCTTCGATTACGGCACTCGTCCGGAAAATCAATCCGAAAGCGGAGCAAGATAAGGGGTGGAGATCCATAATTGGCGGAAATTTCAATTAACCCCGTGCATTCTTTGCTTCACCTTTCTCGCGCGGAAAATTTGATCCGCGGTAGCTAGATTTTTCAGAAAACCAAACTTTAATACTCGATTCAGAATGAATTGTTTTTAATTTAAAGTTTAACTTCTTTTTATCGGGCTGCATTTTGTTTGTTGATATTACCTCCCTCCCGATCACTTGTCATCAGATTTTAGGCGATAGCTATTTCGATGTTACGTACACATCATCATCAGGCCACTTGGTTTGGTAAACACTAAAACACACTTTTAGTGTTCACCAAACCAAGTGGTCTGATGATGATGTGTACGTAACATCAAAATAGCTATCGCCTAAAATCTGATGACAAGTGATCGGGAGAAAGGTAATATCAACAATTAATTTTTTTTTTTTTTGAAACATCAAAAATTGAGCAGCACAACGCCTTGTAACTTCCAGTATACAAATTCAGTATGGAGCGTATAAAGTATGCTCGCAAACTCTGCTAATATTGGGTGTGAATAAAAAAGTGTCATTAGGGTTTAATTACTTTTTGTTGAGGTTGAACTTAAAATCGTGATCCATTGGCACTAAAATTGCCGCACAACATTTATTTAACTTCATGCGACGAGTGATATGCACAACAGGGGATTAAAAAAATCTTGTAGATTAATACAGATTTTTGTAACAGTATTTTTGTTCAAGCTTTGTTGTCATCACATCATCGGTATATTATTCTTCTAAACTCAATCGCAACAAAGCACCAATTCCTGTAAGAACCGAAGCCAACAATACACTGACAGACCTGTAAGAAACATGAGAGCGCCTTCATTTCAAGCGCACGCAACAGTGACAACCATCGAGCAGTAATAGTTGCATCCAGGATGTTTACTTTTTGCAGGCAAAGACCCCCTACGATGTGCAGGCAAGATGGCTGCGTCGCGCGACGGGAACTCAGGGCAGTTCGAGCACTCTCTTCCCAATACCTACTGTAACCCATCCTATCGTCCGCCGCCTCCCTACCCCACCCAGCTCGTAATTCTCAAAATACTTTGGCAAGATATTTTTCTGATATAATTTAAGGATATAATATAATTATTGACATAATTATTATGATATAATTTATTTAAGGATTGAGGATGGAGAATCTTTAGAATTTATGGAGAAATCACAAGCTTGTGTGGGGGCCCCAGCGTTCTGAGGCATTGAAATTAATCTTAAACGTACCTATTTACATTTTGAATTTTGGTGGAAAATACGGGGGGGAGGGGGGCTTTAATTTATATCTGAGCCATGTATGTTTGATTAGAGGATTTACTTATTGCTAAATAGTCAGAGGGTGCCAGATGATAAGGGATGAGTTTGAGGATTGTATGCGCACAAGGTATAAATGTTTTCAGGATAAAGCTATGGCAGCTAAAAACTAAGATAGCATCCTTCCTTCCTTATTGGAATCAGGCGTAGATCTCAGGAAAAATTTAAAAAATAAAAGGAGGCTATCTACGTGTGGGAGAAACACACAAGTTACTTAGAGTACTTAGAGTTAAATTTTAGGTAAAAAAGATGTGTAGTTGGTCGGTAAGATATTGTTTTAGCAAATTTTTCAAGAAATGTGCTAAGTGCCTCGTATTTACCTATTAACAGGAAGTTTCCAGAAGTTGTACCATTGTGCCACAAAAAGAAATTGATAAATTTGTGCGAATGTTTAGTTAAAGTTTTAGCTTGATGGTTCATCTTTACATGGAAATATTTTTGGTACAATTATAATTTCCACAATGAAAGTCTGGCAACACAGCTAACTTAGCAAAATCCCTCATATTTCTTAGGAATTAAGTCAGATGTGAGGGTAAGATTTATCCCCCCCCCCCTCCTCCTCTCAACTAGTTCCCCCAATGCGCACAGAATGTACTAATAAGCAGCATAAAGCAGAGGGAAAGATACAGGTATAATTAATAGATAGGTATTCACAACATGGATGATTTCAAAATTTGACATCTGAAGCATGTTTGAGATAATATTAAGCACCGATACTTAGTATTCTCCGGAGGAGGCTGCAGTGGGTGCTGCATGCATGTACACAGCCTGGCAAATACGTAAGTACAACTCTGCGTCTTTACCGACCAACTAGGTACACATCTTTTTTACCTAAAATTTAACTCTAAGTACTCTAAGTAACTTGTGTGTTTCTCCCACACGTAGATAGCCTCCTTTTATTTTTTAAATTTTTCCTGAGATCTACGCCTGATTCCAATAAGGAAGGAAGGATGCTATCTTAGTTTTTAGCTGCCATAGCTTTATCCTGAAAACATTTATACCTTGTGCGCATACAATCCTCAAACTCATCCCTTATCATCTGGCACCCTCTGCCTATTTAGCAATAAGTAAATCCTCTAATCAAACATACATGGCTCAGATATAAATTAAAGCCCCCCTCCCCCCCGTATTTTCCACCAAAATTCAAAATGTAAATAGGTACGTTTAAGATTAATTTCAATGCCTCAGAACGCTGGGGCCCCCACACAAGCTTGTGATTTCTCCATAAATTCTAAAGATTCTCCATCCTCAATCCTTAAATAAATTATATCATAATAATTATGTCAATAATTATATTATATCCTTAAATTATATCAGAAAAATATCTTGCCAAAGTATTTTGAGAATTACCCTGGTTGACTTGGGTTGGACTCGTTTAGAAATTTAATCTCAATCAAAAATGCCAATTCCCTGAGCTGAGTAGTTTAATTTTTCTCCGCGAGTGAAATTTGTGCTTGGCGCCATTAGGAGCAAAGAGTAGGGGAGAGGAGAGAGCAACAGAGCAGAATCATGGAGTCCGAGCGAGCTGCACGCACGCTCCACCAGCTACTCCCGCTCTGTGATCGCCTGCACATCGTAGGGGGTCTTTGCCTGCAAAAACGCTCAATCTTGCATCCAGGCGTTTATGTTTATGTTGAGGTTGCGTCTCAGCGTCAACTCGGCCGTGTCTCACATGCACGAGTTACAAAGTTTTTTAGTTTTTCACGGCCTTTTAAAGTAAACTCCTTTACTTACCCAAATTTAATTAAAGCTAAATTCCTCTGGGAATAACCAAAAAAGAACGTAAATGTCTAGGGGAGCCAAGAATATGCTAAAAAACCATCATGTAGCTTAAGTAGCATCGTTCTTACTTCAAGAAAAATATCATTGGCGGCAACTTCAAGAATTTTTTTTCAGTGTGCATCTGGCCTGACTTATCAACTAAAACATTGTTCATATTTATACATCGCAGTACAGCGATCCTTCCTTGCCACGAGGTAAAAATCTTTGGGATCGGCCCTCTGATTGTTGAAGAATTTTACACATTTTTGGAGGTTGCGTTAGTCAGTGTTCACACATCGCACATTTTTGACCCAAAATCATTGTTCGAGTTATTAAACCCTCTGCTGCCGATGGAATCATACAGCGCAACCTTAAATGCAAACATTGTTTGAGATCAAATCATAATTTGGTGAGCTAACTTGTATAAAAGTTTGTTTATCGTGTCCCACGAACGGTAATAGTTTTTGTCTATGTATTAAATGCGAATCTCTAACGACAAACTATTCTAGACGTCAGTGAGATTTGAGTAATAATAATCAAAATCTTGGAAAAACGACTGCCTTCACAGAGATTTGAAAAATAAAAAGATCTTCCTGCAACGCTTACAATGTTAGTAACAGTTCATATTTTCCTGTCATAAAATGGAACAAATTACCTGAGGAATAAAAGCGTACTATTTTTTAAAACATCTTGAGATTAAAATAATACCCGAACTCGATTCTGGATGAAAAATAAGTTATGTCCGTTCGACCATTTATTTCTTACCGGTTTACGGAATAACCTTCAAGAAATATAACGAAGTGCAGTAAATTTCATTCCGAAGACCTCGGAGTTCACGGTAAACACAGAACGAATTCAAAACCCGATGTTCCTCAATGCACTTCTCTCATATAGAACCGATACTCTCTCTCCCCACTATTCAACAGTCCGCGAAACGGAAAGACACAAGGAAGGAGGAACAAAAGGAAAGAAAACCGGAGACCGAGTCCCAATGAAAAATGAAACTAGTTTTTTTCTCCTCTCCTCTTTTTTTATTTCGCCGATAAAAGGAGTCAAATTGCGCGTCGCTTAATCGCGGGCGGGAGTGGAGATAAATTTATTCGGAAAATCGATAGGGTTGGCTGCCACGGACAGCATAAATTTATTAGACGGCGGACAATTCCGGGGGGACCCAACAATACTCACAACCACAACCCCCCTCCCCCGTGATAAAAACAGTGTCTCTATCAGTGCGGAAACTTGGAGCACCAGCTCAGCAGCATTGGCCGGTGGTGCAATGAATATTTGATTTTCCCTTAATTTTTTGCGCACAGGGGCTAAGAATTTTGCGCGTGTGCTGTTCTAAATGGGCGTATACAGGGTTATTAAAAAGTCACGAACCACTGGTCATGAGAGGGGTGGCCATTTTGAAATTTTTGAGTTGCCCTCCGCCCCCTTCCCCAGAGGGGATCAAAAACTTGAATGTACCTAAAAGTTTCCCCCTCGATATGAGGAGAAACGTCTTAAACCGCGAGTCAATATCATAATTGAAACTAAAGTTATGGCCAGTGGTGCGTGACTTGGGAATAACCCTGTACATGCTAAAAAGAACCACGTGGAAATGAATTACGATAAATAGAATAGAGCATCATTATTATAGGATTTGCCTACCTCATTCAGTATAATGGACCAGTTGGACCACTAGACAAGGTAGAAAATTAAGCATTCTGATGCATGTTTCTTAACCAAAATTTCACGAAAAACCCAATTCGCGCGACGAAAATTACTGAAATTAACTCCTAACCAATACATTTAATGTTTCTTGACGCGTAAATTCAAACCTCCCGCTCATGAAATCCCAATGGTCTGCGTGAGTCAAATCGCACACTAAACGTTACCGTTGCAGTCTCTGCAATCTGAAAATATAGTAGCCTCAATTAACTTTTGGTTGATTAAAGCCCATATCATCCAACAAATCAATCAAGTGTATCCATATCATCCAACAAATTGGGTCGCACCACAATTTTAGGGGATAATCCCTAACACTTTTTTTTCCTGGCTGTTGCAGTCATGCTGGTTATATGCACGTTTTGCTGTTTCGCATGTAATAACTGTAAAACTCAATCGTTTTTATCAGTAATTACCCCCATGAAATGCACGTTTCTGGCGCTGTAAGCAAGTAAAACTCTAGTATGAGAGGGGGTGGACTGACATCAGAAGGAAGGTCTGAGTTTATTTTGAAGAGCTTGCGGAAGCGGGGGAACTTAAATTTTTAAAAATCTTAGAATTTAAAATAATCACAACAAATTAGTAATTTCACAAGTCCTCCTGGACGAACCTATAAAATGTGTTTTTGACTAATTAGAACATCCTGTCTAAATGTGTATTTCCATACAATTTGGCAACAGTTCGCGATTCGCACGTGAAGTTTCCACCAGTTTGGGACGCCGCACAGTGGATCAAGTGAATCACAGAAGTCGGACATGAAATTTATGACTAAAACTGCAAATTTTGAGGTTTATTTCGTTGCATTTTAAGTTTTGAGGGGTGCTCCTTGAAGAAAATCTCACGAGGAAACCAATGGAACCACTCTCAAAGTCTCAAAATTTTGTTCAAATGGAGTTAGAAGCGTTTAAAGTTTCCAAATTTTGTCCGACCTCTTACATTGACTCGAGCCATTGTGCGCCATGCAACTTGGCCCAGCGGTGCGCTGCTCTGCTGGAGCCGTTTCGATGCTGCTCCTCGTTCATTAACGTGATTTCTCGCAGGTCTAGTGCCAAGTTTCCACCCCCAGATAGCGCCACATCTGTGGGTCTGCGAAACAAAATGAAAAAGGCTCCGGGAAGACTTTCACGGAGGACTTGTTCCCGTCACTCTGGCTTCCACGCCCGCGTATCTCGCTACGTTGATATCAAAGGCTCAAATAATGAAGTATGTAAAGGATAAATGAGTCAAAGGTTTCATGTTTAGGGAAGCAATGCACATAGCACAACTTAAAGCACATAGTAGCTCTGAAAAGCTGTTACTATCACAAAACAGTACCTACAAAATTTCAGAGGTAACTTAAAGCACATAATAGCTCCGAAAGGCACATTATGATTTTTGAGGGAGATCAACATATATTTCTCACATCACATAATAAATGGCTATCAGGCGGAAAACCTTCATCTTCTCATGGGAGCAATGGAACAAATTAATTAAAGGTTAATTAATTTAAGGTTAAGGTTAATTAATTTAAGGTTCACCCGAAATATCTGCAGATTGAAAACTGATGTCAATCTCTGGTTTTCACGAAATATCTAATGGTAAGAATTTTTTCCTCACATTTCAAAGATATCTTTGAAACAAGACATTCTCGCCACATCTAAAGGAAAAACTTATGCCACTTCCTGTATATCCTCACTTTCCATTTCCTCTTCAGTTGATGAGTCTTCTGAGGTTTCATCGATATTTTGGGCTTCTTCTTGTGGTGAACTTGTGTTCTTTTGTGTTTCTGGTACTTTCTTAGGCCTAACTGTAAATGAAAGAGTTTCAAATTAACTTTCAAATGTCATGCCTGTAATGAGATATGTTTTTGAAGAGGGGAGCATTCCAGACCCATAAAATTCCTGTCTGTAACTTGTCAAACAGACCCAAACAGCTTTTTGAAAGAGGGTCGGGTTTTTAAGGTTCACCCGAAATATCTGCAGATTGAATACTGATGTCAACCTCTACCTCTAGTTTTCACGTAATATCTAATGGTAAGAATTTTCTCCTCACATTTCAAAGATATCTTTGAAACAAGACAATTCTCCACACATCTAAAGGATATCTTTGAAACATATTACAGATCAAATTCTTCTTGGCTGCATGCCACTTGAGTTTTCCATACATTTAACAAAATGGGTATTAGCCAATATTAAATCATATAGCATTGTTACATCAACTCCAGTCAACACTGATTAAGTGCTCTAGCTCGAATGGATTTGGTGCAGGTTTGGACACCACAGAACGAAATATTTCTTTAATTTCCATTGATATGAAAATACAATCTCAGGATCTTTCAAGTTCATGACATGGTAAACGCTCAGTGTTGCCCCTCTTACACAATTACATTAGCAGGTTAATATTAGGATTCATTCAGTAACGGAGGAAGTTCTCAAGTCATTTTAAAACCCATTTCCCTCAAGTCAGATTAGGTTACGAGCAAATATGAATCTTATGGCAACTTACTGGAGAGATTCTCGGCGTTTTGTTCCTGCATTGCGGAAAAAGGTGTCGCCCGATTTCTCTATTTTGGAGAGCACCAGCTCCGCCCCATATTCTTCAGTCAGAAGGTCTGTGGCAAAAATTGAAGAAAGATGAAATTCAAAAGATTAACGAAATTCACTCATGTAAAAGGTGATAATCAATGTAGGTGTGATAAAAAATGAACATAATGGACGGTGCATGGTGCTTTTTCAACACTTAAAATAACTTCTGGGCATTAACTATCAAAAAGAAGAAGAAAAAAAAATTAAGAGGAAAGCAGCCTGCTTATTTAGTTCATACATTTGTTGCTAAATAGTAACGAAGAAAAGGGAAAATTAGTTGGGAGTTCAAAAGAGAAACGGCCTCCACGCTACAAAAATATAAATTAACAGATAGGAGGAAATAAAATCAAGAACATTCAACCAAGAAATCAGCCGTGGGGCCATTTCTACTTTTTTTGGGGGTTGAAAGGAAGAGGGAACTGGAGATGGTTATCTGGGTAAGGAGGTGCTGCCTAAAGGAGTAAAATAGATAGGTACTGTATAGAGAACCTTGAAAATGATCGCTGAAAACTATTTTTCTGTTAAAAGCATTTGAAAGTCTTTTCGCACCCAAAATTGCAGACTTCAACTACTAGAGCCTGTTTCAGATTACTTTTCCACTTTTCCTGTATACTCAGTATGGGGAATCGCATACAACAAAAGTATAAGAGTAATCTGAAACAGGCTCTACCTAGACTTTCTTGGAAGTATTACAACCATACTTAGAATGAATAAGCACATTTTGTGCGAGGAGATGAATGCTTCAGAGGTTTTCAGAGATTCAGTAAAAACTTACCTACAATATATGCCTTGTTACTCTACAACCTCCTTCATGCTAAATTGGAGAGGCTTTCATCAAATAATTTATAGTGCTGCTTTCAACAAAAATGTGTGGAAAAACTTATGCCAAATGAATTGAAGAGTTTAGGAGATGCAAGTCTAAGATTTGAGCCTATATGCAAGTTAGAGAAGAGAGGAACAAACGAAAAGGACTCTTCAAAAAAGACCGCTCCATCAATTTCAATTCTCAGCCCGCAGTTTCCAAGTTAAAAGTCAATTCGCGAGTAGGAATTTCGTATAGTTGACGTGCACTGACGATTTTCCGTCATTAGAACGAGCTCTTCCAGGAATTTACTTTCGACATGTTTACACCTATGGGCTAAAAGAAGGGAATCCTCTGAAAAAGAAATCCTCTGCACCTAACGACACAAAATGTGTTACAAATGGCATGTATGATGTAACTCATTTACGAAGAACGTCTGACCAATGGGAATTTCCCGACTTACACATGATACAGCTTATCGTTTTTTTCCCACAGAGGATGAACTGCGTTTACCCTGGTGGGGAGGCGTGTTTTGCGAGAAATCAATTTCTTTGTCACTTAATCCTATGGAAAAGGATTGATTAACAGGGTTTTTGCGACGAACTTCTTAATAATCGATTCTTTGCCATGTCTTCCGATGGGGCATTATCGATAATCGATCATCCATGTCTCGCCACTGCACTTAACCCACGAAAAGTGAGTTAATAATCTGCTTGTTTCTGCCGTAAATTGCCATGATAATATCAAACGAGCCCTTGCCGATAGCATTATTTTTACTTATATGAAAAATGAGATTGAGAAAAAACCACAAATTGCGCCTTAGATAAACTTTCCAAACATATTTGTAGATGATCGCATTGAATTTGAGTTGAATTATCATCATCTTTGATTTCAGTAAATCCTCTTCAAAAGAAAACACCACAAATTGCGCCTTAGATAAACTTTCCAAACATATTTGTAGATGATCATTGAATTTGAGTTGAATTATCATCATCTTTGATTTCAGTAAATCCTCTTCAAAAGAAAACATTAAGAACACTTGGTGACCGTTAAATGTTTAAACCCCATCTCTATCTCCCGATTTATCTAAAAAAGTTCGAATAAACTGGCCAAATTTCCTTATTCCTTTTTATGATCGTTCCACCATTTACTCGAATTCAGGAGGAAATTGAGTTGATTAAAGCTGATATTATCTTAAAATTTCAACCAAGAAGATTTTCTCTACAATTAAGAAGAAAACTGTGAGCATTTTTCCACCAATATCTTATATCAAGGACAAATCGAGGAAGAAAATTAATAAAGGGATCCTCTTGACAGCAAATTCAGGGTACAACTTTTCGGCTAGTTTTATGTTTCGCTGCAATCATTCATCGCCCCTAAAACCCTCATTTTTCACTCCTGGATTCAATTCATCAAATTCTCTCACTCGTTTTACTTTACAACGGCTCCTATAAACTCAGCGCGAACTTCACTTTGGTTATAACCACAATAGATTCCTTCGAAAATGATAAGAGAAACTCATTTCCCACGATCTTGGAGTGATTTACATTGCCAAGACGCAAACCGCAGTTAAGGGCGGATATGTAAATGTCCTAGTCTTTTATGTCTGTATTGCCATTCACTCTTGCCAAATTGTGTCCCCATGCGAGTACTTTAGAATGCTTTTTTATATCATCCGGAACAATTTGACAACAGAGTCCTCGGACAAGCAATGCTTAGAACAGCTGCCTCACGGCTCGCCCGGCCGGCATGAATTTTTCGCCCACTTAATAGGGCTTTCCAACGAGGGATTTTCAAATATTTTGCTCTCCCACGGCCAATATAGCCGTTTTCAGTATTCTTTTTTGTTCCTTTCCCCGTTTGTTTCTCTCGTTTTCATTCATTCGATAAAATTATGCGCCAGCTGCGCCTTTTTACGCCGCACTGTGGATCGAGTCAATGGGAGAGGTCGGGCCAAATTCGGAAACTTTAAACGCTCATAACTCCGTTTATACAAAACTTTGAAGTTCTAAATGTGGTGTTCTGTCACGATGAAGAGTTGGACTGAGGTTTAGACGGACTGAAAACATTTAAAAATCCTTCTTACGCGCACTAGAAGTAGTGGAGTTGTGGGAGAGCAAAAATTGAACGAAATAGTTGAATGAAAGAGAGATTGTATCAGATCGAATTTGGAATAGAATGACAGTTGATGGAAAAGTCACACTTGTGCCAGAAGGGCTAGAGAGGGCACATACGAACTAGTCGTACGGGTCAGATGGTAAAGGACCATGAGAAACGGGCAGCACAAGCTTTTATAGACTTGATGATGTCACGAGTGGTGAGACAGTAAGTCTATACGCTATTGGCTGGTTATAATCAGTGGAGCTATCAGTTGCAAGTTCAGTCATTCAATTTATAGTTGATGGCTGGGAGATAGGAGTGAAAAAGAGAAAAGTGGACGAGATCCAGCCATACCTAATGACTAGATTGAGTTTACATGAAAAGTTTATAAGTTTAGGAAAAAGAAAGTTACAGGTAATTCAGTACCTGTGACAGGTTCTATCGGTTTTTTCACAAAATTTGCTACCCATAGCACCCCTTGAAATGTTAAAAGTGTCAAAATAAGCACCCACATTTACAGTTTTAGTCAAAAATTTCATGTCCGACCTCTTTAATATACTCGACCCACTGTGCGCCGCTGGAAAACGGAGCCGTGTACTCTTTCATTCTGGGTCCCTCCCTCAGTCCGGATGATTTTTACTTTCTCGCTACCCTAGTTTTCCCCTGCGAGAAATACTATCATGGCACTGTGAAAGATTCTAACCGTCAAATATTTGCCCATAAACACTCCTGTCAAAAGAAATACCTAACGCCGTGACTTTTATTCGGAATTCGTATTTTTCCTCGGCAGAATGCTTTATTCGTGGATAACCAGCAATGCCGTGCTAAAGAAAAACGCCTTATAAGCATTCGAATTTTCCCAAATTGCCCCTCAGGAAATATCCAATCTTGAAGAACTTCATGAATATATCTCCTCGAAATTTTCAGGTTTTTTAGATCACGAAACCCTCTGAAAAATTCGCAGAAAAATATTTACACATTCTCCCGAAAATTCACCATTTATCGAGGGAGATTTGACAACGCTTGAAGGCTCATACGGCGTTTTTCCCTAGCACGGCAGAGTAGCTCTGCAGCTTTTTCTCAGAATGACACTTGAATCATAATACGAATGGCATGAAGCAACATTTCAGGACGAAAGTATACATAAGTAATTACTGTAGTATAAAATAGTTTCACCGTGCTGAGGTACAACGCCGTGTGAGCCTCTGGGTGTTGCACAAATGTTGTTCGATAGCACACAACTTTTCTAGAAGAATTTTACTTGTTTTTCCTCCAAATCATTAGAGAATTTATTCAAAACTCGATATGAAGCATCCGGAAATTTCAAAGAAAAATATGTGTAACCTTCCCCAAAACTAAATCATGTATTGAGAGGAATTTGGCACTTTTTGAATGATCTGGGTATCTTTCCTTGGCAGTATTGGAGGAGAACAGACAAAATTGCTAAATCTAGAATATGACAAGAGCTATCTCCCTTTGGACGCCATGAAAAAATGTGTTTCGGAAATAAATCACAAGACATGTCAAGATTTGCTTCCATTAAAAAATTCATTTCGTGTTTTTACGATTTAATTCAGTCTGAACAATAAGGAAACACAAGATTATTTGCTTAACTTCATACCGTTCGTTCATGGCGCCTTCAATCTAGGACCGTTAACTGTGATACCACTATTCGTGCTTCTATGTAAGCGTAAAGTATCGCGGGTAAACGAAGGCGCTCAAGGTTCTCTCTCATCATCCGCTCATTCACATGTTATTCTAAGCAGATTTCGACTCAAGATTTGACGTTTTCTTTACACTAGGGAGGCACGCACCCTGACCGCTTCATGATCAAACCCCTGAGGTGCTTCGCGCCCCAGGCGTTACTCGTTACTCGTATGGTTTGTTAGTTTGTAGTAAGGTTTGAAGGTACCTATATATCGCATTCTTAAGGTCGCTAAAGGAATTCTCGATTTAGAAAAGAGACATTAAAACTTAATTTTTTTTGTTGTTTTTTTTGTTTTGTTTTTTTAAATGAGTCAATTTTTATTGCTTGTGGTCTCATTTCGCATTAAACTATTTACTTTTTTTTGCTATTCGATTGAAGGTAATCATGTATCGTAAAATAATTAGGTCGAATATGTCGGTATATGTTTTTAATGTAAAATGTATTTTGTTCTCTTTTATCATTGTTCAACTCTGAAAATATATTTGCACGCTCCGATTGGTCCCGCGATTCCTTTGACCATATTAGCAAACAAGTAAATATAATGTGCATAAATAAACCTTAAACGTATGTATTTTAAATTTTTTCTGCCCCCAGATATACGTAACTGTTTGTGCTTTTGTCGCTGTAAGTTCGATTCAATGTTCCGTTCAATTTTCAAGGAGAGAAATAGAGAAAGACCGCAAGGAAAATACGGAGAAATCATTAGACAGACAGGACTGCGTTGCTTAATTTAAAGCTGTCTATTAAAAGGTCGACTGTAAGTTCGGTTCTCAAGACCCACTTAAGTTGCGATGCAGCGTTGCACCATCTCTTTTTTACTCGATTTCTTGCTGACGACGCGAAATTTAGAGGTTCTATCTGGCTTTTTCTTTAAGTCTCGGACGGAGGCTCATTTGCTTTATTTAGATCAGGTAACACAAGAAATACGAAAGTAGATAATGTCGTGCCTCAACACTATCACTGTACTAGAGGCCAGAACCACTTCTGTGGTTTTAAACCTTCTGGAGATAGATGCACTGGATAAAAAAAAAACGCATTGGATCTAGAGTCCAGACTCTTGAAAACATTGACAAGAAAAAACAAGCAGTGAACTCCAACACAATGTGTTGATAAGGCGCGTCATTAACTCGCACATATCAACCCCTTTAGTTTTCATTTACAGAGATTTCAAAATAGGCAAACAGCATAAAAAGAGAATTCACGATCCAACACTGCGAGGTCAAAGACGCACCTTGACGAGACTGTGTATTGTGAAAGTAGAAAGCTATTCGATCGAATTTAAGTTTTTTGATCTGCCTCAAGCAAAATCTTATCAGATTCTTGAAGAAAAGTGCTACGGAATAATTTAAGCGAAGAAAGGAAAAATTCTGTCGAACTCCTAGAAGATAAAGTCGATTTAAAGGTATTTTGGGGCTAAAATACCCAAATCACCGGTAGTAAAAATCCCGTTATATTATTGAAAAGAAATTGACTCGATATAAATGCAATTGCATTAAATACGTCTTGATTTTGTTATTTTAAACGTCTTTCCATGCAAAGAAGTTCAACCATGTCGTTGCTTTATTCATTCATGAATTGAAAGTAAGCAATCTACATCCCGAAAATCTACTGATTTGCCGTAAAAAATTGCAGAAACTTGATATACCAGGTCGATGCACCCACTCGTTGAATTTACCAACCAATTTTGTGAGTGCAAATGTGTAAGAATCAATATGCTATAGTCATTTTGGGTGCATTTATTTTTCATGAAACAATAATAATTTCAATCCCGAAAAACCATCAATTTTCCGTATAAAATCGAAAAAATCAAAATATGTCAACTCCCCGACGTGAAAATTAGATTCTACGTATGTAAAATGTAAATACTTATGTATCGATATGCTGAACAGAACTATGTGTGGACAGTCAGAAGCCCGCGGCAACATTAATTCAACAGAAAAACTGTAAAAATTAGATAGGATTTTAGCCGCTTTGCCCGCCTCTCCTCGCTACTTACAACAAACCGTTCTTATACTCATCTCAAAATTTTTCTCAGAGCTTTGGGTTATTATCAGCTTCCATTTAAACTCCGGTTCGATGGCCGAATCGGCTGCCAAAAAAGCAAGCCACTGTTGAGGGGTTCTATGAGAAATTCGTGATATTATCGGCTCTCAGGAAATCACCCCATGGCTAAAATTGGTGGTATAAATGTTTAAGTGCTTAAAATAATCGTATTCAAGAAACTAAGGAATTAAACTATGGAGTCAATTTCTTTTTAATAATATAACGAATTTACTACCGGTGATTTAGCTATTATAGCCCCAGAATACTTTTAAAGCGCCTTTGCGTTCCAGAATCTCGACGGAATTTTTTTTTTTTTTTTTTTTGCTTAAACGATTCAAGAAACATTGTAGTTAAAAATATAAAGATTTTTCGATTTGGACGTATGAAAAATGTTTAACTCGTTCAGGCACACCGTGTATTGTATGGAGTACTGCTGTTATTCGACCGTTGTCTTCAGGTCAAAATTCTTACAAAGAAGCCCCTTGCAAGAGGCAAATTTTTTGTAATTTCTCCCAGTTTTTTCAGCGTTAGGTATATAAATGAATTGTTTGTCAAATTTTGAGGTCAATTATATTTAATTGTAATTTATACTTTCTTTTTTTCCCCTTCATTTTATTTTTCGTATCGAGGAGTCGAGGTTTTGTTGATTTCTTCGGATTTCGATTACTGTAACTTCTCTTCTATTCGGCCGATTTTTATGAATGAGGTCTCTTTTTATTTGTGTTTTAACGGAGAGTAAGGAAAAAATTGCTAAATACATGCGAAACAATTTTTTTTGAAAATTGGATGAATCCTAGCGTGACGGTGAAATGGTTAATGAAGCGTGAGTAATTGGGGTACGGGTATCGGCCGCGTTGGGACCCAAGGCCCATTGTTCTTCGTGACGCCGACGCAGTGATCAGGAGCGTGGGGACGAGAGGGCTTAGTGGACTCCTGTATGAGCCACGTTTAGCAAATGGTCTAATGAGTCTCGAGGCTCATCACAGATTGCACTTACCACTATCCTGGTGGCCCCGGCTATCAGAGCAAGGAGTACCAACTTTTGAAAAGGATAACAGTGTTGTGGAGATATGTCAAAGCAACGTTGTGAACAAAACGGAGTGAGTGAAATTCTCATTCAAGGAGTGCCGAACTGGTCAGCCATCCTCGAATCAGTTCGCTTGCTTCCGCTTATATATGCATATTTTAAATCAGCGCGCCCCATTCTAAGGTTTTTTTAAAAAAAACCAAGAAACGTAGACTCTTGGTATTCATTACACATAAACTAGCGAGCCCCAGAATGAGAAACAAATTTTAATCATTATTATTGACGGATTAGTAAACTTTTTACACGCTTTGGAAAATCTCAGAAGTTCGCGGTAGTCACTTTTCGGTAAGGAACTAGGGGACTCGGTTATTGTATCGAGGGGGGGGGGTCGAAACGATCGCAAAGGCGGTATACTACGTATACGCGCCAATACTCTTGGTTCAATCGGATTTTTGTTTGAATCAAAACGAAATCCGCTTAAATTAAGAGGCTTGGTTCTTGATTTAAGCTAGATTCTGATTGAATCAAGAGTACTTTAAGAGTCTGGACTCTAGATCCAATGTGTTTTTTTCGAGTGTCTGTTAAACTTAATTCTTGCTGAAGTAGATCAAGTGATCTCTTGATCCCTCTCTTGAATTTTATTTCAAAACTATTTTCGATCGAGTATGAACGAACAATTTGACTATGAACTCTCATTAATCATCATTTTTTGACCACTTATAAATTTTATGGTAGTTACTTACTTAAGGGTGATTGAATACCGAAGATATTCCAAAATTAAATATGGCACTGTGATTTTTTTTCTTTATTTCTTTTTTTTTATGTACTAAGGTGAATCAGGAAAGAGGTTCAAAGCGGAAAAATTAGAGAAAATTTGCTAAGTCCTCGGCCTTCTGGCAGGTGAGAAAATAGGGGTGCGCTCGTTAGTTGAATCCGTAAGAATGAATGGGAATTATGAAGCGCCAGTGACGTCAGCAGTGACGGATCCAGGATTGGGATCGACGTCCGGAGTCTTGAACTCATGAACTCTGCCCACAACGTTCTTCTCACATGCCCACGGCTCACGAGTGCTGCATTCAGTTGGCGCTTAGTTCCCTTCAGCAGAATGTAAAATGCCGCTTCTCCATTTCCCCGAAAGAAATCATGCCCACCTTTACTTAATCTCTAATTCAGTTCGCCACGAGAACATCTCGTATTTTCTACACGTCTTTAATTCCTTTTAGCAGTGCTCCCGTTTCCCGGAACAAATGCCGGAATTCCGGGACTTTTGAGATTTTCCTGTATTTTTCCCGGAACATTTGAAGTCCGCAAAATTTTCCGGATCTTTCACATTTCCCAGAACTTTCTTGGAACTTCCCACCTATAATAGTTACCGGATCTATGTCAACAATTCTTTCGTTCACGATAACTACCGTTAGATTTACGTTAGCTGTCTCAAATTTTGTAATTTTGTCCATTTTGATTTGATGAAGAACTGTATAGATTTTCGGTTAAATCGCATTTACCGTTTACTTATAAACGGTAATTAACGTAAGTGCCCTACTTACGCTGTTTTCCACTAAACTATTTTTATGAAAGTTCCATACCTTGGTTTCCTTGGTAACCTTTGTTCGCTATCAGCTGATGTTTTTTCCCAATTTCTTTTTTTCATTTTTTCATTTTTTTTTGTAAAAAAATCATTGCTAGGTTAGTTTTAATTTTTTTGTCAGCATATTCTACCTCCCCGCCCCCCAGCTCAATTTTCTACCTCCATCACCCTCCCCCCTCGACTCATTTTTCTATCGATTTTATCATTTTTTTTATGGCATGTCTTGCTCCCCTACCACCATTTTTTCGGGGTTATAGATATTTTAGCGGCTTCTAGACCCGTGACTCCATTTCGCTAGTTTATAATAATCGGAAAGAATTCCAAAACTTTAGACAATCCTAAAGTGGGAGAAATTGGAACAGAAAAGTTCCGAATCGCGGAACTTTTGCAAGACATGGAACGGGAGCACTGCCTCTTAGTAAAAATACGGCAAATAACGTCCATGTTGTAAAATCGTAAATCGGGCAATGCGGACTCACCTTAACAAGTTCCGCCTTGGGCTGGTGCCGACAGGTGGGCGGCCGAGCCTGAGCTTGGGAGCCATCGACCCCGCGCGAACAAGTGAGCGCTGCGGAAGCTCCGGCTAACAAGTTCTCAAGTTGACAGCTGAAACACGCCTCAAATGAAGTTGCTTTGCGTACATGCTTCATTGCTTCATCGACTCCGAGGAGGGCGGCTATTGCTCTTCATAGACAAGAGTTCTTCGCTTGTCCGCACCCTCCGCCCCCGACACGCCAGCGGGCTGATTATTGACATTGGTAGACAAAGCGATAGCCAAAGAAGACGTAGAAAGTGTGCAGCGAGCCTGTTGGTGGAAGGGAGTGCCTCCCATAGACTAACGGAGAGAATGATGGACTGACAGCAATAGGGTCTCTCATAGGTTGCTGTTAAGCAGTCTTTACGTACTTGCTTCATTGCTTCATCGACTCCGAGGAGGGCGGCTATTGCTCTTCATAGACAAGAGTTCTTCGCTTGTCCGCACCCTCCGCCCCCGACACGCCAGCGGGCTGATTATTGACATCGGTAGACAAAGTGATAGACAAGGAAGACATCGAGAGTATGCACGGAGACAAAAATTTCGTGCGTCGGACCCAAAGTTTAGGTCGTATGAATCTCTGAAGTTTTCGGATTGAGCATCTAAACACTTAAGGTCTAGCTGTCGAAGTTCAGGTCTGACATCTGAAACTTCAGTTCTTACATCTGAAGTACTTCAGATAGGAGAACCGAAGTTTTTCGGATGTGAAAACCGAAGTACTTCAGATGTAAGAACTGAAGTTTCAGATGTGTGATCCGAACCTCGACAGCTAGACCGCAAGTGTTCAGATACTCAATCTGAAAACTTCCGAGATCCATATGACCTAAACTTCGGGTCCCACGCACGAAGTTTTTTTTTCTCCGTGTGCACTGAGCTTATTGGTTGAAATGAGTGTCTCCTATAGACTAAAGGAAAAAATGATGGACTGACAGTAATAGGGTCTCATGTAGGTTGCCGTTAATTAGTCTTTGCGTACTTGCTTCATTGCTTCATCGACTCCGAAGATGGCGGCTCCTGCTCTTCATAGATAAAACTTCTTCTCCTGTCCGCACCCTTCACCCCTGAACCACCAGGGCTGATTATTGACATTGGTAGACGAAGTGATAGCCAAAGAAGACGTAGAGAGTATGCAGCGAGCATATTGGTTGAAATGGGTGCCTCCTATAGACTAACGGAGAAAATGATGGACGAACAACAATAGGGTATCTCGTGGGTTGCCGTTACTTTACCTACTTCCTTTGTTCATATCAGCAACCAGCTTCCACCAGTTTGTGTTAAAGAGATTAGACTTATTTTATTTTGAAGGAAACTCGATTTTTAACATTCAAGAGTTACGGCTCAGAGGTGAGAGAGGTGCTCGATGCCCCAAGAATTGTGGTCCGACAGAGAGCAGTGGAGGTTAGGAGTCGGAGAGTGCGAGGGAGTGCTATGAAGCGACCTACATGTATGAGTTACGGCTCCCTTTGCTCACGTCAGTGTGTGTAATAAGTCAGGTGCACTGGTCGCAAAATCGTGTTTTGACGATTTCAGAGTATCGATCAGCAAACAATAATGATATCCTTCCAAACATTAGAATGCTACAGAACAAAAATACTGCAATAGGGCCGGGCAGATCCCGAGACATAAACCATCTTAATAGAATCAAGTTCCGACAGGGAGTCGTCATAAGTCATCGAAACGCGAAAGATTTATCTCTCAGTCGAACGAGCATCGGTATTATTCGGACTTCCTTGAAACAAAGGGCATTATATCAATTGTGACTTGAGCTCTCCCATGCATGTATCCTTACCGGTCTTGGGGCTCAGACCACAATGGAGACAGTTCATTTTGATTTAAATACGTTTATTTCAGCTGAAACCCGACAGCGCGGTCGCTAGAGGGCAATTTATCACGATCAAGGCGCTAATATCGCAAAATCGGCGGGCGACGCGAGATAACTTGGGGCAGATACGGGATACAGGTTTCGCATCCCGCAGTGTCCGATAAAAGGGGGTGTC
>NW_017547236.1:170557-181631 GCF_001854935.1 Bemisia tabaci
CCCCCCCCCCCCCCCGGTGTCTTCACAACTCCCCTCGGCGAGAAGAAAAAAATAACCCTTCTCAAAAATGCATTGCGAAATTTTCCGTCCTTGCGGGATAGTCTTCCCCGTTGTTGTCTCCGTTTCGGTGCGCACTTTTAGCGAATTTTACTTATGTTACTTCGAGGTTCAGAACTAGTTTCTACGCCCGGATGTCGATGTTGCACTATGGAGATGTTGCATGTGTGAGAAATTTCCGATTTGACCATTGCTTCTCACGTAAAAGTTTGCAAGGAACACGATGGTGCCACTGGTTTTTCTCTGAAATCAACTTCTAAGCTCAAAAACAGCTCTCAAGTTGAGGCCAAAATGGAGGGGATATCCCACGCTATCCTGAGAGTCCACCTCTACATCAAAACCAACTCTCCATGCAAAGATAGGGAGCAAATACATTAGCAGGGTTGCCGTGTTTTCAGTTTTGGAGTCCCCAAATAAAGTGGCAGCCCTGTCAATGTATTTGCTCCCTATCTTTGCATGGAGAGTTTGTCTTGATGTAGAGGTGGACTCTCAGGATAGCGTGGGATATCCCCTCCATTTTGGCCTCATCTTGAAAGCTTTTTTTGAGCTTGGGAGTTGATTTCAGAGAAAACCAGTGGCACCATCGTGTTTCTCGCGAACTTTTACATGAGAATCAACAGTCAAATCGCAAATTCCTCACACATGCAACATCTCCATTGAACTGTATATTGCAATTAGAAACTGCAATTTCTTAATTATCTTAATTCTGGAATTTTTTAATGTAGAAGTAACATGAATTCATTTGGCAAAGTCTCGATACTAAGTCGCTCCCCACTCAAAAACAGTAGCTGACCGAATGAACGGACTTGACAAAGGGGCAAAAAATGAGAAGCCGTAATCGGGCGCGCCAGAAGTGCACCAAGTTGAAGTGACCAATAAAAATCGTGAACTCTATTCAACCTGGTTTTGATGTGGGAAGGGAACGCGCCGAGCCGTAAAGAGGCTATAAAAAAACACAAAAGGGTCTCCGATCCAAAGTGTTTATACAACGAGAGAGTGCATTTGACGAGCGAGGATTTTTTTTATACGCGTGCACTCTCACAATACTGCAGGCTTGACTTGGCAAAGATGCACGGCAGCTGCGAACAAGCCTCACTCGGCAAAATGGAAAGAGGTCACCATGACAACGTAATTTCTCAACATTTTTGTACAGTCTTTTATCGACAATTTTCAACCAGAAATTTGAATTTACACTATCCATCGACTTTCAGAGAGAGAGACGCCTAAGTTGTAAAATAGAAATTAATTATCTCGCACTAGAAGAAAAAAGAAAAAAGAAGAAAAAAAAAAAACATTGGATCTAGAGTCCAGACTCTTAAAAACATCGACAAGAAAAAATACTCTTGATTCAATCAGATCTAAGCTTAAATCAAGAACCAAACATCTTAATTTGAGAAAATTTCCTTTTGTTTTAAGCTTAAATCTGATTGAATCAAGAGTATTTTTTCTTGTCAATGTTTTCAAGAGTCTGGACTCTAGATCCAATGGTTTTTTTTTTTTTTTTTTTTTTTTTTTTTTTTCCAGTGTGCCAAATTCTCCAGATAGACGCCGAAACCAGGTTACCGCCAGGAAAAAAACTTTTAATGAGCATACTAAAATCTAGTCGAGTATCAGGCTCAAGGAATTTTCCCCAACCCTGATAAGTCGGGAAAAGTAAAGGAATTTTGTAGCGGAAACTCAAGAGTCTGGACTCAGATCCAATGTGGTTTTTTTTCCAGTGCGAGATAATTAATTTCTATTTTGCAACTTAGGCGTCACTCTCTGAAAGTCGATGTATAGTGTAAATTCAAATTTCTGGTTGAAAATTGTCGATAAAAGACTACAAAAATGTTGAGAAATTTCGTTGTCATGGTGACCTTTTCCCATTTTGCCAATTTTTGTTGTGCGCATTGTGTTTTACGTAAAATCTTGGTTAAGAAACATGTATCAGAATGCTGAAATTCGTACCTTGTCTAGTGGTCCATTTTACATGGAAATAGATGTTTGAATCGAAAATCCCCGCTTCTTGCCAGAACTCTATTCTGGTTCGTTTGACATTCGGGCTCTGCAAGGACGCGACGCGCTCCGCTGCGACTCAATTAATTCATGAAGCTAAGTCTGCAAATCTGAATAAGGTGGAAAAATCAATACGGCGAGCGGCCCTTTCATGCTTTCGCGTACAGCGTAAACATGGTCTAAGTTGAGCTAGGGCTGTTTACTCATTTGAAGTGGGACTCATTCATCCATTTCCCGGAAGTCAATTTGGATTGCTTGCAATGTCGGCGTCCCCCGGAATTTCGTTAAAGACGGAGGGAAAGAAGACGGGGAGCCCAGCTTTCAAAGTCGGGGAGGAACTTCGTTAAACGTTCATTCAAAGTCGTCACTTCAAACTCCTGTCAAACCGTCCAAGAGACTTAATTCACAGAGAAAAAGTACGCTGGAAAAAAAAACACACATTGGATCTAGAGTCCAGACTCTTGAAAACATTGACAAGAAAAAATACTCTTGATTCAATCGGATTTTTGCTTGAATCAAAACCAAATCCACTTAAATTAAGAGGCTTGGTTCTTGATTTAGTCTAGATTCCGATTGAATCAAGAGTACTTTTTCTTGTCGATGTTCTTAAGAGTCTGGACTCTAGATCCAATATGTTTTTTTTTCCAGTGTATGGTAAACGGACCTGCGTACATTTTTGAGTGCGGGTTTTAGTAACTTTAACTATAATTTGGCATAATATCTACCGCGGTATTATAGTAAAGGGATTACATTGAACAGAAGGGAACCAACCCTAGGTCTATTAAAGAGTTTTTAAAATCGTGCAAATTGTTCTTTCTCTTGACTCTTAGATGCCTGGAGCGTTGTAACGCTCTGATGATGACGGCGCAGAGATACAACTATTCGTACTCGATGGATGTCCGTGTTGTATCCGCTTAATTGAAGGCGCTATGCCGCGCGGCGTGGAACTCGCAATACTCTGCAATGCTGGTGGCGCTCGAATTTGATAAGTTCAAGCCCTAATACTGCCGTGTCAAGGAAGGACGCCGTATAAACATTCGAGAGTTGCCAAATTTCCCTTGATAAAATATATATTGCTGACAACATCCATGCGAATTTTTCCTTAAATTTCAGATATCACAGATTAAATTGAGAACACAGAAGATATCGCACGAGAAATTTTGCGTTCTTAGGTTCTTAGCTAAGAACTCTGATAAAGTAAGCTTACAGTTTAACTTGAGCCCGTGGTTTACCGCGGACTAGGATCAATTTTGCAATGGTGCACCAGCTCACAGTGGATCGAGTCAATATGAGATGTCGAACAAAATTCGGAAATACGCTTTTAACTCCGTTTATACACCATTTTGAGATTCTAAAAGTAGTTCCATTGGTTTTCTCGTGAAATTCCTGCTTCGAGCACCCCTTGAAATTTAAAATGTGATGCATTAAACATCAAAATTTGGAGTTTTAGTCGAAAATTTCTTGTCCGACCACTCTAATTGACTGGATCCACCGCACGGTTCTATCTGGTACCTATGACGTCACGAGTTGTGGCAACCCTCTGCTGACCACGAATATTCCTCTTTTTTCCTGTTCGTGTCCACGGTCAGAGTGTGCGTGGGAGACGAGAGCTTCGAGAGCAAAAGTGGGCTATCGATTTGCTCTCTCACCGCAAGATCGGAGTGAAGGGGGAGGTTAGAGACAGAATCAGTGATGAGGGGGAGGAAGGAGGGACCTTCATATACCCCAGGATCATCGTCATGAATAGGTCTCGAGGAAGTTTTTTGGCATGCAAATGGTGTTAAAAACAGTGCCCGCTCACATCGATCCGAGATTTGGCCGCGAGTCAAAAATTCACAACTTCAGAACCCGCTAGGAAAACGGCGTTTAAATCTATTGTCTCAATAAGCCACCGCTTTACCTCGCTTGAGCATCCCTGTGCCGCGGGAGGCATAACTACTTAGGCAGAAGAAGAGGGAGAAGAAGAAGAAGAAGAAAAAGAAGGAGAAGACGGTGTAGAAGAAGAAGATGAAGAAGGAGAACAGGAAGAAGGAGATGAAGAAGAAAGGAAGAAGAAGAAGAACTAGAATAAGAAGAAGCAGAATAAGGAGAAGCAGAAGTAGACGACGACGAAGACGAAGCAGGAAGAAGAAGGAAAAAAGAAGGAGGAAGGGAAAAAAGAAGATGAAGAAGAAAAAGAAGAAGAAGACGATGTAGAAGAAGATGATGAAGAATAGGAAGAAGAAGAATGAAGAAGAATAGGAAGAAGATGAAGAAGAAAAGGAAGAAGAACCAGAATAAAGAGAAGCAGAAGAGAAAGACGACGACGAAGACGAAGCAGGAAGAAGAAGGAAAAAAGAAGAAGAGGAAGAAGAAGAAGAGAAAGAAAAAGAAAATGAAGACGATGTAGTAGGAGAAGATTAAGATGAAAAGGAAGAAGAAGAAGCAGAATAAGAAGAAGCAGAATAAGGAGAAGCAAAAGAAGAAGGAAAAAAGAAGAAGAAGGGAACAAAGAAGTTGAAGAAGGAAAAGAAGAAGAAAACGATGTAGAAGATGAAGAAGAACCGGAATCAGAATAAGGAGAAGCAGAAGAAGATGAAGAAGGAGACGAAGACGATGAATCTGGCTCTAACAACTTAATTTCTACAAGAATGTAATTCATGCAATTTTCCTCTAAAATTTCCTCTGCTCTTTGCATGAGATCAGGAGGAAAATCGAAATGCCTGAGATATCTCTGCTGAAAATATAATTCGTGCTTGGCAATTTGGCAACATTGAAATATAGTTACGTTGTTCCGTGCGGAAAACGACGATTTGTGCGAAAAGGCTCAGTTCGCGCGGTTTCTCGAGGAGCTGCAATTTGTAGTCCTCTCGTTTCTCTTCGGCTGACGACTCAATCCGCCGCGTTAATGCTTTAATCGTCCTGGTCTTATTGCAGATTATCCGGCGCACGGTGGATCGAGTCGAACGGAAAAGTCGGACAAAATTTAGTAACTTTGAAAGCTCGTAACTCCGTTTTTACAAATCATTGAGGTTTTGAAAATAGTTTCACTGGTTTCCTCGTGAAATTGTTTTCTCGACGCACCCCTCGAAATTTCGAAAGTGACGAAATAAACACCAAAATTTGCAGTTTTAGTCAACAGTTTCTTATCCGACCTTTGTGATTGACTCGATCCACTGTGCGGCGTTTGTATAGGGATTGCTGCAGCGTTGTTCTCGGTTTTTGTCACGCATGTTTTAGTGCCGATTTTTCCAGAAAAACGCCGAAACCAGGTTACCGGCAAGACCAATCCACACAGGTCAGACATTGCGCAGCTTTTTTGAAATCCACTCCCCCGCTCGGCCCTAACTCGCAGCACTCAATGCTACGTCACAATGGGTGCTCCCATAAGAAATACATTGCAGGCATTCAATACTACGTCACTGCGCAGTAGAGTACCAAAACTCGTCCTTAGGAATCACTGACCTGTGTGGATTGGTCTTGGTTACCGGCAGGAAAACAAAACATTTGATGAGCATACTAAAATCTAGTGGAGTATTAGGCTCAAGGAATTTTTCCTAACCCTGATAAGTCGGGAAAAGTAAGGGAATTTTGTAGCGGACACATTTTCCTCCAGTCAGAACCATTTTTTCACTTTCAAAATATTCTGCGCTCAGACTTGTTCGTGATTTGAGCTTTTATGAAAAACCCTGCCCGAAAACACTGAAAAGCGAAATGATGTTTAAAAAGGAAATTTGTCACCCAGCAAGCAGCTATGATCACCCGCACGGCGGTGGCTTGGCGTGCTTTGCGATATATCGATTGATCTGCCATTTAACACTGGAAAAAAACACATTGGATCTAGAGTACAGACTCTTAATAACATCGACAAGGAAAAGTACTCTTGATTCAATCAGAATCTAGCTTAAATCAAGAACCAAGCCTCTTAATTTAAGCGGATTTTGTTTTGATGTAAGCAAAAATCCGATTGAATCAAGGGTATTTTTTCTTGTCAATGTTTCCAAGAGTCTGGACATTCGATCCAATGTGTTTTTTTTCCAGTGAAACCTGTGGAAAAGGATCGAGAAACAGGATGTTCGCAACGAACACCTTAATAATCGATTCTACCCCGGATTCAAATGGGGAAGTATCGATAATCGATTCATGCCGCACGGTAAATCATGATTCCGCTCGTTTTTTCCGATAACAGTGCCGCAAATTGCACTATTTTGCAACACAGCCAGGGTGCAACATGATTCATCCAAATCGCAAGGATTTTGTGAAAATCGAGATCGGAAATGCAACGTAGAAAACCCTTAAGGACTAACGCTTGCAGCCGCACGTTGTACCTTAGCGAACCAAAACGCCTGCAATTTTTTATGTATGCAACGCGGACATCCTGAGAACACGAAAAGTTGCATCCAGATCTTGACATTGAGAGCACTTGAGCGCCTTCAGTGTTTTCCGCTTCATGATAAAATTATGTATCCCTCATTGCATTTATACATCGTCTTGGGGTAAAGATATGATGCGTTTTTAGTATTTAATTAAATTGAATCTAAGAAGTAAGTGAATGAATTATAAAAGAAGTATGAAAATAAAATCAAGACTATTCCATGCGGAAAGTACCCGTTTTTCTTTATCGGCACTTTCACGCTTTATCTTCCTCTGAATCTCTTTGTTTATTTTACTCCTAAATTGCACCCTACTAATTATTTACTATTTTCTGTATATGGCAGCATTGCCAAATAGCACAACTTCTGTGGAGTCTGAAAAAATGAGCGGAATCTCAACTGGACTGCATTTTGCAATTTGGAACTATTAATTCTGGCTCTTCTGGAAAAACACTTATGTGCACAGGGAAACTAATGGCACATACGTTGTTTTTAAACCGGGCTGGAATTAATAGTTCCAAATTGCAAAATGTAGTCCAACTATCATGATCATCGCTGGTAGTTTTCTTGGATTTAGCAATTTTCTGACTTTTCAGATATTTTAAACGTATGAATCATCGACTCTCAAGATTTCATCTGAAAGAGTTCAGACGATTTTTGAAGGAGAATCGAGACCGAAAATATGACACTTCTGCTCTCTTCGCCATCACGGAAGACTTGCCCGAGCTTTCCTCAAATGTGGCAATCCCGTCGAAGATGAATTCCGTGTCCCAGAATTCTTCTCGGAGTGTCGTTTCCGATTTGTTATGTCATGTCGCGTCGAGTCGGGGGAAATCGGTCTAAGTGTCGTCGAGGAGAAATGCGGGTGGGTTGGGGGCTGAGTCAGACCGNGGGGGGGGGGGGGGGGTTATCGTGCGTAGCTCTTCCAAGCTGTCCGATGCTGCGGTGCTAAGGAAGAACACCGTAAGAACATTCGAGATTTGCCAAATCTTCCTGGATAAAACCTGAATTTTCGAGAAAAGTCACGCACATTTGCCCTCGACACTTTCACTTTTTTTAGATTAAATTGCGAACAAAATTTCCTGAAAAATCTGAGGAGAAATATTCACGATTTTCCCACTGAATTTGCCTTTCGTTGAAAGAAATATGGCAACGTCTGAAGGCTCATACGGTGTTTTTCCTCAGCGCGTCAGAACTCTATTCCGATGTTTTTTGAGTGGGTCGAGTTGGAGAGCGCCCCTTTGACAAATACTGTGTAACGCCGTCAAGGGCCACGCTTTCGAGCAATAAATAAACTAATTTCGAATTAATGAAAATTCCGCTCAGGAGAGGGACTTCCCCAGACTTCAGAAGATTTTTTGAGCTTTTCCCTCTTTTTTTCGATACTCCTCTCCGATAGGTATGCCTTCGCGTCAGGCATGAATAATTCTCCTCTTTTACAGTTTTAAAGACTACTTTCTGAGCTCTTATCTCTAGTTTTCAACCGATAAGTAAGTCCAAGTCGGAAACCTTCAGCATTCGATGTTTCCCTCACGAAAGAACCTAACTGCACATCAATGTTGTCAAATTTAACAGCAGTAACGGGCATTGCTCCTCCAAAGGACCAATGAAAACAGTGCTTTTAAGTAAAGCAAATTGAATTTTCACCAAGAGAATTTTGTGCACCTCTACTTAAAGATTTTACTGATTTTATTTTCTGATCTCATGCCGTAATCAGGAAAACTTTGGACGAAAATCGTTTTGATACATTCTCGTAAAAAATTGAACCGTTCGAATCAGTTTGGCAACCTTGGAATGGAGTTACGTTCCTTCGGCCGTGAAACAACGTATTTAGAAACTATAACATGGGTTTCAGAACATTCCGTCAACGATTTTTTGTTCGCGTGCCTGTTTTGTCCAGTAGTTTACGTCCACGCGTAAAATAAGAGTTGTGTTGAAAGAAACTACACAAAAATGAATATAAAAAGGGAAAAAACCAAAAGATGAAAGAAATAATTGAAGTGCTTTGGGGATCATTAAATTTGACACGGAACCATCGTAATATTTACAAAACACATTTTATATTTTCCCTTAATACATTTTTTTTATCAATTTAAATGAGGAAAATCCATGCAGAATCTGCAAAAATTTCAAAACCATGAGCTGGAATACGCCGACTCCGCGATTTTAAATATTAGAGTCGAACACAGAGCGGAGCGGCGCACTATGGTCCACAGACCCTATTTAACGGAACTTTAGTCAAATTTTGAGGGTGGAAAAAATTATAGTTTGGCACTACAGTTTTATCAAGAGTTACACACCATCTGTTCCACACGAGGAAATGGACTCATTAAGCTGTACGACTTTTGCCACCAATCCTTCGGGCAAACTTGGGATATTGAAGTAATGGGCCATCCTTTGAAGCCAACTGACATACTCGTGGGCTGATCGAATTATCGTGTTAGAGGTGTTTATAGGAGATAATTCTTCTTTATTTTCAATTTGAGCCAGGTATGTATTTATGAAAGACATATAGTCCCTCAAGGCGTCGATCCTTTGAAGCATACTGCCGCTGATCCCGGTAATAGATGCTGTGAACAATAAACGATATACCCTATTTACAAAAGTATACAATCGTCATAATATGCCAAAAAGGAAATAAAATATACGATGGTAAAATATTTAAACGCTCCAATTAAAAGTAGTAATCCGTTAAAATTAAAAAATTTCCACGTAAGGGTGGTTAATTCAATGAATAGATAAAAAAGCAGACAAACAGGAAACACGCCCACCCTCTTTTCTGTAGCAGAAAAAGGAACTTCCCCTTCTCCTGTATAAATTACAAGCCTCGTAGTTATTTTGATTCGCTCGTAGGATTTTTAACCACCAAGTTAACTTTTCTACGATGCTTATTAAAAAATTGAGGGTTTACTTTTTGGAGGCGCGGCAATGTCATTAATGGATTTCCTTTGATTAAAATACATGTTTTTATTCGTAAGAGGAAGCTGACTTGGACATTTTTATTTTTTTTTTTTATTTTTTTTTCCTATTTAATGTTAAAAGGGCCGCACGGAGATTGCCCTGGGGGTGCATGGGTTCAAAAATATAAACATTCACTCTGCAATAGACACTACAGGTTATCGTGGGAGGTATTTCCGTATTTTCGCCTCCGGTATTTTCGCTTTCGGCTTGAGCAACGGGAACTGTGCTTTGTTGTTGTTCGCGTCCTCGCCTTGGGGTTGAACTGGGGTTTATTAGCGTTCTCGCCCTTGCCTGGTGCCTTTTTGGTCAATTGCATTCACAAATAGGAGTTCTAGCTTTGGAGCATTGGCGTAATTCGAATGGGGGGGGGGGGTCTTCTTCTTCCGGTTGCGATGGCAGGTCCACCACCACAAATCAAATAATATTCCTTACTTTAAGATTTGCTATTTTTAAGAGAGTCATGTTTAATTGTACATCGTCTTATTTTTATTAACGACTCTTGTCTTATTGAGAGGCCAAAAATTTAAATATGAATTGTATATATTTTATAAAGAGAAAGCTGCAATTTATCATTTTAAATTATATTACGGTGGATATGTAATATAAATTTGGAGGTTGAGTGTGTTGGGGGGGGGGGGTGTCTCTTCAGCGCCAGGTACCAGTGGAAGCGCCGTCACACGAATTGCTAATTCGAGGTCTCATTACTAAAGAATGTGACTTTCGAACACGAATTGCTCACGATGGCGATAATGATTGCCCAACAGTGATTTCAGGTTAAACAATTTACCTGTATAGAGATTTTTAAATTAAAAATTGGAACAGAGGTGTGTTGATTTGCAGAATCTCCTATTGTAGATAATAAATATACACATACACAATAAAAATTACATTCCACTCCATCTATAATACCCCCTTCTTAATAATCAATCATCCATTATCCATTACAGAGGAGCGTGTATGAGATTCGACACACTTTTCTTGTTTGACAAAAGATTTAACCCCTCCCCCATCATTTCCTATCATGTTAAATTTTTGAAGAAAATTTGACACCTGTCATATTTTTTGTATCTGATGATTATAATCACAAGTGCCAATAGTCGAGGGGAAAGGGGATTTTTTCTTTTATATTGGTGGTTAGGCCCACACCCCCCCCCAACTTTATACTTTGCGTATGAGATACACTTAATGTTTAACATGATGCCACAACACACATCCCCATGTGGAATGAAATTGAAGCGGTGGAATTAGAGTCTGCTGTTATGAAACAGGGCATGTTGATGAAAATATGAAATTAAAGGCCCGGCGGTGGCAGAGGGACCCACCACAAATTGAAATGTCTCTCTCAAGGCTCTTTTACAACGCTGCATTCAATAATTCATTAAGAGTCATCGGAAAATTAAAGTTACCGTATCATTTTATCGGGAGATTAACACCAATAAGATAACAATTATATATCAGAGGTATATATTTCAATCTTCAATTAAAATGAAGAATCCCGTTTCATTATAAATTGCAAATTTTTATTAAAAGCATCGTCGTATACATACGACATACACAAGAGACATCTAGCGGATCTCACGTACAGATTGCCGACAAAATATCATTTGAAAATTATACAACACATGTACATGAAGTCATGGTAGCCATGGTAGTCAGGAAGCCATGGTAGAAGTCACACTCACTACTCAGGGGTTTGGGGGGGGGGGGTT
>NW_017547236.1:181649-226562 GCF_001854935.1 Bemisia tabaci
TGTGTTTAAACATAATTTTCAGACTCACGCAAACTCACACCCATGTACTCAGGGTTTTGTGTGCGGGTTGGATCGCTACCGAGGGATCTCTACCGAGATTCGAACTCGGAATATCAAGAAGACGAGTGCGACGCGATGTCAACTGCTCCACCGCGTCAACTTAATTACATGCCTCAATTTAAGGTTTCTGAACAAAATATTACCACAGTTATATAAAGTATAAAAATGTTAAAAATGGATTTTTCCTGAAGAATATTAGCATTTTTGCACTCAGCGACCCTAAAAACCCCTGAAAACTCATGTTGCGAGGTTTAAACATACATATCTGATTTAATGCCGCTTAAACCGGCTATTCGGACCATAGTGCGCCGCAGCGTCCCACAGCGCTTCAAGCAACTATTTCACAACAGAGGTGTTGCACAGTATCAAACGAAATTGAAGGCGTTCCAACATTTTAAGAATGATAGGCATCCTTTAAGAGTGCGGAGCTCTCCTCGCAAAATAAATCAAGGTACTACGGTACGAACTCCCCTGCCGAAAAAAACGCGTGGACATAAACTATTATAAGAACCAGGTGTGCGGACAAAAAATCGGTGTTGAAATGTCATTGAACCATAACATGCAAAACGTTGAAGAGGCTGGTAGAATTTTTTTGGTCATGCGTAGTCAGTAACTATCGCCTCTGAAGCAACTTTAGTGGCAGGAAACTTACAGTGAATGAAGGTACTCTCCATCGGTACAATGATGAACTGTTCCACCTAAACTTTATTTTTTGGGATACTTGGGAGAATATTCCGTAGAAAGCTCTGACTTCTTGATCCGACTAAACTAAAAAAAACAAGGAAGCAGAAAGAAAGTTGCAGTCATGGATTAAGATCTCTTTTACCGTGGATGGTAACATTTTTAAGTTACAAAACAACTTCATCCGGGGATATAGACTGCTGCAAAATACGAAAAATCACGCACAAGAAAAATTGGACGTTTCGAGTCAATTACAACCTCATACAGATTAATTATGTCTTCTATTCGCACTAAAAAACTCTATCAGAGTCCATCAGCAAAATGCCGTGTTAAGTCTCACAGGTGCTGGTTCCCTGCTGCTGCGCTAAGAAAGAACGCTGCATGTACGAACCTTTAGAAGTTGCCAAATTTCCTCAATAATAGACAAATTGTCAGGAACGTCTGTGAATTTTTTCTTCAATTTTTCAGAGAATTATATCCGCAAGCAGATCTAAACCATCCGAAAATATCAAGAAAAAATATTCACAACTTTTCTTAAGAAGAAACATTTTATCGAAGGAATTTCGTCAACTCCCGAATATGCATACGGCGCACAATGGATCGAGTCAATGGGGGAGGTCGGACAAAATTTGGAAACTTTAAAAGCTCATAACTACATTCATAAAAAACTGTGTGGTCTTAAAGGTCACTCCAAAGGTTTCCTCATAAAATTTTCATCCAAAAGCACCCCTTAAAATTTAAATGTGACGAATTAGACATCAAAATTTGCAGTTTTAGTCGAACTTTTCAAGCCCGACTTATCTGATTAGCTCGTTTCACTGTGTGGCGTTCTCCCTCACACACACACATCACGGCAGTACGACATAGGATATTCAATGTGGCCTTTTAGAGAGCAGAACCCCAAGCTTCCATCATAAATGCAGATTCTATGTTCGCCTCGTATTTTGAGGCGTGAGATCAGAGCGCCAAACCCCATCAGCTCGGTCGTGGTTTTGAAAGCTGGCTCTGAGTCGCAGTCAACTTCTGTCGGTCCCTCGCCTAGCCCGATTCGTAAAACAATTCCCAGCGCAGCGGTCAAGAATCACCGCCGCGAAGAAAGACCGTTCCGAACCTCCGAGGTGCTGCAAAGCCCCCCTTATTTCGAAAAGGGCGCAAGTGCCGCTGGAACCCTCCCCATTCACGCTCTTCCTCAAATAAGCCGTCCGGTTGATCTCTGAAAACGGCTCGGGGAACTCGCGAATGAGAAAATAATTGCAATTCGCGCGGGGGGGAGGAGGAGGGTGAGTCGGGTCGAACGCCAAGTTGGGTGAGACCACTCAATCCGGAAGTCGGTCGGGGCACTTTCATCTCGGTCGAGAGGGGGTTGGGGGGTGAAATAACCGAGATGGCAAATGAAGGCGTTAGCGTCGAATTCAAAGTGACCAGGCGTTTACAAAGAGCAGCGGGGTTGCTACATCCCGCCAACCGACGGATAAGCGACCAATCGGCATCCGCTTACATTCGGAGCGGTTTCCGTTCGATTGACTGGGGAGAGCGCGTTTTCCGAGAAAAGGGAGGGAGTGTTTTCCTCCGCACTTTATGCCGCAATTGTAGAAAGAGATTTATGATTGAAGTGAGATGATGTATGGTTTGAGATGTGATGAATTATTTTGAGCCTGTTTGATCAGAATCGACACGATTCTGTTTGAACAGAATCGTGTTGTACATGAAATTCTGGTCAGAAACATGTATCAGAGTGCGTAAATTCGTACCTTGTCTAGTGGGCCATTCTGCAGAGGAGCACTTTATTGACGCTATAAGGTGTGACAAAAAGCAAATCTAATCTAAAAATTACAAAAATGGCGAAGTTTTCTCTTCGTTCTGCAAAATATTTAGTTTGCAGATAGGCAGTATTGTTCTTTAGCCATCGATATGTGTGTAGGTCACTTTGCGTCTACGGGAAAAACGTCGTAAATCCATATCCGACAGTTGGCATTTTACATTTTGTCAGAAAAATTGGAAAAATCAAGAACGATTTATGACATTTTTGCTTTGAATGATACATTGATCATTGAAATTCTTAAATTTTTTAGCCAGAGAATCAGCTCTCTTCAAGCTAAAGAGAACGAACAATTTTGTACATTAACACTTAAAAAAATGAAAGAAAAGAAAGAAAGAAGTTCTTAAGTTGTTCTGCATTTGAACTAAACTATATTCGGACCAAATCGCACACAGCAAGTCTTGGCGTTTTTACAACTGATGAGATTTCTTGACGGAGGAAAATTTGTTATCAATAATATGCCAACCTTATGAATTCATTTTCAACGACTTATTTGATTTCCGTAGTTTTGGTATCTCCTGTGAGTTACATCTTAGAAATTTTCGAAACCAATGATAACTTAAAACGTTCTTTTGGGATTTAATTAATGGAATTTTCATATTGCAAATCGTTGTCTCCGCAGAATATTGATGAAGAACTATAAAATGCGTAAATTTTTACTTAAATTTTTGTCCGTCAGTGGTCCATTGTTCTTCTCTCAATTCCCCCTTTCCTCTCTCTAACTGTATACCAATCATACAATGAATCATGAATGTGTTTTCGACTTGAATTATCATCGATGTGTAAGCACTGAGAACATGGAGGAAAGCGCTATCAAAAAATGATACGTTCCATTAGGAAAAGAAGTCGAGAGTGCAGTGTTGCCACAGCACAAATAATATTCATATCAATACCCTCCAAAGCTGCCATGCTGAGAAAAGTTTTTGAAAAAAACGCCGTATGAACATCCAAATGTTGTCAATTTTTTCCCGACAAAATGCGAATTTTCTCGATAATGTGAGAGGTTTTTTTTTTCAATTTTCATCCGAGTTTGATCCATAATTTAAACTACTTCCTCCGACAGTCTCAAGAAAAAATGTCCATAACTCACATCCATTATTAGTATTTTATCGAGTTAAATTTGGCAGGGTTTAATTGCTCATAAGGCGTTTCTACTCAACACGGCAGGGTGCTAGCGAAAAAGTACACGATATACTTGCAGCAACTGGCAACCT
The DNA here is from genome assembly GCF_001854935.1 of Bemisia tabaci. Lineage (NCBI taxonomy): Eukaryota > Metazoa > Arthropoda > Insecta > Hemiptera > Aleyrodidae > Bemisia > Bemisia tabaci. The sequence continues at coordinate 185,424 of NW_017547236.1, forward strand.
CGCGCCTGACTCGAGACCCAGTCGCTGCAAAAGGAATGATTAATGTCCCTGAACTTACGGCAGTCGACATTCAGCTATACAGAGGATCAGAAATCGAGGCTGAAAGACGTGATATCTGCCCTGACAAGTGAATCGGTGGATGTCGGAACTGCAAAAGTGCGTATTCGGAAAACATGCACGACTTTTCAGAAGAGTAAAAACCGTATGTTTGATCTCTTTATGAAAACTGATTTTCTATGCAGTCGATAGAGTCACTCATAAGCCGGCACGAGTTACGCTTTTTGGAAACTAGCGCCAAAATACGCGGTAGTTGAATTATAGGTTTTTGTGTAGCTTCCCGATTTTTTTCGGGTAAATATTTTGATGATACTATGAATGTTTGTGTGTTGTACAGTATTATTGTCAATTGAAGGCGATTATTCTTCGGTGATGTTCATTCTACAGTCGAAAAAAATTGCTTCTCGCATGTCTCCATGTCTCTATTCTAATGCATTAACACACATGTCTGACCTTTGGGCAAGCAACTATTCGAGCTTCTATGTGTTGCACAGTATCATTGCAAATTGAAGGCGACTTTCATTCTACAGCACATTCTCAACTTGAACGATTCCATCGAGTTGATTTCCAGACTTTCCGTCGTGTGATTTGTTTTCCTCATAAAATTTTGAAGAGGAATCGTGTTACTGTTATAATTTATACCTTGTTTAGTAGCCCAATGAGGCGAAGCTTACCGTCGAATCAGAGATTCATTAAATGTATCACTTTCTCTAACTCAATGCCTTCTAAATCAAACTTACATTTATGCCAATTTTTTTCTCTCATTTCAGGTAACTAATACTTGCTTCCGATTTGTTTCTGTTATCATTGAATCTCAACGCGCACGAATCAGCACATTTGAACAACGTGTGCAAATTCTGCTACTCTTGTGGTGCGTACCGTGTTTTATTCATTGGAGTTTTACACCTGTCATTTTAATCAGCTATCAATTAAGGGCTTTTTCAGTTAGAAGGCAAACGAGGCTTGTAATGCTGCTAAGAGTGTGCAATTTGTTTTTATAGCGTTTGAGGCAGACACAATTCATTCATAGTTGACTTACTGAATTACAAAAGTGAGGAAAAACTCTGAGCGGATTTAGAAAAATATTCATAGCAGAACCGTCAGATAAATTACTTGCAACTCTTGCTTAAAAATTAAGAAACTTCATCTTCGTATAATCTTAGTTAAAACTAAAAAGAAGTGTACTATTTTCAGTAATAAAAATGAATTAATTCTAGCTAAATCTATTATTAATTACTTAAAGCAGATTTTCATTATATACTAGATACTAGTTTGAATCTATGTTAAAGATAGAAGTTGCCTAATTTAATCATTAGTTAGATCAAATAAAATAGATTTTAAATTGGATTTTTCATTGTAAATTGGAAATCTCATACGCCCTTTTACCGGAAAATGCCTCAATTGCTTTTTTGACTAAATATTTAAAATTAAATTGACACTGATGCAAGTTATGTTATGCTGTTGAGCTCTCACTTAGCTGCAAATAGTTTCTGCTCCATTAATTTTCACAGCCTTTCCAAGCACAATACGTGTAGCAAAAGAGTCGACGATTTTATCGCTGCAACTCTTCGCCTCCTATCAGCCAGGCCTTGTTGGGGGAGGCTGAGTAGCAGGGTCATTAATTTTGTCGCATCAAAATTCTTCGCAGTCGTGATTTTTGTGAGACAGATAAATGCCCGCAGAATTTCGTCCGAAGCCCTGAATAGCCTCACTATTAATTAAGTTGATGAAGAGCGAGAAGCGTATTTAATTAACTTCACAAGAGAAAGTGATTATGAGATCGTTCGACAGTAAAGGATCCCTCCAGAAAGTTTTTAATTTATTTTGTCAAGATAGTCCGCTTGTAACAGAGGTTGCCAGATTTCGAACGAGGAATGAGAAAAAGAAATCTTAGCCTTTGGCAGCAGTATAAAACCCTCATCTGCAAACGAATAAATGTACACTGGAAAAAAAAACACATTGGATCTAGAGTCCAGACTCTTAAAAACATTGACAAGAAAAAGGACTCTTGATTCAGTCGGATTTTTGCTTAAATCAAGAACCAAGCCGCGTAATTTGAGCGGATTTCCTTTTGATTTAAGCAAAAATTTGATTGAATCAAGAGTAGTTTTTCTTGTCAATGTTTTCAAGAGTCTGGACTCTAGATCCAATGTGTTTTTTTTCCAGTGTACACATGGACCGCGTTAAGCAGAAACGTACCAAGCCACATCAGTTTTTGCCAAATTTACTTGGGCAATTTAATTTTGTACGTAAAGACGGTTGTGCGGATTTTTGTGCGAATATCCGTGAAATTTCTGCAGAGGACTAAGCAAATTCCTTAACATTTTCAAAGTAATCCGCACAAACGTTCTCTTGTAAAAAGTTAATTTGCCCAAATATTAAGGTGTTCGCTGCGAACACCTTAAAAATTGATTCTTTACCATAGCTTCAAATGGAGAAATATCGATAATCGGTCATTCACGCCTCGTCACCATAGGCGGATCCAGCAATTTGGCAACACCGGATGTCCTCCATTTAAACCTATGGTAAATGATCGATTCTTTTTGGAGCACCTGGTTCCTCCGGGAATCGATACATTTCCATAGGTTTCAATGGAGAAAAACAGTGTTACCAATTTGCTGGATCCGCCAACGCTCACCACTGTCCTTGATAATAATGTCACAAAGTTGGAGAGGCAGTTTGTATCGGACCATGGAAAATTGCTTAGTGACCATTGAAAGGATACCAGTCCTTCTTATAATTGCACGAATTTTCTAATGAACTTACATAAGTTTTCCTTTGAATTTTCCTGATAATTAAGTTTGCAGTGTGTCTATTTCAAGGAGTAGTACTCGTGGCCTTTCTTAAAAGTGAATTTTTTATCGAGAAAAATTTGGCGACATTCGGATGATAATACAAAGTTTTTCCTCAGCGCGGCGAAGGTGGTTAACAATGCTTAAATAGCAATTTCACGTTTGACTTCCCCCAGTTCCCATCCCAGAGCACACATACTGGAGAAAAGATGCACATTCTTTTTAAAAAATCGTTCCTGCGGCATACACGTGGCTATTCGTACTACCGTCCTAAGGAAGAACACCGTATGTGCTTTCAGCCGTTGCCAATTCCTACAGTCAAACCTGTGTTTTTTGGAAAAATTGTGCATTTTCCCCCTTGATTTTTCGAAGAGTTGTCATAGCTATTTGATCTAAATTATCCAGAAACTCCAAGCAAAAATACTCATGACTTTCATGGGAAAAAATAAAATTGCTGCTTTACCAATTTTGTAGTTTAAAAAAGTGCCCGACTTGTTTCAATGTAGATTTTACAATACAAAAAGCTAACTAAATCACCCTCGTGATTAGATTAGCCTTCCTTTATTGTAAAAAGTACATTTGAAACTCGTCGGACATATTTCTTGACAATTTAATTGTTGAATCGTCACCTTCCGGCTAAAGTATCACAAGCGCCATGCGACGTTTCAAAATTTCCGCTGTCATTTTATTTTTTACAGAGACAATTTTCAACGAAGCTTTTTAAAAATTTCACTGAATTTTCTTTGTGCTGCTGATAAAATTTAGTGACATTTTCTAACAGATTCAACCAAAAGTCTCTCTGTAAAAAAATGAAATGGCGGCGGACATTTTGAAATGTTGCATGGCGCTTGTGATACTTTAGCCGAAAGGTGACGAAATCAGCTATCCATTTTTTTCGTGTTCTCCAAAAATGAATTTTTTATCAGGAGAAATTTGGCAACATTCGGGTGTAGATACGGCGTTTTTTCTCAGCCCGGCATTGTACCAGTGGCGTGGCGTGAATTGCGATGTATCGACTGTCATGCCATTTGAACCTATGGTAGAAATCGATTATCAAGGTGTTCGCTGCGAACACCCTGTTTATCGATCCTTTTCCATAGGTTTAAATGGCATAACAAGCGATGTATCGCAAAGCACGCCACGCCACTGCATTGTACTTAGCCGGGGAAAACGGATTCGAGGAGCCGAAGGGATGAATAAAGGAGCCTTAAGGCTACAACCGGAGAAGGAGAGCGGGTGCGGCGAAGGGATAGTCGAGTACGAGTCCAACAATAAGCGCAAACGAGGTCCCTTCGTAGCTGCCGGGCAGGGTTTTAAAAAGTGCCCTTAAACGGGAGAAATCCCTCGATTTCCGCGCTCATCGCTCGGCGTTGTTTTCCGCAAGTCTGAGGATTAAATTGATGATAATTATTTTTCGGTTCCTTGGGAGTCATAAATTTTGTTATCAAAAAAGTTAAATCAGAGCGAGTTTCTCTGCTCCTCTCGCTCGATCCCTCTCCTCCCCGGTTGTCAGATCAGCGTCAGGGGATCGTATTCGATTCATCAAACAGGTGAGATTGTATCGATATCGTTTGGTTCAACATGTAAACATAGCCTTAAAAGTCAATTGAATAATCTGAGGGAACGGGTTTCTTGTGATAGGTGTTTTATTCTTATGAGTATGACATGGTAATGAGAAGTGAAATTGTTAGGAATTTTCTCATTTTCAGCTTTTCCCACTTGAATCTCAAAATTTTTGTTTGAGGTTATGTTCTATTGTTTTGAACCAAACGATACATCCAATCACTATCGAATACGATTTATATGTCATTTTCAAAATTCCCTGTAAAGACGTATATAACCTGTGACGCAGAATGTCTTAAAGTATATTTACTAAATAACTATATGTGAATGGATCAATGCATGAATCCCTGTCCATTCCAAGGTTGCAAAATCGACCCAAGTAACTCATCTTTGTTACGAGATTGTAAAATGTACATGTGCAATTTTCGTCCAAAATTATTCTGATTTTTGCATGAAATCAGAGGGAAATCAGCCAAATGTTTAGTTATTACACTCCTATATTTTCCTGGTAAATTGCAATTTCCGCGGCGGGGTGAAATTTGTCAATATTGAAATGAAGTCACATTCTTCCCTGAGAGAATCCTCTCTATCCTCTCTATGCTAATAAAATCATTTTTAAGACGCGCGATGGACGGGGTGAGGGAGGGGAGTAAGAATAATAAGTCGCGGCCTCCAAAGGCCCGCGCAGCGCCATGGGGTTGGGTCGCGTAGAGGCCAGGGGGCGGAGCCACCTAGTAAACGATGATCCTCAAAATCCTTGCACCATCTTAGAGTCCCTTTACACTGAGAGTCAAGACATTGTGAATCCATTTCCGATTGGTTCCCGTGTTTTAGGCCTTCACAGTGTCACAAACGGGAATAAAGATTACATAATCACCGATTGCAAAGATCATAATCTGGAATGGACCAGGGAATTACGGGTTCGGCAAGGAACAAACGGAATGAGAGAAGGAACGGAGAAAGGAATTTAAGAATGGGCCGATCGAAGATTACAAAGAACGTTCAATTTCTGTAATCTTTATTCCCGTTTGTGACTCCATGAGGGGTGTTGTCTTGACTCTCAGTATAAAGGGACTCTACACCATCTGATAGTGCTTAGGACAATTTGCATTCCCACGATGCAAGTATAAAATAAAATTGCCGTATTTCATGCCCTTTTTGACAACGCTGTGAAGGTAGTGGGACCTGGGTGAAACTGCCGACGCTTTTCCGGGTCTGCCCCGGTAGCGAGACGGTATTGTTTCAACGCGCGGCGCGAGGTTCAACTTTTTTACGAGTCAGCCGGAGCGAAACCTATATTCTCCGGCTACAGGTATTTGTTTTATTCCCGCCTTCCGCTAGTTTTTTTATTAGTTTAATATTTTATAATAACTTTGATGTGCGGTGCGCCTGCGGTTCTTACACCGAGCGCTTGGCTCGGCCCTCGAATTAATTATAACTAACACTTTACAAGAAAAAAGTGTTCGGACACCACCGCGCCGCATTGCAGAAGTAGAATAAAAGATGCACGTTTCGGACTTTCAACAGGATGCTACTCGTTGCGGATAAAATCAGCCTTGAAGAAATTTTATCTCAAAGGGGAAGCAAATTCCTGCCATGTTTTTTTTTTTTTTTTTTTTTTTTTTTAGATCAAGAAGGCCATAGGGTCATCTGTTAAACGACTTCGCCGACCTGTTAACCTGCGCCTCAGCTGTAAATGGGCCTGTCTCTGAAGAGAGCTTCATTCCTTCCCCAAGATTCCAGAAAATAAGTTTAACATGGCTCATCTAATTCTCTACCACAAAAAAGAAAAGAAAACATCTGACAATGAGTGGAAAAATTAATACGAACTACTTGTACTATGATCTTCAAATACTTTCAATTTAATTGTTTTCGTTTTAGCCATTATTCGCTTTAATTTTTCTCGAGGAAACTCTTCGGATCAACATTTAACGTAAACAACGTAGTACAACGTATATCCTTAGTTTTTCAGTCTCTAGGTCCTTTGAACTATAGCAACGATCGACAGCTTGAAATTTACTGTGAACCCGTAGGAAATTATGTTGAAGTCGTGGTCGACGTAAAACATGTGCGTAAATGGTGGCACACGATGAAGCGCAATCTAGCCATGATTGGACAATTTTTTTTTTAGGAACTAATATTTCCGACTCATCCATTGAAACACTTATGTCACATAAGCTATGTGCATGGGGAAAATAATTGCACATACATTGTTTCTGAACCGAGCCAGTAGTTGTAGTTCCTATTGCAAATTGCAATCCAATTCATCCTGATTTGGTGAGTGTTTCATTAAAAAAAATTGTTAAGTGACAGTCGATGCAATTCACTACTATTTTCCTGAAATCTCAAAGAGTTTTGTGCATGACATTGCCTCGGAACATTCGCTACGTGTAAACACAAACTCGGAGAGTTTTCATACTTTTTCAAAGCAAATTGGGGGTAATCAGATTCGGCAGTGAGAGCAATGACGGTGGTGCGGGAAAATTAGCTTCCTGGTCGTCTTTTTGTTTCAATTTCAAGAATAATTTGAACTTAAAATAAAGCTGAGAATATGTAGTTGGGATCGTGAGACTTTTTTCCGTGCAGCATCAACAAGCAGCGAGAAAATCCACAGGACACCTTATTTTCTGACTGATTCTCGTATAGTGCTATCGCTGCATTGCAACGGATTGGCAATTTTCCTCCAGGGTAAAGCTCACCCTTTTCTACGATCTATTTTACGGTGTTTTCGGTCGTTCTCTGTGGTTTCTCAAAGTGGAACATTAAGTTCTGAAAGGTCTCTCACACCTTGGTGGCATTATTAGCAGATTGTCGAGGGCATAAGTGACCTTTACGGCGACATTTGTGCTTGCAATTTTAGAGAACTGGGTTATTGTCACTCGTTACACAAGCGAAGTGCGATAATTTGACAGTGTTCTGATGCTGATTGAATCGACGATATCGATTTCCTTTAAAATTAATTTACGAGCGATTTCAGGCCGGCCCGACGAAAAGTATTCGCGGAAAGGATACCGCGAAGTTTTTGCCAAATTTAATGTTTCCACAAAGTTTTTGCAACGTTATGTTTTTGGTTGTTGCCGGGTGGGTGGCCTATTACAGAGTTTGGACGCAGTTAGAAGGTATGTACCTCCATGCATTTACTGGATAAAGGGCGGTCACGGTGGGGGGGGGGCTGCAAATTTGCCATTTGCGAGGATGACAAGCTCATACCGCGTTTTCCCTGAGCACGACAGGGAAGGCGAATACTGCCATTCTATGGAAGAACGCCGTATGAGCGATCGAGAGTTGCCAAGTTTCCTCCGATAAAATGTTTATTTTTAAGGAAAATTATCAATATTTGTCCTTGAAATTTGCAGACTTTTTAGATCAAATCAGAAACAAAATTATCTGAGACATCGGAAGAAAATATGCACAAATTCGCTTGAAAATTAGTGATTTTTCAAAGGGTATTTGGCAACGTCCGAAGGCTCATACGGCGTTTTTCCTTAGCAGATAGATAGGTGTCGATTGCCAGCGCGGCCTGATCGGAACAAACCGATCGCGCTGACCGCAAATTTGCGTTTTGCGATTACATTCGCGGAACACGTGCTGCGTTTTTGCGGTTCGTTCGGTCATGGAATAAATCACAGCCATGCCTCCCATTCTCCCCCCCCCCCCCCCCCCCCCGCCCCCCCTCTTATTTGCCCCGGTGGTCATTCCGCCATCTGCCGCTCATAGTTCTACATGACCGGGGCTGAACCAAGGTCTCCGAGTCTCGGTGAAATTCGCCTATTTTACACGCGTGTTATAGCGAAGCGAATTCTTTTTTCCACCGATCCAGCAACGGGTTGCGCCGACGATGCATAAAAACACTCCTGCCCGCCGCTGAGCGGATCAAGGGAACTTTTGCCGTGGACGGGGCTCCAGCGCGTAACGGTATTTGACCGTGGTTGCCAGTAGAGTACCTTTATAGGGCTGAGTATGGAAAACTCGAAAATTTGGAGGTTAGGTTTGATCTGATCAGGTCATGTAGTTCTGGGAACCCAAAAAGGCAGCCAACCTATGAACTCGAATTATTCAATGATGCTTATTTAAACTCTGTGAGTAGGTACACTGATCAACACTGGAAAAAAAACACTTTGGATCTAGAGTCGAGACTCTTGAAAACATTGACAAGGAAAAGGACTCTTGATTCAATCAGATTTAAGCTTAAATCAAAAGAAAATCCGCTCAAATTAAGAGGCTTGGTTCTTGATTTAAGCTTGAATCTGATTGAATCAAAAGTATTTTTTCTTGTCGATGTTTTTAAGAGTCTGGACTTTAGATCCATTGTAGTTTTTTTCCCAGTGAACAATTGTAAAAGCACGTACAAAACTTTGATTTCGCGTAAATTTTCTCAGTTTTAAAGTCTTAATCCTCAAAAACGCTTTTTTACAACGCGCTGCCGTCGGCCCTATTGATTAATCTTTCATAATCTTTCAGAAATATGTGGGCAGCAGCACTTTTCTAGTGATTTTCGTTTTTCACGTTGTCGTCCTTTTGAGCCCTAAGAGTTACATAAAGCGAGTTGTCCATACTCTCCCTGTAGAGGTACTCTAGTTGCCAGTTGCCCTCATTGGACCGCATTAAGCAGAAAGGAACCAAGCCACATTAGCTATTGCCAAATGTAATTGGGCAACTTAAGTTTTATCACGAAAACGGTTATGCGGATTTTCGTGCAAAATCCAGAGAATTTCCTGCTCAGTAAGGAACAAATTCTTCAACATTTTCAAGGGTTTCCGCACAATCGTTCTCTTGTGAAACATTATAGTGCCTAGTAAAATCTGACATAAGTTGATGCGGTTTTGTTCCTTTCTGCTAAACGCGGTCCCATTAACTTCCAAACTGCCGTGCTGAAGAAAAAGGCCGTATGAACACTCTAGAATTGCCAACTTCCCTCCGATAAAATGTTAGTTTTTTTAAAGGAAGTTACGCATATTCTTCCTAGGACTTTTCAGATATTTTAAATCGGATTTCGCGAACAAAGTTTTCCGAGCATTTTGAAGGAAAAGTTAATTCACTTTTTATCGAAGGAGATATGGCAACGCCTGACAACTTTTTCTTCAACGCGGCAGAAAAAACTACAAAGTATATTCTACAAAATCTTAGGATATGTGCGGTAGGGAGTGATACCACTATTCGACCTCCTGGGAGCTGGGTGTGCCTACTCGATCAATTGAAGGCGTTTTTGTTTGCCGTCGCTTCTCGCTGAATTCCTCTTATCGGGGTTACAAACTGAGTCTCATTTAAAACTGCTTCTTCTTCGATGACCCTTTTGCATACGATTTTAATGCGATGCCACTTTGTTTTCCTAGAACTACATCTACAACTACACGTTGCCAAATATCCGATGAACTTTACGCATTTCTTGGAGTGTTGTTTCTAGCGCTCAGTCGATAGAAAGCGCCTTTTAATTTCGACTAGCCTACAGAATTTTGCTAGTTGCAATGCGTTCAAATGGCGCACCGACTCAATTAGAAAATGGCGGATAGGGGTCTCACATATTTAGAATATATTTATCTTTTATACCCTTATTAATGATTCTGATATCAAAGCTCGGAGGACGACAATCGTTTTTCTGTAATAATATCTGTTTAGTGGAAGTATGGTTTTCTCTAAATTGATAGTTGAAATATTAGTGAGCGAGTTCTTTCTCTCATCGTTGCTCATCTTCTTCGGGGAACTTAAAAACGCGCCTACATAGAAAAGAGAAGAGCGCTTCTCTAATACGCACTACGTCTAAACGTCGCCAAATTTTCTCAAAGAATTAACGTAAAACAGTGAAGTAGAGAAAGGTAACGATTTCCATCTTTTTATTGTTGATCTGACTGCGATTGTTCTAATTTAAGCTAATTTTTTAAGTTCAACGTAATCCAAAATCCTTCAAAGCAAAGTTGCAGCGTAATTTTCGCTGTGCGGTAATTACTTACTTCCTGTTTTGACGATCTTTGGAATGCTCAAAATTTTCTTAAGGAAACGGGAGAAAATTTTGCTCAGGAAAACGGGAGGAAATTTTTCCCAGAAAAACGGGAGGAAATTACCCGCAGGAAAACGTGAGGAAATGTTCAAGTTAATTTTGCATTAAATGCCTTTTCGTGACATGTGATGATATTGATTGGAGATTCGTGTTCTGACCTGGAAGGTCAATAACTCAATCGTTACCAAAGGCAAGGTCAATCAATATCCAACGTCCATTCATGGGTGGTTCCTCGTGGTAGTTTGAATTGGGAGTCGTCAATTATTCATGACGGTCAATTATTGCTTTCGTCTGTTTTTGCAGGAGGGACATTATTAATGAGACTCCAGCCATTGTTGTTCGTTTCCCCCTTCCGCTCTTCCCAATTTTTGCGTTCTGGTACTCAGTACAATTTTTCCGGCTACACCGTGGATATTTTAAATTTAATATCAGTGTTCTTATAACTTGTATCTCACAATTTATTGAAAGAAAATGAAAGAAACGAGGCCAATAGCAGAAAAACACATTTAATATTAAGAGCTGTCGTCGAACGCCTAAGGCTCTAGACTAAAAGTGAATAGAATTTGAGAAAACCAATTGAAAGGTTACAGAAATATAATCACAAATATTGACCGAAGTAGAATGAGGTATAAAAATGTAAGAATAATGTGAGGACGCCCCTTGGTTAATGATTCAGAAGGCTTCATTGTTAAAATTCCATTATCTTTTTTTTCTAGTACATTAAATTTTTAATATTAAATTATGAGATATGTATTACACATAGTATCCCTCTCGCGAAAGTGCGCCCCCCCCCCTATTTATAGTAATAGTGACCATCAAACGAAATTAAAATACGCAAGACACCAAAGAATCAATCAAACAATAATTAATCATTAAAATAAAATATTGAATTAATACAGCGCTAAAAACAAGATAAAATGTAACCTTCAATGCTTCACTTCGGTTAGTGCGGTTAATCAAGTTGAGTTACGAAAACAGTTTCATCCGGAAGCGCCTAATTATATTTGAGTCGGTGAAATTGTTCAAATTCCTTCTTGAGCTGATACCCTCGAGCAACAAGAAATGATCTTATTCTTCAGCGTGAGGAAAATTTCACATCTTCAGTCTGGTCACCCACTAAACTGGATGCACCGTTGTAGATACTGCTGAAATATCGGCATTTTCCCCATTTAAACGAATGTAAATTATCAAATGTTCATCGGGCAATCTGGCAACCTTGCCTAGATATGATACGATTAGTGACGTGAAGCGGGCTAATGAATCAAATTCAAAACGCCTTGATTTTTTCTTGATACCTCTCGCCCACGAGGAAGCACATTTAGTGGTATCTACAAAAGACTAGTACTAAAAACATAGGGAAGAGGCGTTCGTGCTTGCTTTCATTGAAATGTTTGCCTTGAGTTAATAACAGTGGAAGTTCTTAATTTTCAGAACGTACACCTTTCTCCTAATTTACTCCATTCAGGCATATTTAGGAGGATAGGACAGCATATCCTCGCAAAATATCATCCTCGATCTCATTGATCATGTACTATTGATTTAGATCAAATTTCAATGTTTTTTGGTTCAACGAAATAAGTACTGTAAAAGTAGTCACGAAATATTTTCAATTATTTGGGATGAAAGGAAATGAAGACTCGACGAATTTTCCTGAAATCAACGCACGAACGGAATGCTAGTGTTTCCAGTTCAGAGAGTTTGAAAATGTGATTTTCTGGATTAATTCTGCATGATTGGACCACATTTTCCAATGCGAAACTAGAATTTCTGGCTCAGTTTCGAAACAACGTATGTACCACTAATTTTTCTGCGTACATAAATGTTTCCAGTTAAGTCAAATTGAAAGTATTTATGCTAAAAAGAACTATGTGGAAATGAATATAATCAATAGGAACCATGTTGCATGCAAATTCTACGCGCACCGTTCTCTCTCATGTATTTATTTCCTCTAGGCATAAATACGACCGATTGGATGAATGCAACATGAATCATCCTAACTGCACTTCATGTTTTGACTACATTTTGCAATTAAGAACTAAAATTCCTAGAACATCCCTAAAAGCACGTGTGTCTATGCGGAAAATAATGGTACATACGTTGTTTTGAAACTGAGCCAGAATTTGTAGTTCCTAATAGCGAAATTAAGTCCAGTTATCTTTCATGGGGTTTTCCCCTTTTTGGTTGTAATACAGAATTAAACCACTCAACGCTCAAATTCTCTGTGAGATTCCCCTAGCCGATGAAAAATATTCTCACAAATAGTTAGTTTCAGTGTTGCTTGGTTTCTTTTTTAATAAACAAAACTCCGAATGAAATTAGGCAACTTCTGGTGTTGTTCGGCTTCGTTAAATTCGTTTAATTGTTGTGCTCTGTATATTGGTTTGCCCTTAGAGAGCAGTACTATCATACTCCACTTAGTGATATTCTTGAAGGAGAGAGAGAGAATATCATTGAATTTCACTATTTCAGAGCGGGATTCGTAGTTTCCCAGGCGGAAAACGTGACTGCATTCCAACGTTGCAACATTTTTACCCGTTTTTTGTAGTTTGATTAGGAAACTGTTGGCCATTTTTAACGGAAAATTTCACCGATTTTAAGCGCTCAGCCGATAGGCAGCGCTTTTTGATTTCGACTTGCCTCTGAGTACTAGTATACTAGTGCTAATGCGTTTAAATGGCGCACCAGCTCATCGATGTGTAGGTTTTTTTTGGGGGGGGGGGTCCATTTTTAAAATAAATAAAGCTGTGAAAACTGTATTTTATGCTTTTAACGTAATGCGCAGGTAGTTTCGATCGTTTGTCTATAAGAAAATTTCTTAGCGGTAGAATAATTCTTATCGAAATTGATCGTTGAACTCAAATGAAGTCTAAAAAAAACGCGCCTAATGAGCTCAACGGTGAGCTCATTTTCGGGAAACAAAAATACGCGTTTGCGGTTTCCTTGGTATAACCTTTGTTTGCTATCAGCTGATATTTTATTTCCATTTCCAAGCCAAGTTGACGGAGTTTATACGTCCTTTCTTCACTAAATACATTGACTAACACCTGAGCGCTTTTCTAATACGACAGTATTAGAACTTTCCCGCTTGTTTTAATTGAAAATTCAGCGATTTTTCTTATGATCTTTCAAAAGTTTGCCAACTTGTGAAGAGAAATTCCAGTCCTTCGTAGAAAATGATTTGTTTAAGTAAATTTTGCAATCTTATAATACTTACTGTCGTGCTAAGGAAGAACCCCGTGTGTGCATTCGACAGTTGCCAAGTCTCCTCCGATAAATTGTTTATCTACGAGAAAAATCATCAATATTTTTCCTTGAAATGTTTAGACTTTTTCGATCAAATTACGAACAAAATCATCTGAGGAATTGGAAGAACAATTTGCACAAATTTTCACAAAAGTGATTTGTCTAAAGGAAATCGGCTTCAAAGCTTTTGTTTTTGCAAAAGAAAGAAAGAAAGAGGAAACACACGTTTGAAATCAAAATGAAATTATACAACAGAAAAAGTTAATTAATCGTTTGTGTACTTCAGGTAGTTATTTTTTACTCGTCTGCGTGGTCAGCAGCACAAACCACAAGGTTATACAAAATCTTAGAATATGTGCTGTAAGAAGTGATACCATTATTCGACCGCCTGGGAGCTCAGTATGCCTATACGGTTAATTGAAGGCGTTTTGGTTTGCCGTCGCCTCACGCTAAATGCCTCTGAACTATCTTGGCAAGTGGCAACAAGCTGAGTCTCGTTACGTTACTCAAACCTGGTCGGCGGTGTTTGAGAAAAACTGCCCCCAGTCGCAAGAAACTTGAAAAAGCGTGTTACAAACTACGCAGATTTCGCACTAAGGAGCGGATTTCAGACTTTTTGATGTGCCCCACGTGATTTTCGAGCGAATTTACCCTTAAAAAATGTATTCAGTTGGCCGAATCTCTTGCATGCACCAGACCCATTGTGTTTTACGAAATTCTGAAAATCTGGCTAAGTAAAACGTATCAGAATGTTTCGGATTCGTACCTTTTCCTCTGGTTCATCGTAGGAATGAAGAAACGTTTGAGCTGCGAGCAGTGGGTCGAAGCCCGTTTGTCTGCCAGGGTCATTAGGTGGGGAAAGTGCAAAGGAGGAATCGATAAAAAGAATGAAATTCGGTGATTATTACCCCACACCTGACGCGGAGAGAGGGAGAGGGGCTTTGCAAGGTCGACATCATTCATTATTCCAGTGATGCCTATTTTCGAGAAAATACAAATATTATTTCTTTATACATGACTCTCTACGTGATGATCTAACGCAAAACGGCAACCGTTCATCCGCCGTCAGGGTCGATAACGCCAGCCACCCGACTGACAATATTTTCCTGTCGCTTTACACCTCATTTTTGTGTCTCTGTTTTGGCGGCAGTGGCGGATCCAGCAGATTGGCAACATTTTTTTTTCTCCGTTTAAACCTATGGAAATGTATCGATTCTTGGAGGGGTCAGGTGCTCCGGGAAGAATCGATTACTTAGCACAGCTATAAATGGAGAAAATCCGTCAAATTGTTGTTAAATTGCTGGATCTGCCTATGAATTCCAAATACAGGCCATAGAGGGACAGGGGAGGCCAATTAGAAAAGAAGGTTCGGAAGATACGCTTGAACGTATTAGATGTATAGGGGATTCAAGAGCCTTCCCGGAACTTGCTTTGCAAAAATAACCCCTAAATGTTAAAATCTCATTCAAATTTAAGGTCTACATACAGGATATTCCACTTTTCACCTGTTGGAATTTTCAGTGTCATATCTAAATTGAATCTCAAATATTCCAATGAAAGGTGGAACTTTTTGGAAAAGGGCGGTACAAAATAAGAGAAATTTTAAGTTAAGTGCCCTCAACCCTCTTTCCAAATGAATTGTTCCAATTGTTTTCCACCCTAATCAGTGCATTCGAGCATTCAAATAAAATACGGTTGATTTGCGCGTTCGCATACTTTTAGGAGCAACTCTGCTCTTACGAAAACAGATTTTTAGTAAATCATGTTTCGTATGTCTAATTGAAATGTGCTTTCAGCCGCAATCAATCCGTTTTTTCTGAAAGTTTAAAGTGAAACCGGTATTCTGCCGTCCGAAGTAAAAACTTTTTGTTTTTTTTTTTTTACTGTTAATTTGTTAACAATTTTTACCACTGAAATCTGTTACCTTGTCTAAAATTACCAAAATTATGACCTTTGTGATGTATACTTTGTGACCCTGACGATGAAGCGCTTGCTTCGAAAAGCTTCGGTCAAAGTTTATTAATAAAATGTGAGTTTTTTGCTGAAGAAAATATTACATTGTTTCTAGCGGTTGGCTACACTCCATACAAATATATTCAGTGGTACGACCTCTTAGACATTGTGTGATACAATGTTCGCTGAACTTGATAGTAAAAACGTCGTATCTCCACTCAATTTCTTTTCAATTTTTTCTGACAAAATGCTGTTTTACAAGAAAGCTGGTGGAACGAATATTGATCCTTAATTTTTTGACACAACTCTCAACATTCGATATCTCGATGTTTGCTTGCGCTCCGGCCAGATCCACCCTCAAAAGCTCCAAGACGCGTCACTCATCTATCACCCCCCGCCTCCCCTCCTCCCCAGTTCAGTGTCGGAGGTCGCGCGCGTTTTCGCCCCCCGTCGCGTGCCGGACTCCCGTTTTCGGGCCGCGGGCACATAATTTGGGTCACCGCTTGACGGGTCCGCCACCGAGACCGCGGGCCGCGCCGTGTGCTAATTATATTTATAGATGTGACGTCAAATCCTGAGTTATTGCTCTCGATGGGCGGCTAATCTGGACATCAACAAGACCATAACCTCAAAATTATGTGAGCGATTAAGACCTGTTTACACGGTGGCGAGAATATTATGGCACGCCGTACACAGGATCGACTCAATGGGAGAGGTCAAACGCTTTGTGGAATCTCTCGAAGTTTATATTTTTGTGAATAAGTCGCAAAAAAGTTTAGAAGCACTAGGAAAAAAAACCCATTGGATCTAGAGTCCAGACTCTTGAAAACATTGACAAGAAAAAGGACTTTTGATTCAATCAGATTTAAGCTTAAATCAAAAGGAAATCCGCTCAAATTAAGAGGCTTGGTTCTTGATTTTAGCTTGAATCTGATTGAATCAAGAGTATTTTTTCTTGTCGATGTTTTTAAGAGTCTGGACTCTAGATCCAATGTGTTTTTTTTTCTTCCAATGTGTGAACACAAATTTTCAAGTAATAATGAATATAGTAGTGAGTGGTTCAGTTAACTCGGCATTTATGTCTTTGAACGTGTCCATTAATACGCAATGACACACTTTCCGTTAAGACGTATGTGCCAGTAAGAGTAACGACGTATACTGCCGTCCACAGTAAAATGCCGTTTCGACACTTTTTCAATTTTTTTCTGACAAAATGCTGCCTTACAAAAAAACTAACGAATATCGTTTCCGATACAACTCTGGCACACCTTTAAGAACTCAAAATGAAAAAATTGAGGGTAATTACGTTGTCTTGTAAGAGAGCAGTACGTGCTGGAAAAAAATAAAGACATTGGAGTGGAGTTAAGACGGTTTTGCTGAGGACGGCAGAATAAAACACGCCTTCATATGGAAAGATACCTCCTAGCGTGGCACCGGAGGCCGAATAGTTGTATCATTTAAAATATTTATAAACAGTATAGCACAGTATGCACGTAGGTAAACGAGTAATGCAGTCGCTAAAGATAATTATTTGATGAAAAGTGACGTTGCAATCGGGACTTTGTGTCCCCGTGAGAAATGAAATACTTACATATCCACCCAAAATTCTACACATCAATGCATATCTCATCTCCTCGAATACAATTTATTTATTTATTCTGTTTCAGGTATAATTTAATTGTTTTTCAAAATTTAAGCAATGTCCATTATCAAAGCTCATGCTCGAATATTCTTGTAAGTATTAGATTTAAAGAACATTTATACATCTATAACCTTAGCCCTCGGTTGGCAATTTCAAAAGGAAATGTCTGCTATTTTTCTTGCCGAAATTTGATAAAAAGACAAGAGATAAGTGCAATGGGGAATCAGAAGAACGCATTTTCCCAGTTCCTCCATTATTTTCTGCGCTAAATACACTGCAAACTGTATAAAAATCAACACAAAATTTGTGTTGGTTTGTGTGTCACTTCCTATCAACCAAAAGTAACACAAGAACACACAAATTTAGTAGTGACTTTTCTGATGGGGCACAGGGGACTCTGAACTTTTAAATTTAACCGGTGTGAAGGTCACCCCTGTGCCCCATCAGAAAAGTTTCTGAGGACAACGGGACCCTCAAATTCGGATTCCTTGGGGTCGATTACTCATTAGTACACATTTTTTCCGAGTCTCCTCGTCAATTTAACGAACTTGAATTTATTTGAAAGGGGGCTCTGTCCCCCGACTTTAGGGGTGGGTATTTTGGACACGGATGGACCGATATTGGATTTCTTGGTGTGTTTTTAAGTTAAAAATTTCCGTTACGTTAATTACGTTCTGATTCCGATGAAATAATTTCAAAATTTTGACATAAACCCTGACTTTTGAAGTACGAACCCTGCTTTCAATCCCCCAAGGGGCGCCAGGGGGGCTCTGGGACCATGAAAATCGGATTCCTTGGGGTCGATTCCTTATTCATCCCCGCGATCCTGGACTTCGTGCGACCCATAAATTAACCGAAAAAAAGACCTAGTACGGTAAGTCTGGGCCACCCTGTATAACAATTTCAAGATGACACTTTTTTCTCCGCAACGCATTTTTTTCGTTTTTTCCATTTTGGAACACCGATTCCGGGGTCCTCGATCCCATTTTCACCCTCGACCCGCCCGGTCGCGTGGTCGAGAAGTTTCCAGTGGCGTGGCGTGCTTTGCGATGTATCGATATTTCCCCATTTAAAACTGTGGTAAATAATCGATTATTAAGGTGTTCGCTGCGAACACCCTGTTTATCGATACTTTTTCATAGTTTCAAATGGCCGATCAATCGATATATCGCAAAGCGCGCCACGCCACTGGAAGTTTTCACACCCCTGTCCCAGACCTCCAATCATCGATTACCATTATACCGGCGACAATGAGCTTTCGAGCTCACCTATCGCTGCCTCAACAGCCTCGCATGTTGGCGAGGGCGACTCACCCTCGCGACCGTGTTCCCACCTCGTCTGACTGGCATCGACTTTCCCCGTCGCACCACCTGGCGGTCACCTTGTCGTCGCCGACTTCGGAATCCCGTCTGACGTCACCGTCTCGCCGACTCGCCCGAGCGCGAGCTTTTCCCGCCAGTCGAGCATAAACGCTCCCCTGTGACGATTAAGAATTTTCCGGACACGTGTTTTTTCCGTCGATGCTCTCGCGGGTTTTCGAGCGCGGTTGTGTTTATCTACGTCTTGATCAGGTTTGCGAGTATATTAAAGGGACCGCATTTGCAATCAGGAACTACTATTTCTGACTCATTTTCGATTACACTTTGTTGTTAATTTTTTCGAAGTTGTTTAATTTTTCACGAAAAATAATTACTAGAATCACTTAAAAATTCTACCCAGCATTTTTTTAATTATTAAAATAAACCCCTGAAATTTTTACGAGAATGTGAACACAAATTTTCAATCAATAATAGGCAACATAGAGTCTAGTGGCCTGGTTACACGCTCAAATTTCCGTCAAATTCCGATCAAAATGATGACCAAGATGGCGGTCGAGAGTTCCCTAGATTGATGAGTAAAATTAATTGAAACAGCGTGTTGATTGAAATAAGCACGCTTGTGTGGAAATCAGATGAAGGATGAGCCCCACAGCTCCATCATCTACCATCAAATTTTTGCAGGCCGCAGAAATTTGATGGTAGATGGTGCGTGCGCACCAGTCACCATTTGATTGGAAATTGATGGAAATTTGAGCGTGTAACCAGCACATATGAGCAAATGAAGCTTGTGATATTTTTGCCGGAAGGTGGCGGTTTGTTCCTTTGCGGTAGTTTCCTTTTACTGGCGGGTGATTTTACGGATGAGCTTGGAAGTGTAATTCCTTATTGCAAATGGCGGCCCACATGGCGAACTATCCGGAACAAATGATTATGATAAAAGTCTAATTTTTTGGAAATATCGTAGTTTACCTTACGAAGAAACTTAAATCCATTTGAAGGTCTTGAAACCTACCTATACTTTTTTCTCTCTCTTTTCTTTTTACAAAAATGACCGACCGTCCATGGATAAGTCTGTGAAATTTTTACTAGGAAATGTTCGATAATTTCCGAGTAAAATTGAAAGTTGAAAAAATAAATTTGGTAGCATTGAAAGTGGCGTTCTTTCGTCTAAGTGACAAAAAAATGAGAGGAGAGGATGCCAACCGCTTATTTTCACAATTTGGTCTTTGGCGAAGTCCACAAAAATATCGAAATTCAAATTTTGCGCCACGGTTCTGGCGGCGGGAACAAAAATCGCGCGTCGCGTCCGAACTTGTTTCTCGCCATGAATACCACCCTGAACACCGTGGAGCCTCGTCTGTCCGTGGAGAAACGCACTTTTCCATTCTTACCGTGCTATGGAAGAACGCTGTATGAGCCTTCAAGGTTTGCCATATTTCCGTCAATAAAGGACGGATTTACAGGAAAAATTGGGAATATTTTTCTCCAAATTTTTCAGACAATTTTCCTCGCAATTTAATCTTAAAAATCCTTTCAAGAAAAAATGTGCAGAACTTCCCTCAACACTGACAAAGAAAGTTCGGTAAATCCGTACTAGATAGGATCATATCGAACCAAGTTTTGTTCGGGACACACAACCGAATTATTCGGTCTGTTCAACCGAATTGTTCGGTTTGTGCGACCGAACCATAATAAATTCTTACATTTCGGTTCAGTGGACCGAATAGTTCGGCTGAGCAGACCGAATAATTTGATCGTGTGTACCGAACAAAATCGTGGTTCCATATGATCCTAACTAGTTCGGATCTACCGAACTTTTTTTCAGTGAAAAATGCATGTTTTATCCGAGGAAATTTGGCAACTCTCGAATGTTCGTACGGCGTTTTTCCTTAGCGCGGTAGATCAGCCCGGGAGCGACGTTTTGAGGGCGATTAGCGGAGCCGGGACCTCCATCGGCGTCCTCGGGAGTCGGGACAGAGTGTAAATAATTTAAAGTGGGCACCCCGATCATGGCCCAATTAGCCGGGAGCCGCGCTGCCATGCTAAGGAAAAACGCCGTATGAGCCTCCCAGAGTTGCCAAATCTCTCCTCATAAAATCGTTATTCCCCCTAAGAATTATGAACACTTTTCCTCGATATCCTCAGACCTTTTAACCTAAATTACAAACAAAATTATCTGAAAAATTGGTAGAAAAATATGCTCAAATTTTCTCGAAAATTAGTGTTTTTTAGACGGAAATTTGGCAACGCCTGTTGGTTTATACGGCGTTTTTCCGTATCACGGGAGCGTGGGAGTGCAAAGCGGCGATCAACGGCGAGAACGGAAGTTCCGATGCGAGCAGCGTAGTGACCATTATTCAAGCGACGGATTATTAGCAGCACGGCCGCCACATTTCGCGTCCGCGTGGAGCAGGAGCAGGGTAATTACGCCCGGCTGTTTGACAATTATGAGAGCCGGATTCAGGCCGAGATGCCCCCCCCCCCTCACCCTTTTCCGAGGGTCTCCAATGAGCCAGTAAATAAATGATGAACTACTTTCGGACCCAACCTCCCGGCCAGCCAAACTTCCTTCCATCTCCAAGTAGAGTTCCCATATGGGGAGAAAATACGAGTATGGACAAGTGGGTAATTTTGAGGTTAGGTCATGGAGCTTTCAGGGCCGAGGAGGGCGGCCAGCCCGTGGAATCAAATTATCCGGAACTATTTACCGTTCATTATACAGGAAGGAAGCACATATCGTCACCTTCCGGCCAAAGTATCACAAGCGTCATGCGATGTTTCAAAATTTCCGCCGTTATTTTATTTTTTACAGAGAAATCGATGGTTGAATCGGTTTGAAAATTTCACTGAATTTTATCGGCAGCTCAAATTGAAGTGAAATTTGGCACTCAGTGAAATTTTCGGACAGCCTCGTTGAACAACTTCTCTGTAAAAAAATACAATGGCGGCGGAAATTGTGAAACGTCGCATGGAGCTTGTGATACTAGCATAAATCCTGCGTTATTAGTAAAATTCTCTGAAAATTTGAACGTCTCTTACGTTTTGACCTCTTGGGATCCTCTACCGTGGTTGTATCACGAACCCAAAATTAAATTGTACTTCATTTTGCAATTAGGAACTACAATTTTTGGCTCATCATTAAAAACACGTATTACACATGGAAATTAACGGTACATACGTGGTTACGAATTGTAGTCCAATGAATTGAAGTCAACCCTTTTAACTTCTAATTTTGCAACAGCAGAGAGAGTAGTTCAAATAGTTTCTTCGCGGGATGCTAATGAGAAAACGATGAAGCAATGAACAGGGTGATGCATAATTGATACTTGTTAATTTATTGGAGTGATTGCTGCAAGCATAATTATCATCCCGCCTGCCATCTCTATGTTGCCATTGATTTCAGACGGTCTCTTCTAAATTTTCACTGTGATATATAATTGCACAGTAGGTGCAATTCTGTTTTTTACGGCTGAATGGCTGCGTTTTAAATGATTATATTTGAGACTCCGTTCATAGGCAATATATTTTAGAGCGTCGGCGCTTCTTATTGTATGAGGTGATCACATTTTTTGAAATTTTAGCTCTAAAAGCTCACCTCGCTAAAGTATATTTTTAATACAAACAAACATATCATCTCAAACATACCGCGGCATTCAAAGCAATAACGGTCAATATTTAACGCAGTACTTCAAATATATAATAAAACTATCAATGTGGCTGCTTTAACGTTCATTTATTTTTGAGAAGATGAACGTTTAATTGTATTTTTTGTTGTAAAAAAATGAACGTGATCCAACAATCAAATTTTTAAAAAAACACGAATGTTCATTTTTTGTCCAAAATTTTGTTGATTTTTCAATGTAATTAGAAGGATGGTCAGCGAAATGTTCAGTTGGAAACTCCTAACAATATCCTCGTAAAAATGCAATCAACGAGTTGAAATTTTGCAACGTTGCAAAGCGGATGCGTTCTTCGCTCTAGGAAACTTCAAATAGTGATAAACTAATTTTCCCTCTAGTGTTGGCAATCGTATCATTTGTTGCAACGGGGCAGATATTTCCCGAGCCTAGGCTTTTAATTCTAACCATGGCCTAGACTGTGTGAGTTCCGTCGATAAGCCTTAACCCGAGGAAAAGTAATATGTTAAACAGAGAACTGCCCAACGGGATTGACGGATCGTCCGTAGTCACTCAACATCGTTCTCCGATTCCGTTGTAAAATTAGATATTTCGTCGCCTCTCGGTCTTAAGGGCGTAACTCAATTTCCACGTGATCCCTGTTTTACATATAGATGTATGCTCTCGGGGGCTCTTGCGAAAATCGAGATACGCTCTTACGTCACAGGAGCGACGATTTTTGCGACGGGCCTTAGATCGGCGGGCGGCATTGACGGAATACTGCTGTGCTAAGGAAGAACGCCGTATCGGCATTCGAGAGTTGCCAAGTTTCCTCCGGTAAAATGTTTATTTTTAGGACAATTATCAATATTTTTCCTTGAAATTTTCAGACTTTTTAGATCAAATTACGAACAAAACTATCTGAGAAACTGGAAGCAAAATATGCACACATTTTCTTGAAAATGAGTGGTTTGTCGAAGGAAATTTGGCAACGCCTGAAGGCTCATACGGCGTTTTTGCTCAGTACGGCAGAATACAAACAGCTTTTATTACGATGGATCCTTTAATCATAGGCTTGGCGAGACCACAATCCCGACTTTATTTCAAGAGCGAAGAGATAGAGAGGGCAGAAGGGAATGNNNNAGGGGGGTTGTGAGGGGGGTCGGGAAAATTAGTAAATATTAATCCGCAGCGCAGCGATTCCGCGAATTGCGAGCCGTTTCGCGGAAGTTCGGCTGATCTCTGAGAACAATTTCAAACCGCACCAAAGGGCAACTCACACCTCCCGCCGGGATTTAGTCGCGAAATTCACCATCCCACACGATTATTTCCCGTGGTGTCGGACTGTTGAAAGCGTCCCTTTGACTTCGATCACCCGGCGCTTTCGGACCTGAATCGCCACTCGCCAGTATCCGAACAAAAAGCGCGAAAAATAACGCCGAGATGCCAAAAATCATCGCTAGTGGCGGATCCAGCAAATTGGCAACATTGTTTCTCTCTTTCTTACGTAATATTTTATGAAATTTCTATAGTTATTTTATAATTGCAGGAGATTTCAGTGAAATTTCTGCAAGTTTTTGAAATTTCACGAAAAATTTTAAGGACGATCTTAGTTCTAGGGGCATTACAGAATAGAGCGGAGCATTGCCAGTTCACGCCTCGCGCCATAGCGCCTTCAATATCGCAGATGCGACACGGACATCCATCAAGCACGAATAGTTGTATCTCTGCGCCGTGATCATGCGCGTCCTTTTCTTTGCTCTATTTCCATGTTTTGTTGGTTCAGTTTGTTCTATTTGTTGTGGCGCAACGATTCAAGGGCTACGGGAGCATTATAGTCGATGACAGGAGAGACGTCAGTCAATAAAATCGCATTTGAAAAAGAAAAACAATCAACTCTGAGTCCAATTTTTAGACATAATGTGAACAAAACTCTCTTTTGAAAATTTGCCTCCGTGCATTTCAGGGTTGCCAAAGTCAGGGAATACCGGGAAATGTCAGGGAATTTTATAAAGTCCGGGAAAACCGGGAAATATCGGGGAATTTTATGAAATTAGGGAAAACCGGGAAATGTCAGGGAAAATGACGAAAAGGGGGAAAACGGGAAATTTGTTAAATCACCTTTATTTGCTCTCCAGAATGGGTTCAAGGTATCGAACAACCAATTTTGCCTGGAAACTATTTTCAATTAGATGTTCTCCTTAACCATCTGTCATTTCTTGAAGTTTCAGGGAATTTCACCAAAATGTGTGAAGGAAATGTCACGGAATTTCAGTTTCCAAATCTTGTGGCAACCCTGACTGAGGTACCTTTTATCTCAGGCGGGGTCGCATTTATCGAGGGGAAACCCCCAGATTCATCGACAAATTTGTACCGATCTCAAGTGCTCGGGACGTCACCGGGGGAACATCACCCCGTCTGGAAGGTTGACGTGTCGAGATGCCATGACACTCGTCAAACGAGGTATCGCATGTCGGAAGCGACGGCGCACGGTGGATCGAGTCAATCAGAGAAGTCGGACATAAAATATTTAACTAAAACTGCAAATTTTTATGTTTATTTCGTCACATTTTAAATTGTAAGGGGTGCTTTTAGAAGAAAATTTCACCAAGAAACGAATTGAACCACTGTAAGAACCTCAAAGTTTCGTATAAACGGAGTGATAAGCTATTAAATTTTCCAAATTTTGTCCGACCTTTCCTATTGACTCAATCCACTGTGCGACGGCGAAGATGCACCGGAACTCGGGACTCGATCAACCCCCAGCCCCTGAAACAAGACTCCCTTCTTTATGAGTGCAAAAGCAGGGGGGGGGGGTCGCTATCGCTAATGCATAATCGGGTGTGCAATGTACATACTATCCGCGGTTCTTATGCAGTTGAGTTGTGCACTCCCAGACTCGCCGAGCGGCTGGAAGGACAAGACAATCCACCTTGACCCACCGCAAATCTATCGATTAGCGCCTCTTGTTAGTGCCGCGTGTTGTCACTCTGACTTTCGCTTCATCTATTTTTACTCCGTCGCGTTCCGCTGTGAAGAGGTTGATCCCTCTGCATGAGGAAAG
Organism: Bemisia tabaci; assembly: GCF_001854935.1. Lineage (NCBI taxonomy): Eukaryota > Metazoa > Arthropoda > Insecta > Hemiptera > Aleyrodidae > Bemisia > Bemisia tabaci. The sequence goes on from NW_017547236.1 coordinate 210,669, forward strand.
CGGAGGCATTTTTCATGCGCAGAAACAAAGTGTAGGCAGATCGAAAGGAGGGCTTGATTTTGACAAATAAAGTGCCTGATATGAGGGTTAAATTTTAAAATTAATTATAAGTTTAAACTTCTGTATTAAAATTTAAATTGACTAGATAATTTTGAAAATTATTAGTTCGACTCCATAAAATTTTAACAAAATATACATAGAACCATAGAAGACATTAAAAACAGAAATCTCGATACTCCAAATTTAATAAAATTATTAGTATGTCACTTCATTCACCTACCAAAACCATAATAACAAAAAAAAATTGTAAACAGAAATAAACTGATAGAAAGGATATGAGAATTATTAATCTAACCAAAAATTTAAAACCGAAGTGTCAAAAATAATTGATTACCACTCCTTTAATTGTAAATCCCCTCCCGCCCCCTCCCGTTCGCCCGAAAAAAAGGAGGAAGAAAAAGGAAAGAAAAAAGAGAGGAAGGATCAGAGGAAAGAAGGAGGAGGTACGCATAGGTATATTTGGTAATCATTCACGAAGAAATTGACTTAAACTGCATATTAGATGCTTTAGAACTACGAACATTTTTTGACGGAAGCCCTTGGGACCCTCCTTTGAAGTGTCTGTATACGCTTATGAAACAAAGCGAACGTTGCAATATACCCTCTCGGCATGATTATCCCTCTCTTCCTCCACCGCCCATAACAAGCTTCTAAAAGATTGCGGAAAATGGTAATGCTGTTAACTTCTATCAAAGTGCTGTTGAAACCTCTCCCTTGTTTCTTATTTTAGTTATTGACGTGAAAAAATCGCCTTTATTCATTATTTCATCCTGAAAAATATGCCATATATGTGAGAATTTTTTCTTCTTCTGTAGACTGAGAAAGAACTATGATCCAAATTATCGAATTAGTGGTGTCTCGTGTAAACTCTTAACGAGTTCATCAAAAATTGAAAATACCGGTATATTTATACTAACGTTGAATTACAACTGTCATTCTATGGTAAAAAATACCGGTATATTTGATCATGACTACTATTAATTAATTAAGAGTTCATAGAGAACCCTACTGATTGGGGCATTAAATTGCTCCCGGGCTATATATTTCAGACCATTTTTATAAACCAGGAAATTTATTTAAATGTGGCATCGCTGTCTCGAGGAGCAAGACGCGCGGAATTTTGTCGATGCTCAGCAGTAAAAGGTTTCACTCAAGTGCATTAGTCAATTTGCAGGGACTTTTGGAGAGGCTTTTAATTACCCTAGAGTGACTTCTCACAGAAATTACTCGTATCATGTAACCAGCATTAGTGGGTCACCGTCTGTAAAATGTATACTCTCGTTTATTAAATAATTCAGAGGAACGGCAGAACAGGAGGAACGGCATTTGTAATTTGATCTAAAAAGTCTGAAAATTTCAAGGGAAAGTATTGATAATTTTCCTCAACAATAAAAATTTTCTCGGAGGAAACTTGGCAACTCTCGAGTGCACATACGGCGTTCTTCCCTAGCACGTCAGTATACGCCCGCGGTTATGGTAGGTCGGTCTAAGTACACCTATGGAATGTCCGGGACCGCTCTCGTTATTCCTGACACGGCGTGAGTGTGCCCTTGAAACTTTCCATTCATAACGTCGAAATTCCACCACTCAGGGTCTGACACCGAACCGACCCAATCGAACTTGCAACAGAGGCCACCCTCGCACGTCTGCTTTCTTCAAAACAGGGTTGCCAGCTCTACTCACTTTATTCTCAAGAGCCGTTGTGTTCCGGATACATCACTGAAAAAAAAATCCCGGTGTATTTACTAAGAAAAGGGTAAAAATACCAAAAATTCAGGGTTCTATTTGATCCCAGTTTTTCCTTGGTAAAATTACCATTTATGGAATTGGTAATTTTACCGAGAATCTCGGTAAAATTATTGAACTTTCTCGGGAATTTTACTGGACCTAGGTAAAAACAGAATTACCGAGATAAAATGGCAAAGTTACCGGGAATCGATTACTAATAAAAGTGGTATTCTTACCTGAAAAAAACGGTAAAAATATCGGTTTTTAGGTAAGCTTACCAGTCTGTCTTGGTAAAATTACCAATAATTGGTAAAAAAAGTGAGATGGTAAACTTATCAACGGACCCTAGTTTTAAAAACGCCGAGAATTTGTTTTCAGAGAATTATAGTCCCTTTTTGCAAAATGTGCTCCAAGCGATAGAGGGCTATTTCTGTTCTGTAAGCTGCAGCCACCAACTTGAATTTGGCACCAGGAATAATTTTTTCAATGAAGTATAGTCTTGTACAGTCTTGTAAATACAAGTGAAACTTGATAACTACGCTGTCCGTTCCTTTTTGAATATTTGATTTGCCGACGGCGGCCTTGACGAGGGCCAAAGGTCAGTTATAACGGTCTCACCCTAGACTAGGAAGTGCGGACCAAAACACGGTTAATATTTCATCACTTTCCGCGATCGATTCCACTTTTTCTCCTCGCGGATGCAACACGTAAAACAAATAACACTCATGAAATGACCATGCCTTATGTTACCGCAGTATTTGAAGTTTTGCATGTGGCGTCAGATTCACGAAAAGCCGGACAGACTATTTCCACAATCAAAATACTGTTTTCAACTCTGAAGTTTTTGAGAAAATTTAAGACTGCACTGGAAAAAAAACACATTGGATCTAGAGTCCAGACTCTTGAAAACATTGACAAGAAAAAATACTCTTGATTTAATCGGATTTTTGCTTGAATCAAAACGAAATCCGCTTAAATTAAGAGGCTTGGTTCTTGATTTAAGCTAGATTCTGATTGAATCAAGAGTACTGTTTCTTGTCGATGTTTTTAAGAGTCTAGATCCGATGTGTTTTTTTTTTCTTTTTTTTTTCCAGTGTGGTCTAATGCGAAACTACCTCTAACTTTTTCCCCCATCAAACTTACGCTCCTGTTAAACTCTATTTAATTGTTCATCATTTTCCTTACACATTTTTCCACATAATTTAGACACATTTACTCACGGTTCGTTAAGGTTAAATTTAATCAAGCCTCTAGACAATTAAAAAAATTCCACATCTAACAAATTTTTCTGAACCTTATGAGCCCACCTATCCGCCACTTACGATAGTGCATGCAAAATAAGAATAAATATTAGAGATGTAGTCATTGAAATATTTTTTCTCCAATAAAATCGTTCAAACCTCATATGAAATATACGAAAGCTGATCACGGTGGGCGCACATTCTTCAGCCGCTTCATGCTGATTTTTGAAATATACACAAACTGATTGCGGTGGACGCACGTGCTTCAGCCGCTTCATGCTGATTTTAAAAATATACACAAACTGATTGCGGTGGACGCACGTGCTTCAGCCGCTTCATGCTGATTTTTGAAATACACACAAACTGATTGCGGTGGACGCACGTGCTTCAGCCGCTTCATGCTGATTTTTAACGCACGTTGGCCCAAAAACCTCCAACATACTCATCTGAAATAGGTTAGAACGACGAAAATCAAGGGATGAGCACCAAGCGATTCACTATTTCAATTGTATTTGTATCCGTCTGTGATTCAACTTCTCGAAGCCATGCAACCTCGAAGAGCCGTGAAGTTGGAGCGTGAAAACAACTTCACTCCACGATAAATAATGAGGTCATGCTGTCTTTTGATTCATTCATTCAATAGTTCCTTCCCAGATTAAATCTTGAGTCAGGCAAACGTAACCAATTAGATTTGCCAACTTTCGCTCGCTGGAAAGAAAAGAAACTGGAACAAATATCCGATGAGAATTTTGAAGGACCTGAAAGAGAAACAAAGTTTGAATATATACGTGAATTCCTGCGTGTTAAATTATTGCCCATATATTGCAGAATGAACTGAATTATTTTCTTAGGTGTCTAATACCGAATTGGCACATCTACAATCCGCACCATTTTATCCCATTAATCATTTCATTTATATGAGACATTCCTGCGGACACGTGAAAGTGTCCGAGTATTACAACGTCTTTTACGTAAATTATATTTTTTATATCGATGGCTTACGTGCGATACTACGTATCTTTGTTTATAACGTTTTGAAGGTTCCTGTCTTACTTTATTTTTTTTTCAAACTATTCTGAAAAACTTCCTTGGTTTTTCTTCTCTATTCTAGCATATTCTGCAGAAATTTAAAGCTCTATTGTTGGCTTGTTTCTATTCGTAAAAAAAAAGAGAAAAACAATAGGAGCAGAGATTTTGAAACACCGTAATGTAGATAGGTGCTCTCGCACTTTAGCCGTTGATTCACATATTACGTAGGTAATAAACATTAGTGACGATGTTAAATTTCACCCCTCGCATTCCATTTTTTTTTTAAATTCACCTATCCACTAGCACCCCGTAAAAGGCCCGCAAAGTTTACGACTCCCTATAAAGTATTTACTGCACTTCATTGCATAAAATTTCCGCTGCAGTTTTTCACTCAAGTGGACATTGAGGAGAATTCTTCAGAAATCTTGCACGCCTGCAGCTAATGAAACAGACGAGATTAAAAGTTAATGTCAAGATTAACTTAAAATGAAGTTACTGTTTTTCTCTTTTCCTACCGGCTTGGCATTTCACCGGTCGCTTCTGAAGTTCAAAACGTCAGTAACATATCTCACTCGGTCATTTTAAAGTTTGCCAGGTCGCCCATGTTTCCTGAAATTCCTTGTAGCGAAGTCACAAACCTTCTGTCTAATTTTAATTTTTGAACGGCAAACTCGAGGCCGCGTATAGGTCAGGAATCCCTCTCTACTCTACATGCAATAATAAATTGATTAATTACTCCAGAAATTTAATCGTTTAATTTTAGCGCTATGAAAGATCCGACTTATTCCGAGTATACTTTTCCCAATGAACTAAGCCGCGTCAATCAACGTTTAACTGACAATAAAGCGGAGAAAAAGCATGCATTTGATTTCATTTGAGAAGAAAAACGCAATAAATCAATTTTTTTGTTCATAATACGTCAACTTTTCATAGTCGAAGGACGTTAGTGCCATAATCCCTGTGCGAATGTGTTTCCCAGCACACAATACCTATTGTTTGGCGATTAACTGGGCGCACAACTTCATAGCTGAATATCGTTTGGTTCAATTTGATCGGTAATTACAATGGATTGATTGCTAGTTTTCTATTTTTTCTGCCTCCCCTTCCCCTTCCATCCGAAAATGAAAAAAAAATGACGATATTCAGTAGTATTTCTCGTTAGTCGGTACCTCTCGGTTTTTCCCATTTAAAATTAATGTAAAATAATCGATATTTATTTTGAATTATTTATTTTATTTAAAGGGAAGAAAAAATGTGATCAACTCGTGATTCGCCACTGGAAGATTTTTCTTTACGCGGATTGAAAGCAATGGTTGCGTGTGAATTGTTAGTGTACCTGGACGTGTTATAAGTGATGAATTAGTCTGTGTGGGTTGGAACTTTTATTCTGAGCATATTTGGAGAAATTCAATGTAGGTAAATGATTTTATGTTTCCATTTCCCGGAGTAAAGACTTTTATGTCACGTGGTTTGAGTCGTTTAGCATCAAAACAGACCAAACAATACGTTTGAAGGTAATAATTTGAAATTTACATCCGATAAATTTTTGTCGATTGATTAAATAATATTGTCGGTCTCCTATGGTGTAGTGGTTGTAGCGCCAGCTCTATGATCGGGAGGTTCCGGGTTCGATTCCCGGCCAGGCGACCCGAGTTTGATGGTCTCAAACAATGGTTGCCTCGGACTGGTTGTTAGGGACGGAAGTGCAGGATTAGCCCTTGTGGGCTACTTGACAAATAAAATTCAGGATGTAAAGTATCACGCGAAACTGAAGGCGTTTTCGACTGGTGACAACAGTCTTTCGTACTCATGCGTTAAAGTCTCTAAGTCAGCCGAAAGGAGTTCTCATTCTCCTTAATTTTGTAGGTATGTAATGTTAGCTTCTTGGAAGTCGAAATAGTTGTATCACATGTTTCGCTCCATGTAACTTTCAAACTCCCTGAGTCAGCTGGCTGAAGAGAGTTCTATTTCTCCTTCATTTCGTGGATATGCAATTTTACCTACTTGGGAGTCGAAAAAGTTGTATCACGCGTTTCGCTCAATCCACCTTTCCTATTCCGAGTTAAAATCTCCGAGTCAGCGAAAGAGAGAGGTATTTTATCTTCGATAGGAAATTCAAGTTTTTTCTTGTTTTGCTCTCGAAAAGGCAACACTGAGGATTGGCCCCCAGATTTATGGCGGGTTTCTTTTCTCTGTTCGCGCGAAACATCCGCTTGGAGCCATCAAAACTTTAATATTTTAAAACGTCTCAACCATTCGCGAAGCCTCTCTCCTGCCTCGCCACCCTAGGCAAACTCGGGTTTTACTACCCTCGCGAAAATAACATTAGTTTATTTCTTCATATTCATACCGCATGCCAGAGGTGACAGGTCGCCTGCTGATATGACCATCATTGAAGACGGTGAAAATCAGAGCAGCATGGTTGGATGCCACAATAGTGCCATAAAATAGCGACAAATTGAAAAAACTCAATTAAGCACCATTAATTACGTAAGAAATGGACACTTACTCATTACTAAGGAACTTTACTAAGAACACTTACTAAGGAAAACTTACTCATTAAACGTAAGCTGAAACCGTGGCTTTGGTTTATTTATAACACGTAAGTTTTTTACACCATTCTCAATTTTCCAATATTCTATCACGCTCTGCTGAATGTCAATGTGTTTAAATTCATCCCATGAGGTAGGTTTGCAAATCGCACTCAAGAAGTGATTTTTGATTCGGTTATGATTTAAAGCAAAATTTTATTACTGTACATATTTAGTTTTTTCAAAGCAAAAAAGGAGTTGTGCGATTCTAAAAACACTGATTGAGTTAGTAGGTTTTAATGTAAAATCGTAATTTCTCTGTAAGGGCCGTCCATAAATTACGTATCGCTTCAGGGGAGGAGGAAGCCGAAGGGAGCGTTACGCCATTTTCCTTACGTGTTAAAGACCTACGTCACAAAATCGTTACGAGGGGGAAGGGCGCTGGCGAAGTGCGTCACGTAATTTATGGGAGGCCTTACCAGAGGAATTACGATGTTACATTAAAATCTATCAACTCATTCACAGTGTTTTTAGAATCGCACAACTCCTTTTTTGCTCTAATAAAACCGAATATATGCGCAGTAATTAAATTTAACTTCAAATTATAATTAAATTAAAAATCACTTTTTAAGTGCGATTTGCATACCTATCCCATAAAATTAATTTAAACATATTGAAATTCAGCAGGGCGTGATATAATATATAGAAAATTGAGAATGGTGTAAAAAACATACGCGTTATAAATAAACCAAAGCCACGTTGTTGGCTTACGTTTAAATAGTAAGTATTTTTTTACTTCATTCATAATTTTCTATACCTTAAATAAATGTGTTTTCGTGTTTTTTTTTTAAGTGTTACACCTTTGCAAACTTACCTGCATGAGATGTCTCACGGACATCCAAATTTTTTATTCCCTCCATTTAGCTTTTGAAACCTTGATGGCGATCATGTTCCTTTAACGAATTCCACGCACAGCACTGCATAAACACTAAAATTTCTTGTTGATTGCTGTCGGCCACGCTAACAAGTTTTTCCCTCTTTTTTTTTCCTCCTATTTTTTCTTCCTTTACACGTAATTTAAAAAGAGGCAATTTTATCGCACAATCATCCATCCGAGCTCGCTTTGAGAAAGCTTGACTGTTTAGTTAAGTCTCTCTCCTTTCTCGCCGATTTTTATGCCTTTATCTTTTATTTTATTTTTTATCCCGCTCCCTAGCGAGAAATTTATTAGCGTGGATCCTTTGTGCTTGGCGGTTGTTTTCTTTGTGCGAAACTTTACGGGCTCCCTCCTTTGTCTCGAAATTTACCCACTTGATATTCCTGTGACGTCACCGAGTAAAAGATGCGCCGTGAGTGCACGCGCTCATTTCATTGTGATAGGTGTTTTTTCCGTAACGAGCTCGTCATAATGCGGAAGAGAGCGATGTAGAAATTTAATAAATGTTCCGATGGTAATGAAAAATGTTATTTCTTTCAATCTCGACGACTGTTCTTTCAAAGATACGCACCTGCAGTTGGATTACATTTTGCAATAAGGAACCACTATTTCTTGCCCGTTTTAGAAACAGCATACATGACATTGGCTTCCCTATGCAGATATGTGCTTTTATAGGAGAGCCAGAGATAGAGGTTCCTTTTTGCAAAATGTGATTCAGTTATTTACCAGCTTCAAATTGTTTTATGTTTTGTGAAAGGTGATTAATAACAAAAAAAACAGAGAAAAATAGAGACTTATTGTGGAAAAAATAATGACTGAAAAACTGTACTGTGAAACACTTTAAAAACGCATTCATCGTCGTTTCCTGGAAAAAAAACCGAAGTCCGTTGCAAAGTTGCAAAATGTACTCAAAACATGTATCCGTGCAATTTTCTTCCAATTTTTTCTAATTATTGTATGAGCTCAGAGGAAAATTTTGTAACATTTTCAATTAGAGATACCGAAGATTTTCCTCCTTAAAATGCAATTTGTGCGAGTGAATTTGGCAACATTGCAATGTAGTTACGTTCTTTTGTGAGAGGAAAATACGAAATGTCATCATCACTCATCTATTTAAACGTTTCAAAGCCGTTTCTGAGATATTTCAGTGTTTCCCCTACTATAGTAAAGTCTCCAAAAAATTGCATCGATTCTAGAGACATTACAAAAACATTATAAGCGCTATTGTGCTAACAGGGTCAGGGTGGCATGATACGTATTAATGGATTGAAAGATTGAAAATTTCAGTGAAATATTTCATGTAATTTCAAGATGCTGTGAAATATTTCGTATTTTTCAGAGGCTAGAATATGCAACCCGCACTCAAACACACAAAAATAGAAGAAAGTCACAATTTTTATATTTCGCGAACATGAAAAGGAACCGGTGTTTTTCAATATCTTTCATCAATTTCTGAAATTTCATGAACTTTCACGACGCTTTGAAATACTTCATGAAATTTCACGACGCTGTGAAATGTTTCATATTTCTCAGGGGCTAGAGTATGCAACCTGAACTCGAACGCACAAAAATAGAAGAAAGTCACAATTTTTACATTTTGCGAACATGAAAAGTAACCGGTATCCTTCGATATCTTTCATAAATTTCTGAAATTTCATGAAACATTTCAAGTGAAATTTCAAGCTTTTATTTTTCTTGAAATTTTGCCACCCTGAACAGGGTTCATGTCGTGCGTTCCTTGACTTTTCCGTCATTCCGGACTGACCAGAACCAACCCTTTCTCCACCATGGCAAAAACTTGTTGATTGGCGGCTCCTCCACCCCACTCGCCGACCTTTCCAACCCTCCCACCGCAGCCGCGCTGGGACCATACTACCCCCCGCCCCACCCCAACCCTTTCTCGCGGATCGTGTCGGTTTCGCGTGCTTCCCTTCAACTTGTCAAGGGCCAAGCGGAGGGGTGTGAATGAAAGAAGCCTCATCACTTATCAGTCGCGAAATAATCGATAGTCCCACCCGCCCTGGGACTAGGGGCGCGGGAGGGTGTCGTAACCTTTAGCGCGGCTCCCCGGCGACTGACTGGTTGTTTTCAAATCGCGCGCCGTTCAGTTCCGCTCCGGTGAAGTCGCTACGCGTTCGCTATCTATCGGTGTGTTGTTGAGTTTGGTTTCCGAAAATTACGACCTCCATTCAAAGTTTGGTCGAAGGTTTGATTATTTCCTGCCTCCTTGCAGTTTTCGTTGAGTGGAGTTAAAAGTCAGTGGCACTCGTGTTACTTATTTTCTGCGTAGAAAAAATGAACTATACCTATCTTGATTTTCGCTCTTACGATTTAGTTCGATAGTTAAATGATAATTCGATGGTGCAGGTCGGCAATCACATCACTCGGTTTGTGACGTCGCAGACTACCTGTCATATTTTATTTTTTAAAAGGAAAACTACTCAACGGCAATTCTCTAAAATTGCCGTGATTTTTCTTCGCCGTGCGAAGAAAATTCTGCAAAAAAACTTCAAGGAATGATGTCAATTAGTTCTCCTTTAAAAAAATAACATAGAGGCGGAGATTTTCAGACACCGCAAACGAGATATTGACGGTGAAACTACCAAACCACGTATCTCGTTTGCGGTGTTTAAAAATCTACGCTCGCATTTTATTTTTTTGAAGTAGACCAAATCAATATCATTCCTTGAAATTTTCACAGAATTTTTTCCGCACGAAGAGGAAAAATCGCAGAAATTTTCAAGACTGGACGTTAAGTAGTTTTTCATTTAAAAAATAAAGTATGACAGGAAGTCTGCGACGGCGCAAACCGAGATACATGGTTTGGTAGTTTCACCGTCGATATGTGTTTGCGGACTTACGCCGTCGAATTGTAATAACGTAAGGAAACTAAGGAAAACAGTATTTTTGGGTTGGCTGTATGACGGGACAAGGATGCGTGGCACTCGCGTTTGAGACCTTGAAAATGGTAAAATAAATTACCCAGTTTACGACTAGTGCACCACGCTTACAGTTTTAAAACTATGAATTCTGAAGGCTGCAATCTTAAGATACCCCCGCCAAAATGCTACGTTTGGTCGTTATTTCTTCGTACGTTTATTTCTCAGCGTTGTGACCACGCTTCTCCGATACAGGAGTTTATTAATCGTGTTCCCTTGAAGCAGTGTTCGTTGTTTTTCAGAGGAAGGAACGTAACTCCTTTTCATAGTTTTGCCTCGTTAGCAAAGAGAGCAGTAAGTGCGAAAATGAAGCTTTGAGAAAACTGGCTCAGAAGTGTCTGACCGGTGAATTTAATTGAAAAAGGTCTCGTTTCTTTGTCAAATTGCCACTAATCACCCGAAAAATTCATAGAAATTCGTTTGGGTGATTAAAAATCAATCGATTTTATTTCAATTACATAAAAAGGGCATTTTTCATTTTCATGTAAGGCCAATATTAGGCCAGACAGCTGTAAGTGCTATCTTCTGCTTGTTTTCGAGGTTGTGTTTTGGACACACAACAAACACACTTTCAAGTTAGAAATTTGCAGTAAAGAGCGGCCCTTCATTTGAAAGCACTGTTTTCACTGGCTCTCTGGAGGAATATTTTCATCTACTGCTGTCTTGCCTCAAACTCCGTCACTTTTTGCGCACTTGCGGCTTTCTAAAATGTTTCGTTTTGATAACAAATGAGATGGATTTTGCTGTTTTAGCTATTTCAGTGATTATTTGTAAAAAAGATAGACGCATTTTGAGGGAAACTCTTTTTCAAAAATTTGACACTTAGTGCTCTCTTCGCAATTTTGACACTTGCTGCTCTCATCGCAATTTTGACTCTTACTGGTCTCTTTGCCATCACAGCAGAGTTGCCATCGTACCTCAAAACAAGTCAATGTTGTAAAGGAGTATGACTAAGCGATGCATGTCCATAATTTCGTTGATGTTCGCGTGCAATTAGAGTAAAATTCAGTGAAATTTCAAATTAGAAACGCCCAGCAGTTTTCCAATGAAAATACAATTTGGGAGTGTAAAAATCTTAACGTTGTAATGAAGTTACTCTTTCGTCCGGAGAATGGCGAGTTAAGACATCTCGGGCCTTGACGTCACCATCCGCCGCGAACGTTCTACAGTCCCTGCAATTTTTCTTAATCTTTGATCAAATCATTCCCGCACTCAGTTCCGTCCTTCTTTTCTCATTCGGTTTGGTATCTGCTGCGCCATTAATTTCCTGGCTCATTCCAATTTCAGTATTTTCCGCAACCGTAAGAAATTTAATATTTGCACTAGTTTATGATATGACGACAGCTTGGAAAATAGAGGCCAATCGGCAGACTGAATCTTCAACGTATCGAGAATGCTGCGATTCTTTTTGTGGATCACCCGTTTTGTCAGGCGTTCAACCTTACTTAAATCTGTGAGAAATGACTTGATCTTTTCGAGACTCCCACAAATTGCTTTGCCGAGTGCGATATGTTTTAAACGAAACGCTATAACCTTTTCTAGGTCTGTTCAGTTAATCAGCGAGGAGAGCCCTTTAAAAATGGTATGCAGAAATGGCAGAATATCTTTTCCGCACAAAGTACATTTGGACTACATTCTGCAATTTGGAACTATAAATTCTAGCCCGGTTTAAAAACAACGTATATGCCATTAGTTTCCCTATGCACATAAATGTTTTTTCAGAAGAGCCAGAATTTATAGTTCCAAATTGCAAAATGCAGTCCATTTGTGGTAAGTTTTCCGATTTTCGTTGCCGCACAAAATCATTTTCGCACAAAGCAGATCTCAAACATCTGGCAAGATTGGCAGGGCATGCAGGGCAGGTAGTTTCCCACAATCAGTTGGACTGCATTTTGCAATATGGAACTATAAATTCTAGCCCGGTTTAAAAACAACGTATGTGCCATTAGTTTCCCTATGCGCATAAGTGTTTTTCCACATGAGCCAGAATTTATAGTTCCTTATACCAGACCCAGACCCCCTAGACCCAGTTCACTAGACGGGCTGCAGAAATACATTTCCCATGCCTTAAAGCTACATTGCAAAATGCAGTCCAGGTCATAGTAGAGCGGCTGTTTGCGGGCAATGTAGCATGATTTTAATCCGGTTATCTGTGTCAATTTTAACGAATATGACATAAATAGTTATTTTAGTAATCGGAAAAATTACCACAAGTGTACTTTGTGAGGAAAAGATAGTCAGTCACAGAAATGCGCAGACATGGCAGCACGCGCTCTACACAGACATACTCTAGACGAAAAACAGAACCCGGACTCTGCAGAAATACATTTCCCATGCCTTAAAGCTACATAAAAATAGTACGTCGATCAAAATCAAAAGATTTTCCCCGCGCGAAAATACGACCGTAAAAAAAACTCCCCCATTTAAATTCGACCCCGTTCCCGACCTCTGATTTTCCTCGGGACGCCACGTCGCGTCGCGTCTAGTCCCGTCTCGCAGCGAAACAATGCAGGAGGGCGGCAGATCGCGAAAACGTGAGAAAATAAATCAAAAAGCTACCGCGGTCCAACCACTCCATCGTTGCCAAATCGCCACTCCTCTGCCTCGAAATCCACCGAATCCTGCCGCACCAAGGAAAAACGCCATATGAACACTCGAGAGTTGCCAAATTTCCTCGCAAAAAATAGTTATTTTCGGCGAAAATTATGAATAATTTTCCTTGAAAATTTCAGGAACTTTATGTTAAATTGCGAACAAAAGTATCTGAAAAATTGGAGGAAAAATATTTACAAATTTTCCCGAAAATTCGCGATTATCAAAGGAAATTCGGCAACGCCTGAAGGTTTATACGGCGTTTTTCCTTAGCAAGGGGGTTGTTCCGGGATCCGGCGACGGGTCGTCCCGGCCGCGACCATTGTTGCCAAATCGACGTCGCGCGCTATCGTGCTGGAGAAAAACGACTTAAGAACTATCGAGTGTAGCCCAACTATTCCTGGTATAGTTTTTAGTTTTGAGGATCGCTATGAGCATTTTTCATCAAAGTTTTCAAACGTGGTATATTAAATTTAAGTTCAAATTTTACGTAAAATTTAAAAAAAAAATAAACACTAATTATCCTACAAAATCCGGATATAATGATGCTAGATTTGGCAATACTTGAATATTTATACGTTGTTTTTTCTCCGTTAGTGGCAATGTGGGGTTCTATCGTCGTATTTCCACCAAACGCAACAATGTGCATTATGCCGTGAGCCTTGATATGCGTATATTCTTATGGGTCTCAGGGCTCATGTCTAAATGCACTTAGTTCCGTTCGGCAGAAATACGTCCATATAGTCGTTTCTTTAACAAAAAGGCGCACTTTCACACCGAAGTGAACCCTATTGTCCGTTTAAAGCGGGTTTTCAAGGGCTCATGAAAGAATTATGTTACGTCTTTACGTGAATGCGGTGGAAGATGCGGCATCGCCCGCGTTTCCGCAATGTCGTGTTTGCCCGGTCGTAACACGGTGCTCCTGTGTTATTGTCGGGAAGAAAACATGCCCCGGCGGTCTCGACGGTATTTTGTCGCTCCCCTGACGTAAAACCGTAAGTGCATTTAGAGGTGAGCCGTTTTGCCCGTATAATTTCATGAATTTCAGGGCTCACGTTGAAATCAAGCTACGTCCTTACGCCACTGTGGCGACGATTTGTCCGGAGCTTGTTTCCAGAGAATCCTGCCGCTCTGGTGGTCCTGGCAGTGCAGTGGCGTGCTTTGCGATATATCGATTTATCTGCCATTTAACTCATGGAAAAGGATCGATGTACAGGGAACGCAAACAATCGATTCTTTACCATAACTTCAAATGGGGAACTATCGATAATAGATTATTCGCGCCTCGCCACTGATAGTCATTGGCCTGGTTTTGTGCATTGCTATGTATTTGGAAAGCGCTAAGCAAAACTGAACATATTTTTGCCAAAAGGAACTATGCCCCACGCGAACCCTATGCACATAGTTCACTTTAGTAGCGTATTTTGGTTGATGATCGGTCGAGCAAAAGTGCCGCGGTCGAGCAAACAGGGCGTTGTTGTTGTTGAAAGCAGTCGTCAGAATCCGACCAATCAGAGATGAGTTGCGAAGAGTTGCCCGGATCATAAGAAAATACGAAAAAGTCATCCCGGTTCTTTGGAGAGGGCGGGAAATATGAACCACGGATGGCAGATTAGAGGTTAGCTTATCGGCCTATATGAGTTGCCGCTGCTCATAATTAAACCAGACTAGAAATTATTATTTTAATTATTAAACACAAAAAAATTAAACGTTTAAACTAACAAATGACAGGTTTCGCGTTTGGCGGTCTTTCTAATATATTTAGAGGTTAGGCATTCGGCATTGATGCTTGTTGAATGTCATCATTCACATCGGGGTCACTCATGATCCTACTTTTTGTAGGGTTCACTTTTGGCTCCAACGTTTGCAAGAATTCCACCGTCCCTCTGTCTGGTGAGTCCCGAAAAAGTTTGATCGCGTCAAAGCAAAATACGAAAATAGCATGACCACCCATTTTGGTTCGACCGATCATCAACCAAAATACGCTTTAGCATAAATACGTCCAACTGCCCCGGCTACAAGCGAAGCTGCTGAATTTCTGGCCCTCGTCACCGAGGGAGGTAATGTTTTGTGATGCGGTTTCCTTAATATTTTGCCATTTTGCAAATGCCAAGTACCTACGCTCAATATCTACGTAGATATCGATCATCAAAACACATGGCAAATGACGTTATCCACCGAAATAGTGCACATTGTTGTTTCTCACAACTTGGTTCCATTCGTGATTTACGCTGAGCAACTTAAAAAGTTGTCACAGAAAAATAAAATGCTTATAAAAAAGGTCAAAAATTTGGGAAAAGGGAAGAAATTTAAATGCTACTTCAACCCTATTCCCATTTTAGTTTCCCCCTAAGAGCGGCAAATTTTGTCTTCGAATTTCCCTTTCAATTTTGGGAGTGTTGCAAAAAATTTACGCGCAACAAATTTGCCTGCCCCTGTTTGGCACCGAGCGGAAATTTTAAAATGTATTTCTACAGGCTCACCGACGAGTTACAATTTGCCGCTGGAACTCCTAACGCTATTTTTAGGGTCCTTACGAGGGACTTTTCTACGGTATCAGTTGATTTGATTGCATAATCTCTTTTTACGTAATAACGATTCCGCATCGGCGAACGAAGGCACGGAGCTCCTCGGAACGGGCAAAGCGGAGTGGAAGTAAACTGTCATTTTTTGCCGTAAGTCGAATGCGTTGAAATACTGCGGGCGGTATGTTGGCTTCGGTGTTCGGTCGCTGGAAGGGATGAAAATGAATAATGCATTCGGAGGCAATCAACAACTTCTGTTGGTGTTTCTCTGAGCATCACTCCTCCCAGTCCCCCCCCCCCCCCCCCCCCCCC
>NW_017547236.1:226593-261323 GCF_001854935.1 Bemisia tabaci
TTCGGCCGCGGGAATACAAGTATTTGCAGAGCTAAAACCACCCTGTCCTATTTGCCATGTCTGGGATGATTTTCAAGTAATTTAGTGAAATACTAAGGGGCTTAGTCCCCTGGCCGAGAGCCGCCACAACCGCGCCTCTGGATTCGTCGCTCCTCCAGCAGGCTGATAATTTACTTCCCTCATCTATTGACCTTGATAGATGCGGGCTGCGGATCTATCAAGAAACAGAGACAGAAATTCCGAGCGATTCAGAACTAATTTCAATAGATCCAGCCATAGATCCACTGATAGATGCGGATCCCCCGGCCCTCAGGCAGTAGATATGGTGACATCTATTAAAACTGTGCTTCTGATTGGCCGACTGGCACTGCCGCGGCGGGATTCGAACCCACCATAGCTCGGATTGGTAGCGACTGAATATCGACGCCGCTATCCACTGCGCCACGGTAGCTGATAAGACGGAGTCGAGTAAAACCAGAGTAAAACACGATAAATGATCTATTCGGAGGTTAGGTTTCCCACGCGCTTCTTCTTCTTCACTCGGTGAATCAAGGTGTCTGATTGGTTAGAACGATTATTTTCATCTCAAAGCAATCGTTCAACACTGTATTCCAATTCTGCTGATCTATCGCTCATCCATCGGATAGAATCACAGTGTAGAATCACAAATAATTTGATCATAGATGCGCGATAGATGAGATTTGCAGATCTATAGCCGAGATCTATGAAAGTAAATAATCAGCCTGCAGTAGGTGTCCGGAGTTCACGCCGATTTTCAGGCGCCCCACAGTGGAACGAACTATTACGGGAGGTCGGACATGACATTTTTTGTTAAAATTTCAAATTTGTTTGCTTATTAGGCACGTAGCCAGGATTTTGTTTCGAGGGGGGCTCGGTCGGGTGAGCGGAGTTCTCTCCCCCCCTCCACAGCTAAGGGGGAGTTCGAGAGGTATGGGGGTAAAAGGGGTAAAATTATATAAATTGCGATATTTTTGTCAAAAGTGGCAATCCTGCAGCCAAATGGATGGATGATCACATGACATCAAACTCATAAAAAACCTCGGGACTGAAAGCCTTCGACTGACGTTAAAGTCAATATGGGATTTCAATAAATTGTTTTTGAGCGTTAAATTTTATTATTTTACTTTTTTTCTTTCTCTCTTTTATTAGTGTGGATTTGTTTTCGGAGAATGGCCATCCTGAACTTGGCTCGTGAATCCTCTTATACGAGGGTAGTTGTCAAAAGCAAAACAGGAATTTGGGGAGGAACCTTTCACCAAGGGGGAGAGGGGGGGGGACTCATCATGAATTTTGACGTTTTTGAAACCTTGAAGTGAACATTTTCGCAAAAATTGACCAAAACACAACATTATCCAGCTTGTTCGCTTTTACTATCACTCCACCACTCGAAGTGCGAATTGTGCGCGGCGACGAGATTTGGCAAACGGCTATCGTGAAGTCAGGAGGGGTTTTCTTATTTGATGGTGCCTAGCAACTTAAACAAATGGGGAATGTTTTTTTGTAGTTAATTTTTCTCAGGGCCTTCCTGACCGTTTTCCGGCTCAACCTTTCGGAGCGGTTCCCGCATTAAGCGTTATACGTAAAGCGTTATACTCCCATTTTATTTCAGAGAGTATGATATTTCTCTGAGAAAAATGCTCCTCCTGAGCCAGTGACCTTCGTATTTTTATTGCTTTTTGGCAATGTAACGCGAATAATTACTCGTATCCTAACAAAATTATAACCATGATGATGAAAAAATGTCACCCTTAATTAAATAACGTTCTTCACTACGGCGTTTCAATTAATGCTGATCTCATTTCGTTATCCTCCCGCTACCCTGCATCAATTTCCGTTCGAATCATACCGGGCAAAAGAGTTTGCCAATTTGCGTTGAAAATACGAATAATTTCAAAGGATCGCCTCAAAATCTGCCGTGCTGAGTATAAACGCCGTATGAGCATTCGAATGTTGCCAAATTTCCTCTCGGATAATATTTATTTTTGAAGAAAGCTATAAATATTCCAAGTAAAATTTCTAAACTTTATAAAAGCTTTTTAATGGTTTTTAGCTTTTTAATATCTTATCATTTATTGTGCTCGGTACTGGATAGCCTGACAAACAGGGCTATGCCCTAGTCGTTCGTAGAAGAATAAGAAAGCTATGCATGCTCTTCTTTCAAAGTTGAAGGGTTCCTAGATCAAATTACAAACGTAACCTTCTGAGAAATCGGAGGAGAAATATTCACAAATTATCCTCTAATTTGTCGAAGGAAATTTGGCAACGCTCGATGGCTCATACGGCGTTCTCCCTTAGCACGGCAGAAATGGCGTGAATTTCAGCCGCCAATCGCCGTCCCCGCTATTAAACCGCTGTGACAATCAAGTTCGGAGGGTGGCCGGCTGAAAAGGCTCGCTCTATCATAAGCGACGTTGCCTTTCGGGCGCCAATAAACCGGATCCACACGCGAAAACCCGCCAAGAGCGGCGAGGGCGGTCATAATTTGCATTTTATTTACTGGCCTCGACTGTCAGCCGCTTTGGCTTTCAGCTATTTCATGCAGCCTCCCTCCATCCCTTACGACTCTTTCGAGTGAACTCTTTTTTAAGCCCTGTGAAACGTCCAGCTTGTTCCTAGCTTAAATTAAAGTGTTTTTTTTTTTTTTTTTTTTTTTTTTTTTTAATTTAAACCATTCACCTTTAACTCTCCTTCTCTCCTCCTCCCTACCCTTTAGCCCCCCCTCCCCCCATCCCCCACAGTACCCGATCCCTTCTTCGCCGATCGTGTTTATAACAGTGGTGTGGCGTGAAGGATCGATTATCGATATATCGCCATTTGAAGCTGTAGTAAAGAATCGATTATTAAGGTGTTCGCTGCGAACGCCCTGATAATCGATCTTTTTCCATAGGTTTAAATGGCATAACAATCGATATATCGCAATTCACGCCACGCCACTGGTTTATAATTCCGAACCCCGAGCGGTGGCTCTCCGTTTAAAAGAGTGTAATCCTGTTTTAGTCCTGAACCATTATCTCCTTGAAATTTGCGCCCCCTCCCCGCCCTTCCGCTGCCTTTCGGGCGTCTTTGTAAATTGTGAGATTATAATTTAAATTGTTTTTCCTCCGGAGCGTTTGCCGCGCTATCGCGATGCGAGAATACCGGGTGCATTTCTTTTTTAATGCAGGCGGTCGGGCGCTTTTGTTTAAGTTCAAAATCACGTAGCCGAATGCAGAATGCGAGAGAAAAATGCAGGAGGGGAAGTTATACGCGTCTCGAAGAGAGAAAAGAAATTGGTCAAGAAGTTTTTTGGTTAATTTCTTTCCAAACTAAGCAAATTGATTTTACTTGAGCCCTCGAGCTTTTATGAGAAAAAAAGTGGTTTAGAAATTTTTTGGCTAATTTCTTTGCAAATTAAGCTAATTAATTTTACGTAAGCCCTTTAGCTTTCATGAGGAAAAAAAATTAGTCCTGAAATTTTTCTGCTAATTTCTTTCCAATATTAATTATTATTAATTTTTCTTTTCAAATTGATCCCACTTGAGCCACCGAGCTTTCATGAGATAGATGCTGTTTTATCGCAGGCAGTTAGCAATCGCCTACAATTGGACATATTTCTGCCTAACGAAACTACGTGCATTATGACGTGAGCCCTGCTATGAGTTTCAGGGTCCATGTCTAAGTGCACGTATAGTTCCGTTTGGCAGAAATACGTCCAATTCGCAATCCACTGTTGAACAAAAAGAAAAAAATTTAACCCTTTTATATACCTAGAAGCTGTACTTTTATGAAGTTTTTTAATTTAATAAATTTAGTTAATTATTTAATTTTAAACCATTCTTATACCGAAAGTCGTGTTTTAACTTAAATTAAAAAAGATTTGTACATGTTGCATTTTTCCACAATATGGGCTCAAGAGGGGTACTCCCCTTTCGATCTCTATAACGTTAGAAACATGCGCAAGACGAGCTTAAATAACTCCTGACTTTTAAACTGGGAAGGAATTACGTTTTCACTATAGGAAATCGTTTTTCCGCCGTAATACTGTGATGTAAACATGATAGCCTAAGTTTTTTGAGAGTGAACCAAAGCACTTAAACCTTGAAAAAACCAAATAAAACAGTACTGCCATACTAAGGAAAACTCCCTATGAACATTCGAGTGTTCCCAAATTTCCCTCGATAAAATGTATATTTTTTGAGGAAAGCTATGGATATTTTCCCCTGAAATTTTCAGGAACTTTAGGTGAAATTGCGAGTAAAATTATTTGAAAAATTTGAAGAAAAATCTTCGCAAAGTTCCCCGAAAATTAATGATTTACTAAAGGAAATTTGGCAATGCCTGGAAGCTCATACGACGTTTTTCCTTAGCACGGCGGAGCGTATAGAGGACGGGACAAGTGCCTTTTACCCCGCTAAATGACGTGATTACGTGAGCGATAGTAACGGGGAGCGACGTACGAGGTGGACAGTGGCGTGGCGTGCGTTGCAATATATCGATTGTTATGTCATTTAAAACTATAGTAAAGGATCGATACACAAGGCGTTCGCACCGAACACCCTAAAAATCGATTTTTTACCATAGTTTTAAATGACGTAACAATCGATACATCGCAATTCACGCCACGCCACTGGAGGTGGACCAATTGGCCATGCACCTCACGTAGGCGCCGTATTCAGATTTTTCTTGTCGACGCCCCTTTAGTCGCACGTGTTGCTCCACGGAGGAGGGGTCCTCTCATACGGGAGAACAGCGTATGAGCACTTGAATGTTGCCAAATTACCCGTGACTGAATATTTATTCCTGAGGAAAATTATGAATATTTTTCTTTCGAATTTTCAGACACTCTAGATCAAGTTACAAACAAAATTCTCTGAAGAATTGAAAGAAAAATATACACAAGTTTACCGTGACAATTTGTATTGTATCGAGAAAAATTTGGCAATGTTCAAATGTTCATTCGACGTTTTCTCTTAGCACGGCAGCACGCATTTGCCTCTTTTTTCACATTGATGTCTTCATTTAAGGGAAGCATGTGATTGTGGCCAATCGGGCGCTCCAACGCCCCGATCCAGTCCTCCCGTCTAAGCTTAATGGCCTGGTTACACGATCAAATTCCCGTCAAATTTCGATCAAATGGTGACTGGTGCGCACCATCTACCATCAAACTGCGGCCTGCAAAAATTTGATGTTAGATGATGGAGCTGTGTGGCTCATCCTTCATCTGATTTCTACACAACCGTGCTTATTTTATGCTTATTTCAATCAACACGTTGTTTTAATTAATATTACTCATCAATCTAGATAACTCTCAACCGCCATCATGGTCATCATTTTGATCGGAATTTGACGGAAATTTGATCTTGTAACCAGGCCATAAACTTAAACCAAACTTAATGAACCACTAGACTAGGTACGAATTTAAGCGATCTGATACATGTTCCTTAACCAGAATTTCACGTAGAACACGAGTCGCGTAACGAAAATTACTAAAAGCAATCTCTAACAAAGATATTAACGTTTTTATTTCACACTGGTTATGAGGAATTCGAACTGCCCGCTCACAAGAAACCTAAAGCACTTTGTGAGTCAACTCGCGCACTACAACGGTTTCTGCAAGCTTCTCAATTGAGCAATGTTCATTTCCCACCATGTGTTGTTCAAACTATAAGCAATTTGCTATAGCTGAGCCAAAGCGTTGAGATCGAGGTTGCCAGACTTTTATATCGCAGAGACTGTCATGATAACGTTTAGCGCGCGATATGAATCACATAGAGCACTGAGTTTTCATGAGCGGATGATTTGAATTCACGCATCAAGAATCATTAAATGTCTTCGTAAGAAGTTGATTTTGGTAATTTTTGTTGTGCACGCCGTGTTTTACGTGAAATTTTGGTTGAGAAACATGTATCAGAATGCTGAAATTCGTACCTTGTCTGGTGGTCCATTGGATCGCATTTTGCAATTAGGAACTATAATTTCTGGCTCATCCGTAAAAAAAACTTATGTTCTTAGGGAAACTAATGGTATACTCGTCGGTTCTAAATTGAGCCAGAAATTATAGTTCCTAATTGCACAATGCGGTCCAATCGAGAAACGCGTTTTTCATGGCAACAATGCTAAGTTGAGCCTCGGTGGTCCGTAAAACACTTAGAGAAAAACGGGGAAACCGAATCCTTAATAGTCCTTCCCATAACGATACGGCCGACGATGAAATTTGAAACTCGCCTTTTGCTGCGCACGAAATGGAGGCCCACGCCAGGATTTCCGTGGTCGTTAACCGAATTTTATGCGTGGAAACAAATAAACCAAGGAGAGGGTAATTATCGCATCCATCAGTGCCACAGCCTGCAAGAATATCTGGACCGCGCTAGAAGCCTGTTACAGAAAATTAAATACTCATTTACGAGTAGGTAAACAATTCCCAATGTGCGACATTCCTATACGTGTTCTTCTTCTCCCTCCTCTTCTTCTTCGTTTTTTCTTCTTTTTCTGCTTCTTCATCTTCCTCTTGTCTTCTTCTTCATCTTCTCTTTCTTTTTCTTCTTCTTTTTCTTCTTTTTTTCTCTTATTTTTCTTCTTCTTCTTCTTTTCTTTTTATTTGTCTTCATTTCTTCTTCTTCTCCTTTTCTTCTTCTTCTCCTTTTCTTCTTCTCCTTCTTCTTTTTCTTTTTCTTCTTCTTATTCTCCTTTTTAAGCAGGCTCAGTTTGAAAATGTTTGAAATCCATATTAATGGAATTCATATTTACCGAAGAGTGAAAGGTGTGTCCGAGCTGAAGGCTTTTTCTCAAAAATAATAAGGTTAATAAATTTAAAAATTGGTTTAAAGTAAACTAAAGTATGGTCAAACAATCAAATATGTTTAAAGTATTAAAAAGTCACACACTGGTCAGAGCAAATAATACTTTTTTTCCTTACCTTAAAACCTTAGAAAAGAGAGATGAAAAATGCACAAACTGAAGAATCGACGCAAATCTGCTTTTCCTTTAGAAACAAATCTCTTTTTCGCTCGGTCAATTCTTTGAACGGACTAATTTGAAAATAAAGTTTGTGTTGCTTTTATTTGTCCAAACGAAATGTATTTTTCTGCGCGATATCGTCAGCATAGCTCCAACTGCGTTGGGGCTAAGATTAGTATTCATGGCCTCACGCAATTTTTTCGCTGCAAGCGACCATTAAGGCTTCTGTGTAATATTTTCAGGGTAGAAATTGCTCCCCCAAATAAGGCTTTTAAACGTGCTCAGAGCGGCCAATCTGACAGCGGCCCGGCGCGCCGGCCCTGATTTTACGGCCGCTTTCTGTCTGCCGGCCTTAATTTAGGTTTTAAGACCAACAATTCAAACGTCCCGCGGTTACAGCGTCATGAGCGGCTGTAAAACGTCGGCTAAAAGATTTTAAAGCAGAATTTACTCCCGTCGAATCACCGGCTTATCTTCCCTCCGACCGCGGCTTGGGTCGGAACGCGCAGTTAAACCAATCACCAACCTGTACGTAATACATATCTCGGGGGGTTTTCGGGGACTGGAACCTCCAGAAACAAGTCAACAAAATACGATACAATATCTTTTAGAGAACAATCTAAGCAATGGAATTGGGCGAGGCAAGAGTTAAGTTTGGAGGTTAACGCTACTTTTCGTCTAATGATGATTGACGAGCAAATTGTTCATCCATAAATCAAATACAATTCGACTAATGATAGCTGATGACTCCATCAAGGCGAGCATCTTTGCTAGACTATAGTATTTGCAAATTAGGTTAGGATTGCTAAACTCATTACTTATACTTCTCTGATCATCAGTCATAAAGTGATTCTGAGCATTGACTTCCGAAAGTAATTCTCACACTATGGACCATCAATAAAATATATTTAAGTAATAACGTGTGCTATTAATATAATAAGAGATGCTTCATGATTCAGTGTATTTTATTTAGTATTCCTAAATTATATTTTCTCCAAATAAAACTTAGCGTAGGTCAACCGCTGAATTCAGTAGCGAGCAAAACGATTATTTGTAGATGAACTAAACCTGAAATGTCGGGTTCTTTAGCTAATGTCTGATCATAAATAAGGTCGTTTTTTCTCAATGAATGCTCGTTAGAGGCGAGCCTCAGAGATGGAAAGTGAAATTACGAAAGGCTCGAATAAATTTCACAAAATATTTATTATTTTCACAGAATTAGTTCGGACCTCGATCGTGTATTTGTTTAAACATTATGTGGATTACATTTTGCAATAAGGAACCACTATTTCTGCCCCATTTTACAAACAACATACATGCCATTGGTTTCCCTATGCAGATATGTGCTTTTATTGGAGAGCCAAAGATAGTGGTTCCTTTTTGCAAAATGTAATCCATGTAATTAAGAGATGATATTGTTACATCTGTATTTATTTACACATATAATTATTCTAAATCAGGATTAATCCTAATTTTACTCTGGACACAATTTTCAAGAATCATATCTGAAATCGTGTATCGCGAGACCTTCACCTAGATTGTAAGAGCGAGGCCTTTGAAATTTCGCACACTGCCCACGCAAAGGCGGGCTCCCCGGGTTCCTCGTTTTAAAAAGTCCTATTCAAATGCAGATTCAAATCTAAGTGAGGTCCCCGACGGCGTTAACGTGAACTTTGATAACGGCGCTGAACGCCATTTCCTGGAAACGCGCGATAATTGGCGCCGCGCGATTCTTTCGCGAGCGGAATACAGCCGTCCCCCCTTTCTGCGTGGCGCCTCTATCACACTCGCCGACGCGGCGAGGCCAGGAGATGAGCCGAGGGAATGAGCTCATTAGCCCTCGGATAATTAATGCTGCGCCTGCGCCGCGCTGATAGCACTGTGTTTGGCGCAATGCTTGAAGTATTCCTGCAGTCTTGTAGGCGCTGTGCGTTTCACGCCAACCGCTCCCGACCGCACTGTGTTTGACGCAATTCGTGAAGTATTCATGCGGTCTTTTAGGCGCTAATATGTGTTACATGCCGATCGCCGCGCCGCGACGAGGGCTTGTCCTTTTCTTTTCAAGTCCTCGTCATCATTCCTCTCTGCGCTGAGCTCCAGGCCAAATTGCGTGTTCAGTTCCTCTCTTAACTCGACCAATTAAAGACGCTGTCTCATGTATCACCGAAACACGAAAAAATTCGAAATCATTATACTCTCAGGAAAGAGAGATTGTGTCCCCTTTTCTCATTGATGATTTCTTTTTCCTGAATCCGATTTTTTTTATACCTACATTCAAAAAAATTGCAATATTTGCCGCTCCCTAAATTTGCCGCCATAGGCCGCGACCCATGTGGCCACCCCCTTAATCCGGCCCTGCAGCCTGATTGTTGAAATTTTGTGTTTGTCGGGTGGACATGGCTGACATAGGTGAAATGGCGAAGCGTGATTGGTCGGCTATGTCTTATCGCTGCTTTAACGTGCTTTATCCTGCTTTTTCGATTGGAATGGACAACATACTGCCGGAAATTCAAGAGGTGCCTTTAGTTTTTCGTCCATTCCAATCGACAAAGCACGATGAAGCGCGTTAAAGTAGCGATGAGACATAGCCGACCAATCACGCTTCGCCATTTAACCTATTTCAGCATTTTCCACGCAACAAACACAAAATTTCAACAATCAGGCTGCTGGTCCGTCCTCTCTGATTGACTCGATCCACTGTGCGTCGGAAGAGCGACGAAATTTCGTGTTTGTTGCGTGGAAAATGCTGAAGTAGGTTAAATGGCGAAGCGTGATTGGTCGGCTATGTCTTATCGCTGCTTTAACGCGCTTCATCGTGCTTTGTCGATTGGAATGGACGAAAAACTAAAGGCACCTCTTGAACTTCCGGCAATATGTCGTCCATTCCAATCGCAAAAGCACGATAAAGCGCGTTAAAGCAGCGATAAGACATAGCCGACCAATCACGCTTCGCCATTTAACCTATTTCAGCATTTTCCACGCGACAAACACAAAATTTCAACAATCTGGCTGCTGGTCCGTCCTCTCTGATTAACTCGATCCACTGTGCGTCGGAGGAGCGACGAACTTTCGTGTGCTGCCCACGCAAAGAAGGGCTCCGGGTTCCTCGTTCTAAAAAGTCCTATTCAAATGCAGATTCAAATCTAAGTGAGGTCTCCGACGGCGCTAACGTGAACTTTGATAACGGCGCTAAACGCCATTTCCTGAAAACGCGCGATAATTGGCGCGCGCGATTCTTTCGCGAGCGGGATACGGCCGTGCTAAGGAAGAACGCCGTATGAACCTTCAGGCATTCCCAAATTCCCTCCAGTAAAAACCGAATTAACTGAAAAAATCGTGATTATTTGTTTCCAAAATTTTCACACAATTTTGTACGCAATTTAATCTGAAATATCTGAAAGTGTAAAGGAAAAATATGCACAACTTTCCTAAGAAAAAAGGTTTTATTCGGGGAAATTTGGCAACTCTTCAATGTTCATACGGTGTTTTCCCTTAGCACGGCAGTACAGCCGTCCCTCCTTTCTGCGTGGCGCCTTTATCGCACCCGCCGACGCGGCGAGGCCAGGAGATGAGCCGAGGGAATGAGCTCATTAGCCCTCGGATAATTAATGCCGTTTTTATCAGACGCATTAATCGGGCGCTAGTGCCCTCCGCAGTGAAATCCGCCTCGCTTCGCGGGTAAATGAAACCCTGCTGCCCTTTCATTTGACAAACATTTTGCTCTTTCTCATCGTCACGGAGCTCCTCGCGTTTTCCGTTGTCGGGTCTCGAGAGTTAAAAGTCTACCGAGTCTCCGAAGAGAACGGACTGTTTCGTTTCTGATTTTATTTAAATGGAGCTGTTGCGAAGTGTCAGGGATATATTTTATATACAGGGTCGTAGTCATACACTGGAAAAAAACAAGACGACGGTTCTAACGTTTAGACGTTGGAGAGCGTTTACCGTAGCACCTCGCCAATACACTGGAAAAAAAACATATTGGATCTGGAGTCCAGACTCTGAAAAACGTCGACAAGAAAAAATACTCTTGATTCAATCGGATTTTTGCTTAGATCAAGAACCGAGCCTCTTAATTTGAGCGGATTTCCTTTTGATTTAAGCTTAAATCTGATTTAATCAAGAGTCCTTTTTCTTGTCAATGTTTTCAAGAGTCTGGACTCTAGATCCAACGTGTTTTTTTTTTTTCAAAGTGTATGTAAACGTGGTTTTGCGCGAACGGAAGAGGACGCTGCGAGACGTGTCGCTGATGTGCGTGTGTGACGTGGTATATATGATGCTATGTTGAGGATCTCCTTGAACTTCCCTCAATCACAATGTAAACCACAGTGGGTCTCCTAAGGAAGGAAAAACGCCGTATGAGCCGTCAGGTGTTGCCAAATTCCTTTTGAGAAATCACTAATTATCTTCAATAAATTTGTGCATATTTGTCTTCCAATTTCCCAGATAATTTTGTTTGTAATTTGATCTCAAAATTCTGAAAATTTCAAGGGAGAATCTTGATAATTTTCCTTGAAAAATAAACTTTATACCGGAGGAAACTTGGCAACTCTCGAATGCTCAAACGACGTTCTCCCATACTGCCGTGCTAGGGAAGAACGCCGTATGAACATTCGAGCGTTGCCAAATTTACTTCGATAAAATGTTTATTTTTGAGGGAAGTTATGGATATTTTTCCTTGAAATTCTCAGAAACTTCACACTAAATTGCAAACAAAACTGTCTTTGAAATTTGAAGGAAAATATTCATAAGTTTACTGGGAAATTCGTGTTTTATCAAAGGTAATTTGGCAACGCCTGAAGGCTCATACGACGTTTAACTTAGCACGGCAAAATTGGGAACGACTATAAATTCGACCCTCAGACTTCTTCAAGAATGGTGTTTTTGGAAAAATTTCTACGAACTTAAATATGGATTCCCCTCCCCACAGACAAAGTTTCATGCATTACAGTCGCCAAGCTGGGTGTGATAGTGAATTGAATCGGCTGTTTATTTTTGCAGCCATTTAAGGATCTAAGTTGCAATCTTAATGAGCTTAGCCAACCTTGCAGTGGCGTAGCGTGAATGATCGATTATCGATATTTCCCCATGTGAAGCTGTACTGAAGAATCGATTATTAAGGTGCTCGTTTCGAACACCCTACATATCGATCCTTGTCCATAGGTTTAAATGGTACATCAATCGATGTATCGCAAAGCACGCCACGCCACTGTGACCTTGATCCAGAAAGAAAGCATCCGGGAAGTTGAACTAAGGTGAAACTTAAATGCCGACTTTATCCAATTGAATCGCAGCGCTCAAACAGGGGTACTCAACTTTATTTGCCACACTCGGCTAAGTGTTTCTCAATATTTCAATGTCACAGAGCCTTTTATGGTATCAATAACTCTGTTTCGGCATTCAATAACTCTTGAAATCACTAAAGGCATTCCGGCTACATTGGCAGCATTGCACTTGCACAAAATGCATGTATTTCGATGGCCTATTCGCGGAACCACGTAAATTTATTGCGGTGTTTCAAATTTTCGCTCCAATTGTATTTTTTTCGGAAAGAATCTAGTTAACTTTAAAGCTTTAAACTGAATATTTTGTTGACAGAGAAGAAAAATTAAGGAAGTTTTCACAAAACCATGTTGACTTGCTTTCGAAAAAAATGAAGTATGGCAGGAGGTCAGCAACGCCGCATACGGAGGTTAATGGTTTCGCGCTCAGGCCATCGATTTATAAGGTGATTTTTTAACTTTTTGGGGTCAAGAGCTGTCCGGTATTTGGAACTCTTTTGTTCCAATTTCTCCCACTCCATGACCATCAAAAGTTCCAGGATTCTTTTTAGATTTCCCCAAAAGTTCCTGAAAGTGCAAAAGATTCGGAGCATTTTAAAAGTTCCGGGAAAAATTCAAGAAAATCTCAAAAGTTCCAAAAATCGGTACTAGTTCCGGGAAATATTCAAGAAAATCTCAAAAGTTCCTAAAATCGGCACTAGTTTCGGGAAAAATTCAAGAAAATCTCAAAAGTCCTAAAAATCGGTACTAGTTCCGGGAAAAAGTCAAGAAAATCTCAAAAGTTCCAAAAATCGGTACCAGTTCCGGGAAAAATTCAAGAAAATCTCAAAAGTTCCCAAAAGCGTTACTAGTTCCGGGAAAAATTCAAGAAAATCTCCAAAGTTCCAAAAATCGATACTAGTTCCGGGAAAAAGTTAAGAAAATCTCAAAAGTTCCAAAAATCGGTACTAGTTCCGGGAAATATTCAAGAAAATCTCAAAAGTTCCGAAAATCGGTACTAGTTTCGGGAAAAATTCAAGAAAATCTCAAAAGTTCCAAAAATCGGTACTAGTTCCGGGAAAAATTAAAGAAAATCTCAAAAGTTCCACAAATCGGTACTAGTTCCGGAAAATGGGAACACAGGTTTCGTTAAACTCGGTCCATCAACGCCTCAAAGTCGCGTCGTGTTCTCGACGGGGCGAAGTGGGTTCCTCGCAGGGTCTGGGTCGAAGCGATTGACACATGACGCGGCGAGACGATCGGAGGGATTGTTGTGGCAACCCAGTGTCTCGTCGCGTTCGTCTGTATTGACTTTATTATTCCACATTTACCCTCTAGGCCAGCTCTAGGTCAGGGTTGGGCGCCAAGGTCACGGTGGCCGCTTCAAAAGGTGTGCTCCCGCCTTTCTGGGTCTTCCGGAAAACGAGCGAGGCCCAACTTGATATGCATGTGCTTTCCATGCAAATACTTCGCGCCGCGCTCCATTCGGACCAAACGGAACTATGTGCATTGAAACGTGAGCCCCGAGACCCGTAAGAATATATGCATAACAGGGGTCACGTCATAATGCACATAGTTCCGTTTGGTAGTAATACGTCCGTTTCGGGCACAATTTCAAAGTCGCCGGTTGCTCTCCTGAATACCGTACCCTGTCAACAATAAAAAAACAATTTAAAAAGCACTGGAAAAAGATAACACATTGGATCTAGAGTCCAGACTCTTGAAAAAATTTACAAGAAAAAGGACTCTTGATTCAATCAGATTTAAGCTTAAATCAAAAGGAAATCCGCTCAAATTAAGAGGCTTGGTTCTTGATTTAAGCGAAAATCCGATTGAATCAAGAGTATTGTTTCTTGTCTATGTTTTTAAGAGTCCGGACTCTAGATCCAATGTGTTTTTTTCTAGTGAGAGGGTAAGAAAGCTAACATTTCACGAATAAAACCAGAACGTTTCGGATGGAAATTCAGCCTCCCACAGTTGTATAAAATATTGAAAAGAAAAATGGTAAACATCTAAAATAGTACCTGGCTGTACCGGGTACACGCCTGGTAGGTGTTGCTATCCATCGGCTGAAGCTTAAAGCGCTGGATAGGTTTCACAGATGCTCGTTTCCGGTGTTCTTGTTGAGTGTGTTATCAAAATTTAGATTTCCACCATTTTTCTCTTTACTATTTTATCCAACTAAGGAAGGCTGAGGTTTCAGCCGGAACGTTTTGGTTTTTTAAAAAGTGGGATGCGCATCCTCCCAAAAATGACCGAACCTAAAATATTGCTCGGCTTGAGAAATTTAGGAAAAATGTTAAAATTGTCCTTTTTTTGATGCTATGTCAAGAGTCTCTCGAAACGACCCTTAATCCGAATGTAAGCCATATGTATGGCAGCTCCTCGGGAAAGAAACTGTCCCAAAACAACTTAAATACGGCTGCAATGCGCCGAGGCCTAGGTCAACAATTTGACAGTTGATATCGGTTGTAATTACTATCACAGCAAAAGATACCGCCACCTGGCAACGATGCACCGTTGCGATAACGATAATGACCGCTAATTGTTTGTTTTCGATAGCGCCATGCTCCGCTGTAATCTCAGCGCGCACTCTGCCAGTGTAACGTGAATCGAGGCCGATCGTTTGGATTTCGTGACCGGCTGGAAAAATCCTTTTTCGGAAATACTTCCGGGCCGAACATTCGAAAGTCAGATCCGCGGTCGGAAATGGAGTGAAGTTGGAGTGCGCGAGTGGGAAGTTGAAGTTCTGCCATGAACATGTTGAGCGGGTCGATGAACATGTTGAGCGGTTCGATGAACAAGTTGAACGGGTCCAACACCTCGCTCAACAAGATATGCCAGTCGGTGAAGCAGCGCATGAATGGGGCCACCCCTCTCATCCTCACTCCCATGACCGAAGGTGAGTGTAGTTTCTATAATCTAAAAAAATTGTGGAATCAACCCTGAAACTGGTAAAAACCACGGCAATGTGTTATTTTTAGTATCACATTTTTTACGGTGACCTGACCGCTCACCGTGGAGAAAAATCAAATTACATTTTTATCAACAGTCCTTACAGGGTGTCAACAAGTCCGGAAAGACCGGAAATAGTACCGATTTTTTAAGGGTGGTCCGGAAGTACTGACAAAGTGCGGACATTTCGCAAGAGGGTCCCGAATGTTTTACATTTCTCTGTTATTTTTGTCGCAATTTGAGCGGGAAATTCAAATTCTTGGAATTTTTGGCGACAAACTTCTACGAAGCTCTCAACGTGATTTTGGATGTGATAGACATTTTTTTAAATCCAACTTTTACATTGTGTCCGGATCGAACTTCCATGGATATTTTTGCCGAAAATTAACCTTTGAGTGTGATTATCATTCAGTTCTCGGACGATAAATGTGTTGCTCTGGGTCGGGTTTGTTTACACTCGGCCAACTTTAAGCTCCATGATAGCCTAAAACTGATGAACCAATCAGAGAGCGGCACAGAGATTGCAATGCTCTCCCGTATTCCTCACCTCTCTTAATTTAAAAATCTAAATTTTTGTATATACTCCCATTTTCAAAATTATCTGCAAAGTCGTTAATAGCCTGGGACGCTGAATGTCTTAAAATTATACTAACTAAGTAACTAACTGCATCAGTGGTACCATCGTGTTTCTCGCGAAATTTTACACAAGAATCGGTGCTTAAACTGCAAATTCCTGAGTACATAAGTAAGAGAACCATTCACAATGACCACCGGAAAAACAACGATCCCCTTGTCTCCGTGGCTCGGGATAAAAAATGAAGTATTCTCAGGTGAATAAAAAACGAAGTATTCGAGACATTGTTCGATTCCCAACTCTCACGACCCCTGCTCCCATTGGAGCGAAATTGCGCGGGAACGGAGGGCAATGGTGCCGCCAAATCGAGGGTAGAGCTCATTTTTCGAGATTGAAGTCATCTCAACATTTACGACCCGTGCAAACGCGGAGCTGCAGGCGTCACTTGAATTTTAAACGAAAATTTAGCGCTCAGAGGCGAACGGAGAATGATTACACGGGGCCCCCGCAGCACAGGTAATATCGTTTGCCCGGCGCCATCGTAATAGAACGGCGCACGATTGTAATTTGAAGACGCGGACATCTTGTTGGCCGCTGTTTCAATTCCTTCCCGCACTGCCGTGCTGAGGAGAAACGCCTTATGAGCCTTCGAATGTTGCGAACTTTCCTCTCAGAAAATATCAATTTTTGCAGAAAGTTGTGAACATTTTATACCTTGAAATTCTCGGACTTTTTAGATCAAATTTAGAAAAAAATCCTTTAAAAAATCAGGGGAGAAATTTTCACGAAATTTCTCGAATATTCGTTGTTTTTCGAAGGAAATTTGGCAATGCCTGGTGGCTCATACGGCATTCTTTCTTAGCATGGCAGTGTACCGTCGCGTCGGATGTTCACCACTCGGGCCCGGTTTATTGCGGTGAAAATCGACAGAAATTTTTGGACTCATCGTTTGCAACCTCCGCAAATTTGATTGTTCCAGGACAGTAAATGCAAACATTTTAGAATCCTCTGTCTCAGATGATGAGGACAGGATAGACATCACTACACTTTTTGTTTCTTTCGATATATCACCATGGAATCCTCCCGTCGGCCTCACTCCTTTCGATAAGCATGGATTAATCCGGAATCGGCCCAACACTGCATCTACTTAATGGAGATGTTGCATGTGTGAGGGATTTGCAATTTGACTGTTGATTCTTATGTAAAAGTTCGCGAGAAACACGATGGTGCCACTGGTTTTCTCTGAAATCAACTCCCAAGCTCAAAAAAAGCTCTCAAGTTGAGGCCAAAATGGAAGGGATATCCCACCCTACCCTGAAAGTCCACCATTACATCAAGACAAATTCTCCATGCAAAGATAGGGAACAAATACATTGACAGGGCTGCCACTTTATTTGGGGACGCCAAAACTGAAAACACGGCAACCCTGCTAATATATTTGCTCCCTATCTTTGCATGGAGAATTTGTTTTGATGTAGAGGTAGACTCTCAGGATAGCGTGGGATATCCCCTCCATTTTGGCCTCAACTTGAGAGCTTTTTTTGAGCTTGGGAGTTAATTTCAGAGAAAACCAGTGGCACCATCGTGTTTCTCGCGAACTTTTACAAAAGATTCAACAGTCAAATCGCAAATTCCTCACACATGCAACATCTGCATTGTAGGTCATTCATGATTTACCAAATTTGTCACTGTGCACGGGATGACACTTTGTCCGAAATGGTTTCATTTCGACACAAGGCAGGGGAGATAACAACAGTTGATCAAAATTGCCTCCGGTGTTCCGATTCGGAATTAAGCGAGTTGGAATCGTTCACCCGAGCGTAATAAACTGTTCGTACTTCCGTTTAAGTGACCTACATGATAGATATGAGCTGGATACACATCAATTCTACGAATCAATATCGCGTAATCAAATCTTTACTCTTGCCCCCCTGGCCGGAGTGTTTGCTCTCCGTAATTCACGGTCCTGAGAATTGTCCGATTGGAATGTATGTAACAAAATGTAACTAGCTTTATCGCGTCATGAAGTCTGCTGTTTGTAGCGTGTAAACATTTGATGTCATAGGTAACATCAAAGCATACCGCGTTGTGAGACTGCCCGCAGAAAATTTATAATTCACATTTTCCTGAATCAGAAACTTCCTTGTAACTTTGAAATCAATACCGTAAAATTATAACTTTCGCGCGTTGAAATGAATGAGCCAAAAATTAATCAGTTTCGAACGGACAGTGGCTAAAGCGGTGGTGGAGAGGAAAACTGATTAAGGTCTGGAGAGCAGAAAATGATATTTTCTTTGAAAGAGTCACTTGAACATTCAACGTCGCGTGATTTTATAATCGTATTAAAGGCGACTTTATATGTACTTTTGTATGCAACTTCATTGCGGATGGAATTTGGACGCATCTGAGGAATTTGAAATTATATAAAGTGATCCTTCAAAAATTTTCCGGAAAAAATTACTTTGTTTTTAAATTACATCAATGTATAATTCTCTCGTAGAAATGTATAAATACAATTTTAAAGGAAATTAACTTTGCAGTTCTGTTCTCAGGAGCGATTTAAATCTGTTTTTACCTAAAAAAAATATTAAAATACAATTTTAAAGTTAACGGAAATGTCACTCCTTTATTTTTCTTTATTGGTTTTTTTTTTACATTTATATTTTAAACCAATATTTCCTCAGAATGTCCTCATGGCGTCCTTTTAGACGAAGAAGCAGGGACACCACGAAAACGGAACAACTAAGACACAACGCGAAAGTTGCGTCGGAAACTATCCCCAATATACGGAGATTAAAGAGGACCACCTTATGAGCTTTCCGACGCTGCCGAATTTCCTCCGTCAGAATACGATTATCTTAGGAGATCTGGGAATATCTCCTCCCAATTTTTCAGGGAATTTTTTTCGCAGTTAGATCTAAATTATCTAAAAATATCGAGAGAATATCCAACTCTCCTTGGAAAAAAAAAACGTTTATTAGAGGAAAATTTGCAGCTCTGAAATGCTCATACGGCGTTTTTCCTTATTGGCTCGGCAGTCTTACCCGGTAACCACCGATCATATTGCTCGTTCTTTGATGCAAGGTACAGTGCACAAAATTGAACCGGAAATTTGCATTATTCATGAGGAATAAGCGCGAAACAGACCGGTAAGATTATTCCGTCACGTTACTCCTGACATCTCCTGGAAGGTTGCACCTTCTGACGTTTGAACTCCGTCGCCGAATGAGGTGCCAGGAGAATTTGCGGCAAGCGTTCGATTACCGGCTGGGGGCAGAATTTCACTTGAGGGATGAGACAGATATCTTCCGAAGGTGAAATACTCCAACTGATTCCACACTCAAACCAGCCTTTACTCTGCGTTGGCAAAGGATAGAAAACTATGGGTGAAACTAGAAGGTGGAGGGCTTCATTTTCGCTAGAAATGAGGGGTGATATAAACTATATATCGACGGTGAAACTACCAAACCACGTATCTCGTTTGCGGTGTTTAAAAATCTACGCTCACATTTTAATGTTTTGAAGTAGACCAAATCAATATCATTCCTTAAAATTTTCACAGAATTTTCTCCGCACAAAGAGGAAAAATCACAGAAATTTTCAAGACTGGACGTTAAGTAGTTTTTCATTTAAAAAATAAAGTATGACAGGAAGTCTGCGACGTCCCAAACCGAGATACGTGGTTTGGTAGTTTCACCGTCGATATAGGGTCTATATATACTTACATTTCAGCTGAAGACACCTAATGCTAATTAATTAAATATTATTTGCAAGGTTACGGCTCTTTAAAATAATTTATATTTTGCCTTGCTCTTTGCAAACATGTTTGTATTTTTTCCATGTATTAAATTTAAAGTACTGCGATTTCCCACGAATCATTGACTTTGATTTAAAACTTTTCAATGTGTCTTCCGCGAGCCACGATCAAAACTTTCTCAAGCTCGTGCTGAAATTTTCACCGGACTTGGTGGCTCATCGATGGTATATTCAACGTTCCGCAAAATTGACTCTCAACTTTTTGCATCAGTTTTTCCTCTCGGCTCTCCTCTCCTCGTCGGTACCACAAAATTGCCAACGAAACCGTTCCCTTTTGACGAGCGCTTCGAACTGGGTCGATGGAATTTCTGGACGGACCTCGAGTGAAATCATCTCGCAAAATGCAGGCGAACAATGGAAAGCCGAGTTGGAAAACTGAAACGCTTGCCGTTGGGATGTGATTAAGGCAAGGAAACTCGGTTAGCCCGCCAAGTTCGTAACTTGGTTAATTATCCCGGACGGAGTGACCACCACGTTGTCATATCGGGCTCAAAATTGTGGATTTTACAGCTTATGGCAGTGCTGCAGTGGTAAATCAGGCTACTCTGGCCGTCCGGCACGTGTTAAACTTGGATACGCAACTTCGGCAATACTTCTGTGAACGCCGACTCAAGACCGAATAATGAACTCCAACCAGTGCAGTTTCTGGGTTCGAGGATAATTTGCCTGGTTTTCGAGTGAGCATCTCATGAGGTTGTTTTTTATGGGGTGAATAAGTTTTGAGATGAAACGAATTCAAAAGAAATATACAGCTAGTCGCATTTTGGAAAAACATGAAGTAGGAGTCGTTTTGAATTTTAGCAGTGAATCTCCTCCCGCCAAAAAGTCGAAGACTAGAAAAAATATGTAATTTGAAGATGAAAATCGTCGTTAAAAACTTTGTACTTAATTTAGAGTTTCATGAAGAGATAATACTTCACGCCTATTCTCCTCGGTTTAGCCTTGATATCAGGGTATCTGTTAGTCCAGAATTTCAGAAAATTCCGGAAAACGTGCTTAATTTTTAAGGATGGTCCGGGAGCACTGAAAAGTTGAACTGATGAACAAAGCACTGAAAAATGCGGACATTTCGGAAAAAGGTCCCGAATTTTTTCCTTCGTACCACGCGTGTTTTTTGATGAAGCTCGGAAATTATGCAATCCCCTGCGCCGCAATTCTTAGAGTAGTACATTTGCCTACAATATTGTGATTGTGCAGTCAGCTAATCTTCAAGCCACCAATGAATTTCATGGTTACGCCATTCTTGTCGCAATTCAAGCGAGAAATTCAAATTTTCGAATTTCGTCAAATGGAGGTCCTGAATAGGTACTGAATTTTTCTCTTGGGGAGGTACTGAATTTCCCGGGACTGTACTGAAGAAATACTATGAAAGTACACATTTTTGGCCAGCCTGTTATATTAGACACCCTGTATCGGTCAACAGTCGTGATTTCATGAATAGTGGGTTTTTTTCCCCCAAATTTGCATGAAATTTATTCGAATCACTTAGAAAAGCTGATAACTATTCTGTCGTGCTAAGGAAGAACGCCGTTTGAGCCTTCAGACGTTGCCAAGCGTCTCTCGATAAAAACCGAATTTACTGAGAGAATAGTGAGTATTTGTTTCTAAAATTTTCCGACAATTTTGTACGCAATTAAATCTCAAATATCTGAAAATTTCAAGGACAAATCTCTATGAATGTCGTCAAAAATGCATGTTTTATCAAGTGAAAATTGGCAACTCTCGAATGGTCATACGGCGTTTTTCCTTAGCACGGCAGTGTTGCGTCCCCAATCCTTACCGCGGATCCAGCAATTTGACAACACCGGAATTCCTTCATTTAAACCTACGGTAAATAATCGATACTTGTCGGAGCACTTGGCCCCTATAAGAATCGATACATTTCCATAGGTTTAAATGGAGAAAAAACAATGTTGCCAATTTGCTGGATCCGCCAATGATCCTTACTGATGATACTCGCGTAAATTTCAGAGGAGCCACTCTATAACTTGCCGATAACTCATTATTTTAGCGGTTGAACTTGACATAATTAGGTGTGCGTGTCACCAAGTCGCTTTTTGACCGTCAAGTGGAACGCCAAGTTCTTGCATTTAATATGAATGGAGATATCACTCCTTGAAAGAGTCTTATGACGTCATCGACGGAGGTAGGCAGCACTATGATTTCTCCCACCTTGGGCTCTCGAATCAGTGTTGTAGCCGGCCAGGTTGGTCAAGTGGTCAGTGCGTCTGACGCTCGGTCAATAGATCCTGGGTTCGGCTCCCGGTAGTGGCGTCAAAGTCTCACGGAACGAACGAGTTCATCAGCAGGAACAGACTCTATTCGGCCTTAAGCACTGAAAATGTGTAAATCCTGAAGCAAGGATGTCTCTAACTCCCCGATGTCTACTGACAATAAATCTGCTCTGTAGATGGTTGTAGGTCCCTAACAGAACAAGAGCCGATAAAGCCAGCAAAATGTTTATCACCCAATGATGCAAACTTTCATACATATGCAAATACATTCATATTTTCTAAAACTTGTATAGTTTATTAAAACGTCCTCAATGGATACTTGGTATACCATTAAACACTTAAGGACAGAAAAATCTTCATTTCGAAATTTTAAAAACCAAGTATCGAGAGTTAAATTTTGAAGTTCCTCATCGAATTATCAGATAATTTCTGCTTTAATCCGATGTAGAACAAATAAAACGCGTTCAACTCCAAATTTTCCAAAAATGTATGTGGTTAATCGGACGTGGCAACTCAACATTCCTTAGATAAAAAGCTCAATCCTGCGCTTTCAGTTTTAGAATGCGTCTTGATTCGAAAGGACTAACCTCGGTTTTATTCCGTCTAGGATAAATGATGTTTTTAAGCCTTGGTTGACCATTTTATGGTGTTTGTTTTTCTATGGAATGAAGTATCAATAAACTTCTTCAGCCCAATTTTTAAGTAGTTCAAAAGGTATCCTTCACACTAAAAATACATACTCCAATACAAGAATGCTAATTTTTCATTTTTATGTTTTTGGTTTGCCCTCTAAGAAATTGTTATTACTTTTAATTTCGTCTAATATATTTATTTTGATGTTTGTTTCAGGTAAGAGTACTTCCTTCAAACGTGTAATGTTGGATTGCTGCGGCAAAATATCCACACGTGCGTATTCTTCTTTAATAAAACTATCTTTAGGTACTCGGACACTATTTGTCTAAATTTAAGAAAAGACGCATCTTTAAAAGTCAATCCATCAATGACCTTCGTGGCACTTCTGGATTCTCTTCTATTTTTTTAAAGAAAAATAATCTCGAAAGTTTAAGAGTTAAGCTGATAGCGATTTAATGTCAACCAATTCATTATTGGGTCACTTTTTACAGTTACGGAATGTCATGCCGAAGGCAAACTGTTTCAATTCATCAAATACTGGCGCGGCACGGCGACCGCTGTGTTGCGTGTTGCAGCAATGTGATTCGAAGGCGCTTTGCTCTAACGCGCTCCTCTACTTTTCGCCGCGTGAGAGCATATTATTTGTATTTTGTCATCCGTAGACCACCAAGTCTTGGCAGACTCTATTGAAGAAGGCGCAAAAAACGCGTTATTATTTTGTTTGAGGTTTTGCTTTGTCCGTTACTTATTTTTGCAATCAGACTATCTCTTTTAAAAAAACAATACTCACCTCGTAACGTTGCTTTTTCCTTGTTGCATTATTTTTTTTTGAGGAGGACCAATGTACAGTTTTTGTTTGGTCCACGGGCTTTTTCTGAGGCTACAATTCACGTTGCGAATATACTTCAAATAATACGTCCGTCCTTATTCTATAGAAAATGATGTTTAAAAGAAGAAAAAAGTCACATAAAAATAGCGAAAATCTTGAAGCGTCATAATCGAAGGACGCGTTCTTTGACTGGATAAAACACATAGCAAAGCCACGTTTCAAAATTTAATGTAAAAGTTAGTAGTTATGAACTGATGTAGCCGTACATTTTTTTCTGTGAAAAATTCAAAGTTGAGAAACTAAATGTAAAGTACGTGAAAAGAAGCGTCGAACTTTTTCTCAGACATTGAATCCGATAGGAGAGGGGGGGGGGCTGAAATTGCAGTTCTCTTTTTCTGGNGGCTGAGGTTCTCTCAGTTTGTCGTCTCTTGGACGAAGTGGCGTACCTCCATTCCAATGTTGCTATAATAAACAAATGAGGACTCTAAGGAACATGCACGGCTCAACAATTTTTCTTAAAAATGTTTCTGATTTTTTACTGTAATCCAAAGAAAAATCAGTATAATTTTCAGTTAGGCATACTCGTCAGTTTTATAGTAAAAATACAATTTCTAAGTGGAATTTTTGCTACGTCAGAATGTATTTACGTTTTTCCGTCTGAAGAGCGACGAGTTGAAGTCGGTCCAATTTTTGTTTGAGACCACACCAAAAAAGTTTAAACACTTTTCGAGTAATCGATATACAGAAATTGCGCTGCCCTGATTCTTGCGTCTAGTTTCAAAACAAAAACGAAGCTCTCAGATCCACTATCGCATCCCAAAAGTTTTTAAATTTATTTGCCTCGACATCATTTCAAAGGTTGGAGGAAGGAAATCATGTACTCGTTCGAAGATATACTGCCAAGTTATCGAAGTGTGCAGTAACTACCAGATTTTAAAAATCAAGTCTTCTTCAAAATTCGACTAGTTGACTTGAAATAGAGCTGAATGATTCCGCTAAAGTTGTATAATTCAGTTTATTTCCAAACGACAAGAGTTGTGCGGGAGCAGTCGCTTTATTTGTGAAAGAAAAGTATTTCCCGTTGCTGTGTCTGCATCAGTATATTTCCTCCCAACTTCTAATCTTAACTTTTTTGCACCATTTGTTAAAAACATATATCCAAAATGAAGCATATACGGATGTTTTGCTTGACAGAGCACACTTGATTCCCCTTTCTGTTGATTATTAAGCACTCAAACAAAATTTAAGAGTCTTTTGGTAGCCCGTTAATTAATTGCGCAATTTGGCAACGCTGCCACGTACGGAGGATTATAAATAATTAGTAGGGTACGATTTTTATATGTTTCCAAGTAAACTAAGTGAGAAGATTCAAAAGAGCGGGAAGTTTGTAAATGCCGACGAAGTCAGGCGAGTAAATTATTGCCGCATGAAAAGTCTCCATTTTATTTATATATTCACCATCAATTTTCTTACTTCTCTTTTTGAATTTGATAACATACTCAAATCACCCTAACCACGCTTCGAAATGAATGCAATGAGTGACACATTTTCTCATGACAATCAGAAAAGATTTAAGGCGCCTCGGTTTTTTCAATGCCCAGGTCTGGATGCAACTATACGTGTTCTCAGGATGTCCGTATTGCATACATAGAAAATTGCAGGCGCTCCGGCTTTCTGAAGCACACTCATCGCTGCGGCATCATCGCTTGGTCGCACCGTTGATAAGCCGCATGACGAAAAGTGTCTGCTGGGTTATTAAAAAATCGTCGCAAGTGATTTTTTAACATTTTTAAAATTGTTTTATTATTTATTTTAATTCGTCATCATGTGAGTATATTCGTAAAAAACTGAAACGAATTCTCAAAAATTTCAAGTGTCTAGAAAACGAACTATGAGAGGAAATCAGACCAGTCGAATGGTAGTTCCTATATTTTGTTTATTATTACCCAAATTCCGGTAAAATTTGGCAGCTGAGGCGGGAAATAGATGAAAATTAGTGCGACGGCTTCCCGTATATGGATGAGAATTCACCTCTTCCAGTTGAACACCCTGACAATGGCTTGAAGACACGTCTATTGTGTTCCGCTCTTTAGTTCCTCGCCACATGAAACGCAGACCTAAGAATGGAGATGCAAGTCTTCACGTTGTCGATTCTTCATCTAAAATTTTCCTTTCGCAGACCTAGTTGATGCAATGGAACCCGGCTTTTACAGAACCTTTTTGTACCGTAAAACCTTCATCTATGAAATTGTTTTCGTACCTCTGCGATGGCGTACATGGGGAAAAATCTATAGCATTATAAACCAATCAGTGGTTCATATGGAAATAAATAATCGTAAATGAACTAATGATTCTCGGTCTGTGAACCATACTAAGGAATTTCCTACCACAAGTTACATATACCATATTAAGGTAGGTACACAATTATTGAGATATATGTGCTATTATTATATGTTGCCTCTACTACTAATAGTGGTGTTCCATATGAACCACTAATTGGCTCATCAGCCGTAGCTCTTGCTCAGTGTACACGGTTGGAAATTGTCGTGTTTATATGGTTACTTTGAGTCATTTTAGGTTACTTTTTTTTGATCAGATCAACCAAGAGAGACGTGTTCTTGCCTAATCTTGTATTGAAAAACGAACAACATTTCTCTCAACAGACCTTACCATTAGTTCAAACTAAGCTCGGTAGTCCGTTTCTCCTTCTAAAATTTTCCGGCAAAATTACACTTTCCGCGTTAAAATAGTTGCTCCCTCAGAAACTGATCTGCATCTCTATCATTTAGAGCAGAGAGGCGAGGAAAGTGCACTCTTTGCATGCTTTGTGAGAAAACTTCACTTACGGATGTCCAGTGTAGTTTCTTGTGGAAATGTAAAAGCTATCACGCCTATTCAACTAGAATTCAAGAAATTCATGAAGTAAATAAAATGTAGGTATTCACTCCAGAGAGAGGCTGATCGAAACTGACGTCAAAGGAAGTTTCCAAAATCGGATCTTAACGCAAGGTCTGAAAATAGACGAAAAGAGCCTTTGGAGGGTACAAACTTGCCGCATTGGACAACATTCTCAAGCCGGAAACTTTCCTTTTCAATTAGTTGTACGACTTAACTTTGCGTATAAATGGAGTGTTGAACTATGATTCTCACAGGTTTTAACTAATCTAGCTCTTTCAGCTCGCTAAAAGCAAGTTAACTCTCATGCATTTGCTGCATGAAATCTAAGGACAAACTCATTAAGTGCAGTTTACGGCCATGAGAAGATTTTGTCCTTTAAAAAGACACAACCTAACGTTGCCACATTGCTAGAACTAGAATTGATACTGCAGTAGGAAAAATGTGGCTTTGTTCGAATATTCTTACAAGCACACGTAAAAAGCAGCTTAATTCCTCATGCATTTGCTACAATAAATCCAAGAAAAAACTCATTAAGTACAATTTCATGCCATGAGAAAGTTCTATCGTGACCAGGTTTCATTGTACGTTCAAATGAAAGGAACTCCAAGTTGTCAACTCCCGTGAATGACCATTGCGTTACAAGAACCACTTAATGGAGAATTTGCAGGTGTCTGAAATTTGATGAATTTCGTGTTTAAGTGGAAACTACTGAGTGAACTTAACACTAGGATACCTTTGGTTCATGAATTAAACTACTATTAGAGAAGATAGGTATGAAGAAATGATCTAATCTGCTAAAATACGTGTGTTTGAATGGGAAATGCCGCCAGATGACGTAACTAGGCGGTGCATTCCCTCACTTTTAAATCTAATTGTATACTTTTTCCAATTTTAGGAAAAAATTGTAAAAATACTGTGCAATCAGCTCTTGAAGCACTTTCAGATGAAGCAGCAAAAAGTTTGCATGCAAATTCACCATTCCAGTGTAAATCCCTTTAAAGATACCCGTTTTCCGGGCTAAAAGCAGGCTCATTCATACACTCAAAAAAAGGTATGACTCTGAGGCCCATAAAAAATGGCTCGGAGATCCATAATTTCTAACCAAAGTGACTTACCGTCTACAGCGTGGCTTCCTGAGCCATGCTTAATTGGTCTTGAACCTATAAGCATAGCTCCACGAACTATATTTTTTGGCTCCATGATCTCTAACTCGGCCGGCAAGTCACTCTTCCTATACTTGTTTTTTGAATGTATGCATTTCCTACAGCAAATCCAAGAAGCAAACTCAATAAGTACAGTTTTCCACCATGAGACGGCTCCTTCATTACCAGGTTTCACTATACGTTCAAATGAACAGAACGCACAGTCGCCAACCCGCGCGAATCACCGCCGCATCACGCGCACCGCGTAACTTCAACGCAAATCCCCTTAAAGATACGCGTTTTCTGTATAGCGCGGCAGCATAGCGCCCTCCCCGTTGGCTCGACAACGGGTTCGCAGCCTCGCGGGGCGGCACTCGCGCCCCGCAACTCAACTCATGACCCA
Organism: Bemisia tabaci; assembly: GCF_001854935.1. Classification (NCBI taxonomy): domain Eukaryota; kingdom Metazoa; phylum Arthropoda; class Insecta; order Hemiptera; family Aleyrodidae; genus Bemisia; species Bemisia tabaci. Next base: position 254,293 of record NW_017547236.1, read on the forward strand.
ACACCCCNCCCAACCCCCCCCCCCCTCCACGCCCGCCTCCGCCGCCACCCGCAATGACGTCATTCACGTTCGGCTATGACGGCACGAGTATCGACTACGACACCGCTTCCTGTATCCACTCAGTTCGTTAACAACCTGGGCCGTTGTGCGGGATTTCCCGTCGCGACCCGAAAATCCCTCGCGGCCCTTTCACGCACCGCTCGCCCCGCCCGGGGCCGGACCGCATCATTCACTCCTCGCAACCCCGTTTTATCTCTTTCTACCCCTCGTTGCACCCCCCTCCCCTCCGGCCCGGCCCGCATCGAGGATTTGTGTGAAAAGAGACCGGAAGGCTGAGCACCTGCATTCGCCTTTATTAGGTTCTAATCGGAACGTGCCAGTTTGCATGGTGACGTTGGGCGACCAGTATCACAGGGCTTTATTTTATTGTGTATGGTACTTTCGGTTTTTTGTCTCCATCGTGGGAAAAAATACTGTTTTTCCCGAAAATTAAATCCAGTGAATTGAACGAGGATCATTTTGACTACATTTGTAATTTGGAACTATAAATTCTAGTCCGGTTTAAAAATAACGTATGTGCCATCAGTTTCCCTATGCGTTTACGTGTTTTTCCAAATGAGGCAGAATTTATAGCTCCAAATTGCAAAATGCAGTCCATTTGGATCGCATTTAGAACAAGCTGCTGGTTCCAACACTACTGTGTTGGAGAGCTCGCCTTTGGGAAACTATTAACAACTATTAATGATTTTTTCTGAAATTGTATATGTATTAAATGAATCTTTACCCAATTATCAGAGGTTACATGCCGATGTAAAATGTTATGACGTAATTTCATATGACAAATTTTTCACATTACAATAAATAAAGAGAAATAAAGAGAGAGAAATGGAATTATCTTTTATGAATGTGATTTTGCGGCAAATGTTGCAATGGCTATTTTTGCCATCGCATTTTTGTTTCTGGCTTTCATCATTGATAAGCTTTTTCTTAACTTGTCAACAATGTAATGAAATCATATGATTTAATTTTAATTTTTTTTTTTAAATCAAGTCGCCAACTTGAATTAAGGTTATACTTTGTTAAGCTGGCAGTCTGGAATTCTGAATTTTTATCGGCACAGAGTTCAAAGAAACTATAATTTAGCACGGTTTGGAGGAACGTTTCTGCCATAATTCTTACACAATACTTATGGTATACACTAAGAGCTGAAAAGGAATTCACTTGAATTTTAGCGTGGAGCTCGAGAGACCACTTCAAGCCTTTGTATGCGAGTGGCTCAATGGAGCACATCACGCCTTTGTAGGTATGGGGTGGCTCAATGGAGCACCTCGCGCACTATAAATAGCACGGAGCTCGAAAGAGCACTTCATGCATCTGTATTTTAAGGTTAAAACGAACTCTAAAGAAACTCAATGCGAGGCTCAAACGAATTCTCAAGCATTCTAAATGCGAGGCTCAAACGAATTCCCAAGCATTCTTGATGCGAGGGGCTCAAACGAATCCTAAAGCATTCTTAATATGAGGTTTAAACAAACTCTGAAAGGATCCCAATGCGAGTCTCAACCGAGCTCTCAAGCATGCAATTATTTTGAGGTTAATTAACCTTCTATGGTACCAATAACGGCAATCTTAAGGATTATCCATTAATTATGCGCAAATCTCAATCTTAGTCTTAGTAACTTAAAATTAATTGAACAAATTATTAAATCACGTCGAGGTCACCATGTTTTTTATTTTAAGAAATAATAACAATTGCAAGTACAACTGCACACAAAAACTGCATTGAAAAGATAAGAGGATGATAACATACAATTAGGTTATTTGATATAAAACCATAGCAACATGCTATGATATGCTCGGCCACTGGAAAGTGCTGCTCTCTAGTGTAGCAAACGAGGAACAATTAATCCTCAGTTGAATGAGGGAACGGAAATGTTCGACGGAGGAAAACTGTAACCCGCGAAAATTCAACTTTTAGACCTTGAAATCAATGGGATTTTGGCCGTTCCTCCGACGGCGACGAGAACCATCCGTTCGTCGCCACGGACACTACCAATGCTAAAAGAAATCGATCGCAAAGAGCTCTCCCGAGTGGGCGAGCTCAAAAGGATCAAGCCCGACAACAGTGTTGTAAAATTGTTGCTTCTTCATATTTATCTAAAAAATGTCCCGGAATAGCAAATTGTTTTTGGTTTCCACTATTAACTTGTTAATTTTAGTGAAAATAGTTCTGTACATTTGAATACTGCATGTACGTACATTAAGTATTTTTAAAAAGAAGAAAGAAGTTGCGCAATTTTGAAAACACTGTAATCGCGCTCTGGTTCCTCTCTGATAAACGCGATCCATTTAGTGTACAAATAATCCTAATTAATAGATCACGGATAGGATGGTAAAGTAGTGCTAGGTCCACACTATTCTACAGGGAAATCAAGGCCAAAAAATTCAAGATTTTTCACTAAATTCAAAAATTTGAGCTCTGATTATTATCAGCGCAAAACTGAGGGGGTAAGCGTTCAGATTAGAATTGTGTGGACCCAGCACTGTTCTACCGTTATGTTACTTGGAGTTTGGGTCACATTTTCAATGTTTTTTATGTGTTAATTATGGACACGAATATGAATATTATATTAAAACTAATAATTAGATTAAAAAATTATGAGAAAAAAAAATGCATGTAGGTTAAATCATTTTTCGAAATGCGCCCTTAGGCAAGGTTAAGATTAGTAAAAAATCGCATTTTTTCTGAAGCCTATTCTAAAATATGGACCACTAGACAAGGTACGAATTTCAGCATTCTGATATATGCTTCACAACCAAAATTTTACGTAGAACACGATACGCACAACGAAAATTACCAAAATCAACTCCTGGCGAAGATATTTAATGATTATTGATGCGTGAATTCAAACCACCCGCTCATGAAAACTCAATGCTCTACGTGATTCACATCGCGCGCTAAATGTTTATCATGACAGTCTCTGCGATGTAAAAATCTTCAACTTCAATCTTGACACTTTGGCTCAGCTATAGCAAATTACCAATAGTTTGAACAACACATGGTGGAAAATGAACATTGCTCGATTGAGAAGCTAGCTGAAACCGTTGTAGTGCGCGATTTGACTCACGCAGAGTTTTGAGTTTCTTGTGAGCGGACAGTTCAAATTCCTCGTAATCAGTGCGAAATAAAAACATTAATATCTTCGTTAGAAGTTGATTTCGGTAATTTTCTTAGTGTGAATCGTGTTCTACGTGAAATTCTGGTTAAGAAACATGTAACAGATTGCTTAAATTCGTACCTTGCCTAGTGGTCCATTAAGATTTAACTTAGAAAACCATTCATCATCTAAAACGGCGGCAGACTCGTTTGCAAGAATCTTGAAATATTTATTAATATAACTATTGCAAGTTAATTTCCTGAAAACTCACTTGCTTAGCTTTTGAACCTTTAAAATGAATTAGCTGTTCAACGCTTAATTTTTCCATGTGCAAGAAGCGTCGCTCGTTGCGGCACTGAGAAAACGCCTTCAAACCGTGATATAGGCAAGATAGCATCCGGAGAGTTAAATTAGTTATCTATACGACTCCTTAAATTTCTAACTGAACCACAGTGTAACCCGCTTTTGGTGCGCAGGATGTAGTAGCTCCCTGGCACTTACATGCCTTTGGATTTTCTTTTTTGTTTCTTTTTTTTTTCAAAAATGTTTATTCTATAAGTTTTTAGGGATTTAGGTGTAATATTCCGTAAGTCGCTGCACCATTACGCAAATTTGAATTTTTTTGAAGTAGGTTTTTAGGTTTTTTCCTGCAGGCTAAAATCGGGAAAACACGCGGCTAACCCAGGGAGTTTGACGTAGATTATGAAATTTTCGTTCTTCTAAAAATAAATTTTATGTATTGAAACAACCACTGGAATTCAGTGCCGAACACCCGAGGCAGATATAGCCTCTAGTCTAGATCTTTTAGTGTTTTCAATGTTTTTAACCCTGTTTACCCACGTTTTAATTCCCTTCTTGTTTTTATTCTATTTGAACATTAATATGCAGTTTTTTTAGAATGAGATTGTGTGGTAGTGAAATTAGAGAAGCATTTGAAAAGGTTGAGGTGGTATTTTTAAGTCGTCAGCTATCAGAACTTTGCGAAAGTTATTTTATTCAATCAATCAGAAAAAATTCTGGGAAAACACAGGGAATTTAGAAGTTGAAAAAAAAGTAGGAACTCTGATTTTTCATACAATCTCGTCCCAAAAGGACACCCGCTCTGAAGTCTCGTGACTTTTCATAGAGTGCATAGAGTCTCAATGTAAGTGAGAGAGCTGCGCCACTTTTAAGCATTTACCAGGTCCCGAATTTCGAGACTCCTGTGTGACGCCGGGTCACTTTTTCGATACATGATCGATTTTTCTCGATACACGGATACCCGGCCATCCGCTGCAAACAAAGCAGATAAGAATTACTACGTATTCCACACCGCCATTTTGGATCGACCACTAATCGAAAAGCAGACCGAAGCTCGGCGCACACCGGGCTCGGAACTCGTCGACCGGAACATGGCGCCAGCTCTCCCATTTACATGCATCGAATTCATAGAGTCGTAATGTAAGTGGGAGAGCTGGCGCCACTTTTAAGCATTTTCCAGGTCCCGAATTCCGAGACTCCTGTGTGACGCCGGGTCACTTTTTCGATACATAATCGATTGTTTGCGATACACGGGTACCCGGCCATCCAATGTAAACAAAGAAGATAGGAATCACCACGTATTCCACACCGCCATTTTGGATCGAACACGTATCGAAAAAGAGACCGGAGCTCGGCGCACACCGGGCTCGGAACTCGTCGACCGGAACATGGCGCCAGCTCTCCCATTTACATTACGACTCTATGTGAAATTACTACGTATCTCACATCGCCATTATGGATCGAACACGTATCGAAAAAGAGACCGAGGCCGGCGCACACCGGGCTCGGAACTCGTCGACCGGAACATGACGACTCTATGCACTCTATGTGACCTGCAGACTTTAGCCCTTTGCACGGTTCTAACGGAAATGAACTTGATCACTTTTCATTTCACCGATTCAATTCAAAGTTGACGCGGAATTCGAGGAATCGGAGCCGGTCTGACACCCCCGCGCTCAATTCTACCATCGCGTAGAACAGAAAGACGGCAATTAATTTCGAACAACTACTTGGGACCTGCGTCATAATCTCTGCTTCGCTCCCACTCAAAGCCTCTCCTGCGGCAGTTTGTGAAGTGGCTCTAAGCTCTCGCAAAGTCGAAATCGCACGCTGGCACATTAACTCTTAACTACCGGTTCGACACTCCCCGCGTTTATCATTCAATCGGAAGGTCCGAATGGATCAATTTGGTCTACATTTTGCATTGAGAAGGTGGTAGAATAGTGCGCAGGGTTTACGCGACACTCCTCTCATTTATCGTTCAATCGGAAGGTCCGAATGGATCGATTTGGTCCACATTTTGCATTAACCTTAGTCTGCCAATCATTATGGGTCATTTTTGACCCGGCACGGCGCTTCGTAAAAGAACGCCCATTTTTCACCCGCTGCCCCTGGAAACTGTGCCTTCACAAATAGCTCTACAAAGACATTGACGTACATAAAAAAAGAAAAACCACTGAAAAAAATTGTTTTCGAGTAGCTAGAGCTTTTTTTTTCACGACTACCGCGAGAATGACAACACCGGGTCAGTTGGTAATAGGTCAAAATGTCCAAAATAAAATGTCCAAAAGTCAGAATGTCCAAACCCTGAATGCCCAAAAATCTGAAAAGGCCAAATATCGGTAATGTCCACCAGATAAATAAGTCCAAAAGTAGGCTAATGTCCAAATTAATGGAAAGAGTAAATATATACTGACTGATTTCAGACGTCTGCGTCAGAATCAGTGTCAGCAGCACAAGTCGATCGCTCTAAGCAACGTCAATGTACAGGGTTATCCAAAAGTCACCTACCATCCCTGTATCTTTTTTCCTAATTGAGATAGAAGTTTGAAACTTTGGCAATGTTCCTCGGTCATAAGTAGCAACTTTTTGGTCCAAAAAATTCAATGACAACTCAACCTATGCCTAATCTCACATTTGGACATTTGCCTACTTTTGGACTTATCTGTCTGCTGGACATTACTAATATTTGGCCTTTTTAAATTTTTTCGCATTCAGGGTTTGGACATTTTGACTTTTGGACATTTTGTTTTGGACATTTTGACCTATCACCGGTCAGTTTTGACCTGTCTCCCGTTTCCCTTGGAATTTCCGGTTTTTTTTTTTATTTCAGAGACCCATGATCATGCTGCCATCATCCCTGAGGTAAAATCGAAGCTAGAGATAATCCTATAATATAATAAAACTAAACCAGGGGTTGAAACGATGGATAAAAGGGTCAGGTGCTATAGGGTCAGACGACAGACGCGACAGTATGGCCATTTCCGTTTTTCATGCATATGTTGAATTTTGGCTAATCTAAACTTTGGAAGAAAATAGAAATATTAGGCCTAGAAGTCTACTGTTAGGTTTCTCTGATGTAAAATATCATTTAAAGTGCGTGTATGCATAAAAAAATAATAAAAAAAGAAGATCCTGTGTATTTTAAATACGGGTCTAAATTGACCCGGTATTGGCAAACCAGTGGTAAAAAACTTGTTTGGCTAATTGTGGTCAAAAAGAATTACGGTTCCAAACATTTTGCTAGAAAACTATTTGTAATTCTGTCTTTTTCAAACTATAGCTTAAGTTCTAACGTCGAGGAATTTTACGAAAATGTGACCAGGAAATCAGGGAAATGTCCCGGAATTCCATTTTTTAAATTCTGTGGGAACCCTGATCGTAATAAATCTTCTAATAAAATGCTTGATCAGGCTTTTATAGCCGGCCAACGGGAATTTCGTCGAGTACAAGGGGCTCCAAGGATTTTCCGCCGGAGTGTTGTTTTTGTTTTGTTTACCGATGTGACGTCAGCGGGTACAAATCCCCGACCGCCCCCCCCCGCCCCCCTCGCGCTGCAACTCGGAGCGGCAT